>CM023612.1:23103917-23461417 GCA_013358685.1 Antennarius maculatus
TAATTTTACAATATTTAGTTCATTCCAAATATGTGTGTGTATAATAATGGCTGTAGCGTTAAAAATATTTGAAATATAACAAACAGGGATACTGGTAAGGAGGTCTTATCTAATTTATTGTAATTTGTTCAGTCTGTTAAATTTATTTTATGCATATAGAATTAAAAAAAAAAACACATTTTAGGAATAAAGGACTTGGATATATTGTTAGAAATACACAGTGCATCTTTACGTTGTGTGTCACCCTGTAAGTGCAGGTTAAATACGTGCGTCTCATACACACCGCTTTTTATGCCTTGAGTGCAGAAAGCCAAGTTAGGCCCAGGCAAGAAGGCAATCTCCGAGACGGACAGCGGCCACCCCAGCCTGCTACCTTCCAGCAACCTGGACCAGGTCAAACTCAGCGACTTCACCTTCTTAGCTGTCCTGGGGAAAGGCAGCTTTGGAAAGGTGAGCCAGCTGTTATCACCATGTATAAAGGGATTATAGCTGACTATGAACAGCGTTAGATTTATTATCTTTTCCTACATTTTGTCCCCCTTTCTATTTGTCTCTGAAGGTTATGCTGGCAGAGATGAAGGCCAATGAAGAGCTATATGCAGTGAAGATCTTGAAAAAGGATGTGGTGATCCAGGATGATGACGTGGAATGCACCATGGTGGAGAAGAGAGTCCTGGCTCAACAGGACAAACCGCCCTTCCTCACACACCTCCACTCATGCTTCCAGACTGTGGTAGGTTAAATGCTCCTGGGTACCCAGCAGGACGAGCTAGTGCAGGTCAGGTCAGATCAAATTAATTCATGAAGGGGCTTTTAGCTAAACAGCTTAGTCATGTAGCGTGGTCGAGAACAGCAGAGGACACGGGCAACAAGTGCACTTATGAAAAAGAGAAGAAAAAACCAGAATTAGAAGGCCGAAGTGTGTGTTTACGAGTAGAAACACTTGTGTCTGTGTGTGTATGCAGGTGTATTTTGAAGATGAGTCGCGCTAACCTTGACCTTTGTCTGAGAAGAATCACCGTATGAGTAAAGAGACATGCTCAAAGTTCATGAGACTCCTCTTGCACAGCCACTGGTTTGTGCTCGATGTCAAATGAACATGCATTTCCAGTTTAGGTGCTCAAAGAGCTCACCTTGTCATCAGCATAGCAGGAATGATGAACATGTCATACAATAAAGCTGGAGCGAAGCTGGAGTGCCTTTCTGATTACATTACTGTCAATAGTGTTCTCTGAATAGAAATTAAGTTTAATTTTGATGTCTTTATACGCAAAATATGAATTTCTACATGATTTTTCTGCCCATTTTTACCTCACTCCTCTTTCTGTTACCTCTTTCTCTGTGACCACAGGACCGCCTGTACTTTGTGATGGAGTATGTGAATGGGGGAGACCTCATGTATCATATCCAACAAGTGGGCAAGTTCAAGGAACCTCAAGCTGTGTAAGAAATGTCACTTTATTAGAAACAGGGGTTGTAATCCCTCAGCTGTTAACCATTTCTATATTGAAACTTAATAAATAACAACTTTCGAGCAATTCAGTTTACGGGACTACCTGTATTACATTAAATAGTTACTTTATTTTTACAAAACACAACTTTATGACGTTATGGTTTTATGTAATACTTATTCATAGTGCACACACTGCATTAAAACTGCAGCCGGCATGTAGAGCTCTAGCTATCTGTTGCAGGTGCTGTTTGTGTTCCTTCAGTTTGAAGACTTGAAACATGTGGTTGTTATTGCAGGTTCTATGCAGCAGAGATCGCTGTTGGTCTCTTATTTCTCCACATGAAAGGCGTCATCTACAGGTGAATATTACCAAAGTTACGTAACTTAATTATATGTTTTCTTCAAATTCAGTGTCTGTATTTATGGTACTATAATAAAAATATGGAAAAAATGTATATTTTTCTTTAATGGTTGAAGTCTTTGCGTATGCCTTTCATCTGTTCTTTCCTATAAACACTGAATTTACTTTGTTTCAAAGGCAAGTCAGCATGTTAGCGGATGTTTTGAATTTCTGTGCACTTCCACAGGGATCTGAAGCTGGACAACGTGATGCTCGACTCTGAGGGACACATTAAGATCGCTGACTTTGGCATGTGTAAAGAGAACATGGTCGACGGGGTGACCACACGCACCTTCTGCGGCACTCCGGACTACATAGCCCCAGAGGTAAGGCTGTGCACTGACAGTGTGAGTGTGTGTTTTAATGTATGAGGTCATCTCTGTCAGCGTCTGGCCTGAGCCTGTGTCACCCTTGTGCTCCAGATTAAGGTTACTGCCTCAGGACAGACACACACACACACACACACACACACACACACACACTGACATGACATTAGCTAACCAGTCACAACGATGCCCAGTGTGTCCTTCGAGCATGTCTGCGCTTGGGCCAAATACAAATACAAGAAGGGGGTGTCCGTGTGTCAAAATATTTTTAACTCAATTCCTGCAATAATGTTTTCATTTTAGAGAAATGAACTCCGTGTGTAGAGCCTTATCGTTTGTGATCATGATTGTGGTGGGGATAGAAAACTAGTTATTTAGCTTGTGTTTGTACTTGTTTACTGACATCATCCATCCCTTCACATTAACCTCCCTTCGTTTGGAGCTATACCACTGTCTCTCTTCCTCTGTGCTCCTGTAGCGGTAAACTCACAGCGGTATCCGGATCCGCCATTTGGTGACCCCTGACCTAGACTTTAAGAAAGTTTCTTGAAGCCGTTTCACCTCTCCGTCAAGAGGCTTCTTCAGTTCTGGTTGTGATTGGTCTCATCCCAGCTTAATAAACCTGTCAGGTGTGGTCAGTTCCATTCATATTCCGACCACCATTGTCAAGACCTGTCTGGCTTCTCAACAACGGTTGATGGGGTTGCCAAGGGGTGTCATAGGGGGTCGTTGAAATGCGAATCTCACCAAGCCTTTATGTATGCTAACGGATGTCATTATGAGACGTCTGTGTAGCTTCTTGAAGAAAGACTTTATCCCCTTCTCTCAGAACCTTTGTGAAATATGAATATGCAAATTCATCATATGATCGTAATATTTTGATGATACACTATACATTTTGCATGTTATAAATTTTGAAACCCTGATCTTTGCCTTAAAATGATTCTGAAAATATTCTTTTTTAAAAACTGGGATAAAAGGAAAAAAGGACAAAAAACAAAAACATTGTAACAGTAGAATAAACTTCACAGATTTATTATTTTATTCAACTATCTGACCATTTATCAGCTAGTAGACTTGTGTTTAGTGGTGGGCTGGGTTATTGATCTTCACTAAAACTGCTCTGACAGACTGGAATGTTAATCCCACCCCATGGAAGCAGGGGTGAACCTGCTGTGACCATTCAGAGTCAGACTGACGCTAATGCGCCAGCCGGGGATGACACAGTGGGAGGTAGGAACAGCCACTGCTTCCATCGTGCTTTAAGCTTGGGCACACATTTAATGTCACACACTTTTACGCTGAGTCACACGCACACATTGTGACACAGTCATAGGCATGACGGCATCACATGCACACGCGATTGTGTTTTCTGTAGACATGCAGTACCGATCATGCAGACACTCAAAAAAACACTCAAAAATGGAGGGTGACTTTAAAAATAGGCTCAAACCGGTGACATTTTCAGATATCATCCAGGGAAACGTCTCCTAAAAATTGTGTGTGACAGGAGGAGCAACAACTAATTACTGGCTGAATATTACAGCATGAAAAGATGTTTCATACTCCCCTGAGTTTCTGAAGTGTATGTGTGCATGTGTGGGTATTTGTGCTACCCCAAATAAGGAAAAGTGTCTTGTATTATAGTTTGGTTTTTTTTGTTCACAAGTTACTCGTGGAAGGTTTCTACGTGTTTGTGTAACGTGTGTGAAATTGGTGTGAGATGAGAAATATGTTCCCATTTAACCTTCTTCTTACACCTGATCATCGCACATCATCACACGGGCACTGTGGCAGCACATTTCTATGTACTGTAGTGTCAGCACACACACACGCACACACACACACACATGCAGGTTTGCTGTGTTTCCTCTGACCTACATATCCAGTCATTGGGAGCTCCTGTCTAGGAGAAGTGCTCACACTAATGTGAATTTACACCTCATTGACTTTGACACGGTGAGGAGCAGATAGTGAGGGAGAGAGAGAGAAAGAGAGAGAGAGAATACAAAGCCAACATAGGGAATTAACTATGAGCAACTGAGGCCTTTAGTAGCTGAACACTGAAAAACAGATTTTGACAAAAGCGGGAAGTGAAGTGAGTGAGTCTTGAAGTGAGAACGAAGGATGACTTCAAGCTGCTTTTCAAGACATTCAAGCCATTGCTCTAGATCGCATATGTCAAAGTCAAGGCTCGCGGGCGAGATCTGGCCCGTGGCAAATTATTTATAGCCCGCAGGATGATTTTTAATTACTATTAGAACCGGCCTGCAGGCCACATCGGCCCAATGGTTATTTGCATGCACCAAAACTACATTCCCCACAATGCAACGGTAGCAGAAGTCATACAAGCGCAGCAAGCAGGCTTTGGGTTTCAACGTTTCTCAGCAGGGCGGTTAGGTGGCGCAGTGGGTAGTGCTGTCAC
Organism: Antennarius maculatus; assembly: GCA_013358685.1. Classification (NCBI taxonomy): domain Eukaryota; kingdom Metazoa; phylum Chordata; class Actinopteri; order Lophiiformes; family Antennariidae; genus Antennarius; species Antennarius maculatus. The sequence continues at coordinate 23,108,522 of CM023612.1, forward strand.
TGCACAGCAGGGCGGGTCCGGGTTATCGTTTTGTAGCACAGACCTGTGTGAACAACTGCTCTCTCTGATGAAGCTGAACAAAACATCACACAGGAGCCGTCTGACTGATAAACAGCTTCACTCAATCCTGAGGGTTTCCTCAGCTCAGAGCCTGACCCCTGAATGACCCCTGACCCTGAACATTCATGAACTTGTACAAAAGATGAGACACCATCAAATATCAGGGTCAGTCTCAGACAAGTGAGCATCACACAACAGTAATATATTTTCTTAAATTCAGTTAAATTTTTACATTTGTTTCTACAAGACTTCTTTGAAGGCAGTATTGTTTTGTCTGTGTGCCATAGATTTTTGTATTTTATTTTATTTATCCATATTTATTTCAGTTGAACGGACTCAGGGAAACTTACAGATAAGAGCCATGAGAAAGGATACAACTGATTGGATCTTTTTTTTATTTTACTATTTGAAATCTAGTGATTGGTGGGCTCATAGAGCAGCACAATCATTTTTAATAATACACTCTTAACCAAAGGCGATTTTTCAACTGGAGTTACGCCTGTGATTCTTCACGGGAACATTTCTATTAATTCATTCTGGTGTAATAGGGCTAATTCGACGGGACACAGAGCAGATTTGATTTTCCCTAACAAAAATACCCCAGAATAGCAAACATTCTAGAGATTTTTAAAATATTAACAAATTTAGAAACTACAAATTGCCCGTAGGAATCTGGCTTGAGTTAGAATAGCAACAGTGAGTCAGAGTGACGTTGTCAGCTGGCCACATGTTTGTGCAGTGGCAGCTTCAATTTTAAACTTTTCACCAATTACCAAAATTGTCAGCAAAAAGTCAGCATTTTTTAAATCAGGGCTTTTCTAGTTCTGCTAAAATCACTTCATCTGCAGATGGAAAAGAGGGTGTGAGATGAGCCACGGGGTGAGGAAGAGGGTTAAACAGAGACGGTGAGAATGAAACGTCACATGAAACAGACACACAAAGAGCAACAACTTGCAGACATCTAACAAACAAGATGTCAGAGAAGTCTCTCATTTCACATGTATAATGGATAAAATTAACAATGAGAAAAAAAAATCTTAATCTCTTCTTGGCATTCTTTTAACGTTTAATAATATAACCATCACTCCCTCTCTCCTTCTGCCTCAGGGCACCAAATGTATTTTTACTCTGATGTAAGTACTTCATATATTGCTTGCATGTCACTTTGATGCGCTTGCACTCTTATTATTTTTAATTAACATCCTTGGCTCATGGCACACACACGCATAGGCACACGCACGCATACAACCACGTAAGAGTCACAAGGGACAAAATCTTTTTTCTGCTATAAATGCCTGCTCTGCTGATTTTATATAAATTTATTTTACTCATCTTTAGTCCAGTGAACTTGTGAGAACTTGTCTTCTGCAGCTCTGCAAGGTCTTTTTAAAAAAAAAAAAAAAAATCATTATAAATACTATATATGATATTCAACTTCAACTTAACCCCCTACCCCTATGATTTTCCATTTGCACATTAAAAGGTGCTGTTCATCTCACAACACTCACGTATAACCCTATAGCTGATCATTGCAGTAATATCATTAGTGAATGAAACCAGCCACAACAGGGACAAACGGTTGTGTGAAATGCCTTCATAAGCAGACCACTAAAGCAGATTTATTTGTTCCGGCATGTTCCTCAAAGGGCGGCTCTGAGGACAACAAAGAGGAAGATATTTGCCGTGTTCAACCACAGTGCTTTAATCTTCAATCTTTAATATGTTTCCGTACAGAGGAGAACATGTGTAGGAAAAGACGTTGGTGTTTGTGTGTGTGTGCGTTGATATACTGAAGAGAGTAACCTTGAATAGCTAGCAATCTGATCCACAACTGTCATGTAGCATTAGGCCTAATGGGAGAGAAATGTCTGCAGCAGTGTTCATGCACAGAGACACACACACACACACACACAGACACACACACACACACACACACACACACACACACACACACACACACACACACACACACACACACACACACACACACACACAAACCAACAAGGGTAGGTAGACATGCAGACAAAAATACATATAGATTATGGACAAAGACATAAAACAAGTTTTGATGCACAGCCAGTATTATGGTCTGTTCTGAATTGTATAAATAAAGATAAAGATTTGTTGAACTGTGTGGTGCAGTGTGGCTCTAAGACACTGTGGGAACTAGATCTGGAATACTTCTGGTTCTCTGTTGGAAGATATTAAAGGTAATCAGTATTATACACATTACCTTACCTCTGAGTACCTTGGCTCCTCTCAAATTAGGTAGTATATGTGATATTACAGTAGTAAATAAATAAGAATGTAAAGAAATAATGCCAATCACAAGTCACACAAAAAAACACTACACAATCATTAAGTGTAAAGCAGAAGACAGAACATGCGGGTTCACAGGGTACAAAGGTCACCAAGTCTACAACTCCCTGACCTACTGGGGGTGTTGCAGACAGGCGAGGGCAGGGAATCAACGGCGACGTCACATTAATGCGGTACGGCTTGAACATGATCCAACCAGACGCTTCTTTCTGTTGTCTAATTGTTCTGTCTGCTTGTTGTTTTTTTCACTGTTATTGGATCTGAATCTGATTCTTCCACCCTTCTTTGCTTTCTGGAGAGGGAGTCATAAGAGCTGAGAGAATAACTACATGTACATTTATATACATTTAGTTTACACACACACACACACTCACACACACATAAATGTATATGAAATCTGATTGAACTGCAGCAATAGCCTGTTTGCCGACATCTGGCTGGTCCTGGTTTGTCAAGGTAATCCACAGACGTTACAAACAGTTTAATTTAGGATCTCTTTTATTTCCATTTCATCACATCATCAATGAGAATATTTAATCTCGCTAATTTAGTATGACTCATCTTTGCCAAAAATCATTTGTAGCTATTTTACATTTCATAATAACTTAGTATTAGCTTTACAAAAGAACACACGCCTCATATTGTCGTTTCTCTTGCTGTCTTCATTGGTTTCTCTCTCTTTCTCTTTCACTCTATCCCTGTCAAATTTCTCTTCCTCTTTGTTTTCATACCTGTGACATGAGTTGACAATGATGCTGCAGATCTCATGGCTATATTGACCTGATGTGTCTACGTGCTTTACATGGTCAAATTACACAGTGTACATGTTTGCAAGAGAGACTGTGAGGTAAATTCTCAGAGACACCAGCACAACAAATATGCCACATCAGGTCCTTGATGACGAGCTGTCTGCCATTGGCCCGGCTGACCCTGTCACCGTCAAACTGCTTTCTCAAATCAAATCAAAAGCTTTATTAAACAACTCATACTCCTCATTAAATATGTGACTTGTTTGAAATACATTAAACCGAGTGTCTAGGCATTAGGACGGACCATTTTTTCAAGTTAGTACAAACAGTTCTGTTTTCTGTCTTTCTGTCTACATATGAAGCCCAGTCTTCAAAGTGCGTTTTTGAGGTCATCAGTGACAGCTTTGAGGTCATCCTGAACATCAGCATTATTCCCACAGGAAGCAGGATCAGAGCTGGCAAGTTCACAAATTTCACCCATGGTGTCGTTGACATCAAGCTAATTAAAAAACAGTTAAAAGATAGCAGAAAGGGGGGGCGTTTTTCCTTTCTACGTCTTCCTTTTTTCTCCCCCAAGAGCTAAGGTAAGCTGGTGATTAAGGATTGAGCATTTATAGTTTTGAGATGTCTTCTTTGTCATGAATGAATGAATGAATGAGTTCATTTATTTCGAATAACAAAAAAACAAAACAAAACAAAAAAAACCAATAATAAATACACCAGAATGGTGTGAACACTATCCGAAAAGGAGTAGGAAGAAGTGTAAAGTTATTAAACTCCTACCCCCTTATTCTAAAAAAAAAAAATACTCATTACAAAATAGTAGCTGATAATATTTACAGAAGTAAATCAATCATTTAAACTGCACAGTCATAGAAAGATTAAAAAAAACAAAACAAAACAGTAAGTAGAACAGAAGGAGAAAAGAAACACATAAAATAAAACAGTATAGTTTTATTTTAGTTTTATTATATTTTATTTTTATTTTATCTTCATGCAAAGAGATCAGAATGTGGAGCCTTTAATATATTTTCTTACATACGTGCTCAACACTTTCCCATTGTACTGTCACTCCGAGTCACTGTCTGATTCTTATTCCGTTTCATGTTGATGTCATCCTAAGGATATTTGACCATACAGCAGCTGTACATTGTATATGTTAAGATTTGGTGCGATTCGCTCTGTCTGAGCAAAGTAGGAAGAAATATAATGTATTTGTAATGCAAATTATCTAGGTTTATATTCCAATCAAATGACTGTCTTCACATACTGTCTTACATATTGCACTATTAAAGCTCCAGACTGTTCTTGGGAACATCAATGGACATACTGTACAGCAGAATACCAGTGAAAGTACAGAGGTTACGATTGCTGTCTGCCCAGACCCAGGACTCGGCTTCCATGTGCACATCAACCTTATCTCCTTTCTGAAGAAGTAGCACTACTCCATTAGAGCTGTTATCGGTGATGTCCATGTCCGTTGGATGCTCAGCAGCACCCACAATGACCTTACCGTTCTTGCACAAGAGGAAAAACCCTGGGTTTCCCCCATTAGCGTGAGAGTAGAAGGTGAAGTGGTAAACTCCGTCGACTGGAGCTGTAAACACTCCTGATTTTCGAAGGAGACAGAGGAGTTTCAGCGATTATAAAACTAGTCCTAATTCTAGGAATCGAATCAGGGAATGAAGCATGAAATCAGTTTCACAGAATTGACTGAAGAAGCATCACAACAATATAATTTTTAAGGCGCCTTCACATGTATCAATTGGGACAATGAAGTGTCTTAAGAATGTAAGTTGGTCGTCCTTGCCCGCCATTGAGGCCTCCTGCTATCTGCACTTTCTACTCTTTTATACTTTTCCTTATTTAGTTGAATTTTTCTTGAGTCTATCTAGTTGTGTTGTTTATGTCCTGCGGTATCAATATCTTTCTCTTTGTGTGTTTATCCTGTATTTTGTGTTTGTATCGATATCTGCTGTGTAATGTGCAGCATTATAAGCATGTGTGAATGCATAAGAGCAGTGGATATATGCAATCTGTCTGTCTCCCCTTACCCTTTGACTCCAGTATGTTTTAATGTGGGGACAGTAGGGATGCTATTAATTTATTGCTCATAGTGTTAAATATATATTTGAAAAAAGATATCTGACATTTAACGCTTTATTTTAAATAATTTAGCTGCACTGGTATACTCATTTAAACCTCTAAAAAATGCTTTACCTTACAACTCTGGGTTGTTGCTAACACATAATAGCTAAAACATTTGTAAAACATGATTTTAAGTTGCAGAACAAACTCAAAAGCAAATCTATTAGCAATAGATGTGTTTTTATTTAGATTGGCTATGTTGGAACATTTTGTGCTGACTGATTGTAGGTAGCATTGATGTTTTGTTCTTGTGAAATGTACACAAATAGATTCATATAGTGCATTACCTGTAGTGGCATCATAACCATCACCTATGTTGGTGATGATTTTCTTGTAGACGAGTGTGGTCTCTTTATTAAATGGCCCAATGTGCATTTGATTCTCTTCCAGTGCAGCTGAGAAGGCAACTTTATCTGTCCAGAGGAAAAAAAAAGTCACTCTTGAAAATGTTTTAAAAGTGAAAATAGGAGTAGGAAGAACGTGGAGAATCTCAACTGTATGAACAAACTGTATTGACCTTTAGTCATTGTTGTCTTCATTTGTTCCAGTGCTGCAGCTGTTTGATCAGTTTTACTCTCCAACTCTTCTTGTGTAGCTTTAATTGTTTCCAGTTTGGCTTCCAAATCTATCAGGACATTTTTATGAATTCAGAAAAAATACAAAATTATTTCATAGATTAATAGAAAAATGGTTAATTAAAATATAGTGAGCAACAGCATAATATCCAATGTTCAGTCTCTAGCTTTTAAATTTCGCGGTTTGGTATAAATAAAGTATATCTATCTATATCTATCTATCTATCTAGCTCCACATTATGTTTTTTAGTTATTTATTTGTTTATCATGATTAAATCCTTGTTTAATATGTGCTGGTCACAAATATGAACACATTTGAGAGAAGGCTTTTAAACAAACAATGATTTATCATATAAATTTATTTTGTGGTTAAATTTTACTTACCATTATCAGCTGTTTTAAGTGTCTCCATCTCAACTTTTGTTCTTTCAAACCTTGTTTTTATCTCCTGACTCAGAGTCTCAGTGTCATTTAGCCTCGCATCAAACTCTGAGGAAAGACAATGACACCTTTTACAAAAAAATGGAAAAAAAAACAGTACAAATCCAACTTGAAAGGTAACTACTGACAACCATTTGATAATATTACACCAGTAGATACTAGATTGTTTCTACACTGAATGTTTTAACCTTTGCTTGTTTGGTCCATATTTGTTTCAGTAACATCAAGTCGTATTTTCATTTCCACAGCAAGGCTCTCACTGGCTTCCACTCTGGACTGGAGCTCTAGTGGAAGATTTGATACGGATGAAATGAGTTAATACAAGATATCTTGTTTGTTTTAGAGTTAAGATCAGATGATACTTGGTGTTTTAGTCACCTTAGTGACACGATGACTAGATCCTGTTCAAATTTTATTCTGTACCTTGAAGAGTTGTCCTAAGAGTCGTCACCTCCTTTTCCGTGTCTGCTGTTTTGATCAGTAGCTCCTCACCCACATGCTCAGAGACTCCCAGTCTGGCTGCAAGTTCTGTTAGAGTATATCAGCACTGTATCATCATAATGAGCAAAATATAGGTGTAATGTTGCTACTCAGTTTGTCTGACAACCTGAGATTCCAGCCTTTGTTGGGAGGGACAGAAGAAGTTCAGATGAAAGCAATACATTTGACAGCTATACATGGGCCTCATTATTGAGCCCTTTGTTCTTACCTTCATCAGCGGCCTTAAGTGTCTCCACCTCGGTCTCCATCTTGTCAAGTCGGGCCACCAGTTCCTTCTGCAGACTGTCACTGGTCCCTAATGTGGACTGTACCTCTTAACGGATAAAATAATGATTTTATTTAAAGGTTACCATTTTATTTAAAGTTTATTTAAAGTTTATTTAAAGGTTTCAAGTTGTTTGCCTTCTGTGTATTTACTCACAATGTGTTCTCACCTCAGGAAAGAACTATTGTCCCTATTGGTATTAATTTGTCATAATGTACCTTTAATTTCCACCTGTAGTTGTGTCACCAGAGTTGTTAGTGTAGTTGCCTGCACATTACTGGCATTCAGCCTCTCCTCCAATCCTGGCCATCACATGAAGGAATAAAGGCATCAAACTCACAGAAATGTAATTTCTTTCTTTGCAAAAAGCGAAACAACAGTTTATAATATCCTGATTTTTTTGTCCTGCAAAAACGTGTTTTTGTCCTACCTTCACTACCAGCCTGTAGTGCCTTCACATCTGAGTCCACCTCTACAAACTTCTTTCCTAGATCAGTCAGTTTGATCCTCAGCTCTGTTTGTTAAAAGAACAGAAAAATTGGGGTGTCCCATGACTCTCCATTGTGTTAAAATGTCAGTCGTTAAATTAAGTTAGATCAGTGGCAGCGGGGAGATCCACTCAACTCTGTATTAATTATTGATTTAGTAGTTGCATCACCTTTACTTTCCTCCTGTAGTTGTTCTACTTGTGCATTTTGTTCCTCTGGGTTGGTGGCATTCAGTCTGGCCTCCAGCTCTGTTCAGTGAAGAATGATGACAATAAGTAAAGAAAAATAAATACAAAATAGGTATAGATATTTTATAGAGCTGTAACAAATGGTTAAACATTGAAAGAAAATTGATGTGTGTTTATTTCCTCAAATGTTTGCTTACAAGGATTTTAACAAGGCAGTCAGATCTGGTCTCACAAGGAGGGATGAAGCATGACATATTCAATAACACAGACAATTTAAAAACTTCTAGACATATTTTTTATACTCCAGTATGATAATAAACTGTACATATGCTAATATAGATTATAATCTGCATTATTAATTTACCTTGATCGGCAGCTTCCAGTTCTTTCACATCTCTATCCACATCTATAATCTTATCTACAAGCTCTGTCAGTCTGGCATCGAACTCTGTGGAGGAAATAATGACTGTTTATCTCTTCATTTAAAAGAAAAATCATCAACTCTGTTCTGCTGGTCTTTAACAGTTGGCGTGTTTGCTGTATTACCTCTACTATCCTCTTGTAGTTGTTCCACTAGTTTGCTTTGACCCTCCAAGTCACTTTCATTCAGTCGGGCCTCCAATACTTAAAGAAAGGATATATAATATAGAAAAGGTTGAAAAATTGCTTTTGGATTTAAAAACAAACAAACATTTGTACATTAAAACATTTTTAATTCATGTTATTTCATGTTATACCTGTATACTGCCGCACCACGTGCTGCACCTGCTTCCTCTGCTCCTCTTCATTCATCTCACTCACTCTCAGCCTGGCCTCATGGTCTTTATATTATATATTGATGAGAAAAAAATGTTATTATACTTTAAAAAGGAAATGTGTTCATATTATATAAATAAAACATTTGCACATTCATTCTTACCTGTATATCCTTTCTTCAGTTTCTCCACAGTTTCCCATAGCTCCTCCATCAGGCTGTCAGTGACTAGTCCTGCAAGACAAACTACACAAATTATGTAATGCAGATTTAAACATGAGACAAAGTATTTATATCATATTTTCTACATAACAAAAAAATGACATGAGGGATTAGATGAGGGTTTAAAGGCTGCTGCATATACCTCAGCCCATGTAAATGCTACCCCCACATACCCTGAACTTTCTCATATTGCATCACTTGGTGTTTTGTCCGTCGCAGTTCGTTTCTTTGTTCATCCAAAACACTCATCATCTGTCTGAGCAGAGAGAGGCCGTCTGCACCAGCAGTCTCATCCTGAGCGGATGTGCTAGCAGTCAAGCTCTGTCCCAGGACGTTCACCTCAGACAAACAGCAGCCAAACAGAACGATTAACACAACCCTCATCTCTGTGGTCTCTGGAGCTGTCACACCTATGGGGATCTGCAAGGGGGTACCTTTAAGCAATGGGTGAGCGTGAGAAAGGTTATGTAAGGTTTGTCTGCTGTTTTTGTCTAGCTGACCATCTGACATTCATAAAGCACGCCCACCAATGTCAGGGAGACAGGTCTTATGATAAGAGACCAAAAGATGGAAGACATTGAGGAGATTATGTGATCTACCATATTTTTTATGTGTTTGGTCATCAAAATCAACAATTGGTCAAGGACATAAAACCTGGACGAATCATAAAACCTGGCTTAATCATAAAGGTTTTTGTCATATTTGTAAAACATTTAGATATTTCTTTTCTTTTTAAATATTTCACACCAAATTGTATTTACCAAAACTATATTAATGTATCTGCATGAGCAAAAGTAGCATTTATAGCCATTTAGCTTAGAAAATATGAATAAGATCCCTACATATTTGTATCATTTTTCTTAAATGATCAATAAAATTACAATTGTTGAGTTTGAGGTAAATGGTATTATATGGTATAATGTTATATAGACGTTGTTCGAATAAAACTTTATTTAATATGCCTTCTGATCTGACCCGAACCAAAACAGTTATTTTGACATTCAACACCATATTGTGCGTCCATGTGAGATTCTGCACACGTCCGCCTTTGTGTATAAGGATTAACACGTGGATGTACTGCATGTCCAACTGGCTCTCATCATCCCTGGGGGCAGCTTCATGTGGGGGTGCAGTATAGAGCTGGAGGTGTGTTTGTCTGCTTGTGCATATGTGTGTCTGTGTGTGTGTGTGTGTGTGTGCGTCTGTGCGCTCCCATGGGCGTAGCAAAGGTCAGGTGTTTCACAGCGAAGGTCATAGTTATTACAGGATAGATTTGCTTTCACACATCAAGGTTTGCATTTGTTTGTATGCTTCATATGTACATGTACATGTTGGCACGAGTTTATTTGCGTGTTTGTGCAGAATGTCCATCACGCCTGTGTGTATGTGACCAAACTGGAGGGTTGTTCTGAGGGAGAAATGGATGAGGCCAGATTTTATCAGCAAAGGTCATGAAGCTGTGTGTCTAGGCACACGTACAAATGTGTGTTATTGACATGTGTCCGTGAGTGTGAATTTCATCAATGCACATGGATATACCAACTGCTGTTAGAGGGCTTCAGGTGCTGTAACTATTTGAATAGTTAAATGTTCTGATTTATGGGAAAGGGTCAAAGAGGGTGAAAGTGACAGCCTTGAACAACGTAAAGACCCGGCCGATCCCTTCATCACACTAGAAAATGTCATGGTTCAGAGACGCTGTCCTGGATGTAACTTCACATGTTTTAATCTCTTTGTGTCTCACTGTGGCATTGCATTTGGATATCCGTCTGACCATCCATTATTTATTTATTTTTTTACCTTTTATCCCCAGCGATAAAAGGCAAAAAGCTCATTCTTTCAGTCCCTTCCCAGAGCTCATCACCTCAGTTGAGGGTCGAGAGCTTCACTCTTAAACTCAGCTCTGCTTTCAGAGCAAGAATCCAGTGAGTGTGCTGCATCACTGCCGATGCTGCACACTCACTGGATTACCTGGTAATCTCATACTAAATCTTCCCATCACCTGTGAGAACTTTAACCCCAGTTCTAAATCCTTTTTTTTTTAGTATCTGAAATAATGGGATGACAGCTGGAGTCTGTGGGAGCTCGTATGAAAAAAGTGACTTATTACCAATGTTTATGTGCAAAGAGGTTCTTGTTTATTTATGAAGAAGGACTGTTGCTGGACAACCCACACACATTGACAGCAGACTTCACTGTTATACTCATAATCTTTGATCAATAAATGTTTCACTGTTCAAAACTGCAAAAATAAGCATGAAATATAAGCCACCAGTTCATTACATTTTAACAAAAGAACTGTAAGCGAAATGTGAAGATATCCTTCAAAGTGAAGGATATCTTACAGTCTATTTGCCAAAAGAATTTTATTCATGATGGCTTCACTGTTGTTTACTCCTGACTTGTTCTTGTGGGGAAAGGTGTGACTGTGGTTTTCAGCTTGTGCTGTGTTTGTATGTGTGTGTGTGTGTGTGTGTGTGTTTCTGTTTCTGTGCGCTTTGTTATGCACTCCTTCCTACGCACCAAATGCTTGCTCCTTTACAAAATCCTAGTGTCTTGTCTTCTTACCTAACTGTATAGAAAGTTATTGTTGCAAATTCTGTGAGTTTAGAATGTATGAAGCAGGATTTTCAAGACTGCTGCCAAAACTATTGCATCATCTATAGCAAGGTCCGGCAATGCTGGTGAAATTTGTAACCAATGTTCAATGTTATTTTTGTAATTTTGTCATGTAGAACGGTTTTACTGTTGGTCAACTACATTTATGTGAAAAAACAAAAGAAAAAGTGTACTAAATAAATGAAGTACTGTACATGTCAAGCCATAAGTGCATACAAAAAAACACATTCAACCATGCTGGGAAAAGGCATGTGTATTATACAGTATGTCAAGATTAATGTTATAATTATATTGTAGTCATATGTTGAATGAATGAGCAAACATATGTCGTTTGCTTGGTTTAATGAAGACATCACATTACTTAAGGAGCAGTAGATAAAATGCTAGTGAGTAATGATCACTATGAAATACATTACTACACAACAAATTGTCATGTGATGAATTTCAAACATCTCTAGCATATTTGATTGTTTTTTTCTGTGTCTCCTCTTGCATTTTTGTGGACACTAGAGAACATCAACAAATATAGTTTCTTTTTTAAATTGGATAAATCAAAATCGTCAATTTTACTATAAAGCTCTGGTTTCTATCTTAAGATGCAATTTTTAAACGCAATTTTTGTCTCTTCTTTCCTCCACAGATCATTGCATATCAGCCATATGGATGCTCTGTAGACTGGTGGGCATATGGAGTTCTGCTGTACGAAATGCTGGCAGGACAGGTGAGTGGAGTAAACACACACACACACACACACACACACACACACACACACACACACACACACACACACACACACACACACACACACACACACACACACAGACACACACACAAATTGTACCACTTATGTAATTCCCTGCTCTGATTATGCAGGCATGGTAAAACACACACACACACACACACACACACACACCTGGTTGTTCAGATTGCTTATGGCCAGATTATTCCCACATTGGTGTTGCATGGCTTTGCAGAGAGCCGTATTTATTCAGGTGGTGCTTTCAGGAGACCTTCCCACCAGCGATAATAACTAACAGACATATAATCACCGAAAACTCCCTCTGTGCTTCAGTCACAGGCTGCTGTCTGGTGTAAACTTTCACCCTTTTTCTTTTTTTTTTTTTTAATTTAGCTGATTTTACTTGAGACCTGGATTTGATATGTGTGATTTTATTCACCTTCAAAATCTTCTTAAGAAACTTCAGACTGCTTTTGGACCATAATTGCTATTTATGTAAAATAGAATATGATTTTGGGACTGTAGAATGATGTGTAAAGCTTTTTTTTCAGCTCCGGAAGGAACAGAGTCTGAGAAATTGTGTCAAGTGATGCCAGCTGAGTCCATTTCCTGAACTTTACACTATAGATTTGATGAATGGGTTTGGAGTTACAAATAAGAAAGTGTAAAATCTTTCTGCTTGACATAGTGGCTCGATGCAATAGTAGCCACTTACAAGGATACGAATTTCTGACCCAACAGAGTGCAGTCATGTTGTATCATGGGTGGCACCTTCTATCTGTATTAACTTTAAAACACTCTGATAGAATGTTTAAAGCACTTTTGTGTCTCACCGAAGTCCGAGACTCAGCTAACATAGTGCACTTCCGGATGCCGTCAGCCAATAGAATGCCGGTTTGGTATCATGTGACTGCCTACCAAAATCCGCGATGAGGTGAAGTTGTGAGCGTTGATGTGCAAATGCACGAGGGCGCACTGTAATTTCAATTAAAAAAACCCAAAACGTACTACTTGCAAGAGGGAGCTCCTCTACAGGAAAGTGAAATATTAATATGAATTTGTTTTTCTTGTCAGACAAACTCAGAGCAAATGTCCATTATTAAACAATTCAAAGGTTTTTTCTACCTAGTTAGAGCCTCCTAACTAGGTAGAAAAAACCTAGTTAGGTTTTTTCTACCTAGAAAAAACCTGAAACAGGTTTTTCTTTTTTTCTTGCAAAAAAAGAAAAACATTTTCTTTCTTTTGACATTCTATTGAGTTGAATTTGCAATGTTTTTCTTCCTTCTGTTTCAACTTCCATCCATTCATTTTCTTTCACCACTTTATGTAACTTTAATTGTTGGATTATTGTAGCATGATACAGTGACGCTACCTGCTGTACTATCAACATTTTTAATCCCATGTCTTTTCACCCCATGCAGCCTCCATTTGATGGAGAAGATGAAGACGAGTTGTTCCAGTCTATTATGGAGCACAATGTGTCCTACCCAAAGTCACTGTCCAAAGAAGCCGTCTCCATCTGCAAAGGGGTGAGTGGAAACACATCAATGAAAAAAAATAGTGAAAGTCTTGTCAATCCAAATGACCATCGTAGGTAAATCTATAGTAATATGTGAATTTGTTATAAAAATGAAAGACTGTACCTGCTGCAGTTTAACGTTTATTTAACATTACATTTCTTTTTCTGTTTTGCAAACAGATTTTGCAAAAACCACTGAAGGTGATGACAACAAATTATTGTTGGGATTTGTGTAATTTGGGACTACAGTATTTCTTACCTGGGTTGAAATCCTTGTAAAGGTCTTTGGGTGAATAATTGAACTTCTTGTTGGATGACTACAAGCTCTTCCTGCCAGTTCAGCTACATTAACTGATCATTTGTGATGTTGAGGAAACAGACCTGCAGTCTGTGTTGCAGGGTGAATTTGTTTCTTTTTAAAAAGTTGCCTTTCTTTGTAAGAGCACAGCAGTTAATGCACTAACAATCTTCTGGGATGCTGTTTGCTCTACCATGGGTATATATATATAACCAGATCCCCACAGATTAAAAGGAACTGAACAGTACAGTGGGTCAGTGCAAGTCAAGCAAACAAATGCAAAAAACAAATTGTGCCTATTTTTATATCGACGAGAAATGCTTTGGAGCAATTAATGGATTTACTGAAGCTCAGTGACATTTTTGCTCTGCCAGTTTTTTTTGTTTTTTTATTCATTCACAGAACGACAAATTGAACATCAAAACTTACATGTATGAATTGTGCATATGCTCACTTAATTTCACCTTTTCTTTTAACATTTGTGTCCGCTAGCTTCATAAAATTAAGTTGGTGTTTCTGGAAATGTACATAAATACTAACAAGGGTTACAGGAAACACACAAATGGAAACCATGAGTTCTTTTTTTTAAAAATTATTTCTGTCCATAGGCAGTGCAAACGTAATGTTCTAACCTAAACCCTGACCTCATTTCCACTTGTTTCTGTTTCATCCGTTTCTTTTGCCTGTATTCTCTTGGCTCTCTATATGTGCAACATCTGTGCACCCATTGGTATTACAACCAGCTGTGTTTATCAGAGCGGTTAATACGTTGAAAAAAAAATCATAATGTAAAATAATTTTGATTACCTCATCACAGCATTTCAAATTTTATGTATCAATGCAAAGAAAAGAAACATGTGCTTCTTCTGTTGAATACTTACCATATTAAAAATTAAAATAACATTTTCATATGCTATATTTTCGTAGCCCATGTTACCGTTACCATCCTTTCTACGCAGCAGGAATTATTGGCAGCTTAAAAGATTTTTTTTTTCTGTTTCAGTTTTCAGTCAGCACTCAAAAGAAGCTCTGTTGAATTGAATAAAGTCGTATTGAAACCTGAGTATTTGTGTCTTTGGTCAAAGGCAGACTGTCTTTGTACCATGAACAAAAGCTTACAGTGTAATCGCTGAACATAATATAGTTTAGGAGGATGTCAAGTTAAGTGAATGTGTGTGTGTGTGTGTGTGTGTGTGTGTGTGTGTGTGTGTGTGTGTGTGTGTGTGTGTGTGTGTGTGTGTGTGTGTGTGTGTGTGTGTGTGTGTTTGTTGGGGTGTTTTATGCATTTATCTAGTTTATATGCTCTCACAACTTTGAAAAAACACTGCTTGCAATACCAGAGGCAGGAAGCCAACCTACTTAAGCACTGGCTCAGGAAAATAAAGCACAATTTCCATTTCAGATTCCAGTGCATGAATAAGTCATTTTGTGCTTGGATTGTCAAAAAACTGAAGCTCTCAGTCCATCTCCCAATGGCGTTCTTTTCTTTTATTAACAAAGCCAGTCAAGATAAACTATCATGAAGTGTGGAGGTCATTCAAAATATTTTTTAAATAACACATTCAGAAAAACAAGCACGCAGTCAGAGTTTATGGTGCATTATGGGCTGGAATTGCTTCAATGTATATAAATAATGGACAGGACTGTTTATTTCCTCCTCCATACCAATCACTGAGAATTTGTTTGTTCTTTTAGATGTAAGAAGGAAAACAAATGACAATTTAAAAAAGGTTCAATTTGTAGTTATTTTTGATATATTGGACATTTAATAAGTAATGCTGTTGCACCCATACGTAGTTTACCATTTTGTGTTTCTTGTGGTTACACTTTTTTTTTTAAATATAAAATCATTGGACTCACATTACAAACTGCATCAGTGAAAGAATATTAAATTTGGGGATAAGAAGGGGTGTTTTCCTAAAGTACTAGCAGTGAAAATTCCCAAATTTAGAAAATTAAAGAAAAAAAAAAGAGAAATACTAAAAATATTTACATTTTGTAAACAATTTAAATTAAGCGTTTCACAACATTCAATTGGCTGGGTGGGAACTGAATGTTTCCCTGTTGTAACTCGTGCTTTTGTTTCTTACTTTGAGCAGCTGATGACGAAGCACCCGTCCAAACGTCTGGGCTGTGGCCCTGAGGGAGAAAGGGACATCCGAGAACATGCCTTCTTTAGACGTATCGACTGGGAACGCCTCGAGAGGAAGGAGATACAGCCACCCTTCAAGCCAAAAGTGGTAAATATTGCACATACACTTTCCCAGCAGACATTGACCTTGTATTTTACAGTGTTTATAGTTGTATTTGTATTTCATGAGCGCGTCATTATTGTTAGGCAGTCATGACAGCTGTGGAAGAGGAATGCCAGGGAATACAAAACTTTCATTCCACCTATTTTATATATATTTTCTATTCCTTTATATTAAAAACAAATATATAAAGACAAATGGGATTGTAATTGCAGAAAATTGAAAAATATTGGAGTAGAATGTAACGAAATCAATTCTGGGCATGGTTTCAAAGTGAAACGAGGTGAATCATGACTTTTCTCTGCCCTTCTTTTTGTCTTTTGTCACTTTGATCCATGAAGCAATAAATAATCTTATCTTCCATTTGGCATCATATCAAATGCATCTCTTTACAGAGGTCTTGTTTGTTGAGTTATTCTATTTAAATTATTTAGAGGGCAACTGGTTTATTGCTGCCTAATACCATTGTCTGTCGCATATTTGCATAAAAATATAATAAATAACAAATATACTGTATATTTCCAAACTGCAAACATGGAAACAAAGTTTAGTGTTTTTTCATTTAAAATGTCAAGAAATTACATCCTTATCTAAGCCCCCCCACCCCCCACCCCCACCCCAGGTGAGTAGATAAATAGTGAGTCAATCCAAATGATTTCTGGAGCCTAACAGCAATGCAGTGCTGCATCAATTTTCTAAACAACTTAAAAAAAAAAAGACAGGGACTGGCTTTAACATTATTTATGCCTGTTTTCACACTGAGGCTCTTAAGGGTATGTGCTATATGGGCCAGAAGTAATTTCCAAGCATCACATCTCAATGTATAGTTAATGTGACATCCATTTCTTATAAATTTATATTTCATATAGCTGATGTTTTTACAGGGAAGCACACAGACCACCACCCCCCTTGTGTATCCATAACAGTGTTACATTTTTCCTGTACCCTCCATAACCTTTTTTATGATGATCCATCATATCCATCTCTACATGTAGCACAGCTCTGTTCCGGAATCTATTACAGACAAATGACTGTCATTATAGACTTTCTGCCCACCCCCTCACCAGGTCTGACTCTGCCTCTCTACACGTCCTCTCCCCCTCCATCCACACGCAGTCCCCCTTCATCAGCCTGTGACAGCTTTGGGATTGCAATCATTACACCAGCTGCACCCAACTCACATCCATATTTAAAATACATATTGGACCGAAGAGTTGTAGGACGAGTGTCAGAGTAGACTCAGTTAGTGCTGATCCTTATTTATATGTTGGATGTTGATACTATAATATAATATACTGATAATATAAGCCCACAATTTTGGGTGTTTTGTAACTGACGCGCCCCCTGGTGAATGGGTGACGGGGTGGAAGCAGAGTAGCAGATGTTGCTGCTGGGTGCCCATGACTTCTGATTAATTCCAATGCTGCTATTTGTTTTGTTTAAATACATTTGTGTTAACTTTTGGAGCCACTCGGTGTACATCCACCCTATTTGTTTCGGTCTAGGAGCTGGCCGGAACAAGAGAGCAGCGTTAGCATGAGTCTAATGTCTTGAGAGTGCATCACACTTGATGACCCTGAGTTTTCATATCCATTTATGGGTGGCCGGTTGGCTTTATGGCTGAAGGGGAGTGGGAAAATTTGTTAAAAGTAGGTCAAATAGCAAGATGATGATTAATAATAATAATGGGATCAGTAAATGAAGGGTGTGAGGGCTTCGTCACTGCACAGACGTCTTGAAACAGTGTCAAAGATGAGATGCCATGCATGATGGCTTACATGCTCCCTCTCATTTTCTCCCTCCTTCTTTCTCTCTCTCTCTCACACACACACACACACACACACACGTACAGACACACGCACATCCATAAACACGGCAACTTGTGACTCACTGTAGCTGTAGAGACGCACGCTGTTGCAACTTGACTGAACATGTCTGCCTTCCCTCTTATTGCTCACAGGACAGAAGAAGCATTTTCACTTAAATTTACTGTATGTGGAGGTTGTTTTCTATTCAATGATTTATTTCCCAGTGCAGGTCAAAAAAATCTCAAAGTTCCAATTGTGTATTTCGCATATTTCAACTTTTTTCTTAATATCTCGGTAGATGCAGAAATCAATACATGTGTGATAATGAATTGTGAGGAGAACACGCCAGTGACATGTGGTTGAGCAAAGTTGGGGGGGGGGGAGACAACTCTTATTGGATGCAGGCACTAATTTATCAACATAAGTAGCTGAGTGTTTCTTTAATATGCTTGAGCGCAGAGGCATACACGTCTGTCTGTGTGCAGAGAGAGGGAGAGGGATTAAAGAGAAAGTAGGTCAAAACCTCATGTAGGACACAATGTCATTGTGAATGGGAGGATGTATCAACAGCATACGGCTTCTGGTCTCACCCCATAAGGGTAGGCTGAATCACAAGATGAGAAATAAGAGATAAAAAGACAAGTTCCATCTTTTTTTTTTCCAAATGGCAGTTTTATGCTTGTAGGCTTGTTGTGATCTGCAGAGGGACGTAGTCTTCTGGTGCTGGTAAATGTTGACAGAGTTCAGAGTGAAAAAGTATGTTGTTTCACTTGAGTAATGGATGGTCAGTGATGGATAAGAACAGACAGATCAGGTGGTGCACGCTAATGTCAGCTGTCACTGACCATCGTGGAGGACAGTTCAAAAGATTCTCATGCGAAAGTTTCAAGCATTTTAAAAATACGTATCAGATTATGTATGTATGAGCATCTATACAATTTGCTTTTAAATGTACAAATAATCTTTAAAGAACAGCTCATAAAAATGTTGTAGTCCTGAAAACCAACAAAAACAACATTGTTTTAGCATTTAACCACACATGAAGTGGTGACTTCTTAAAATGAAACACATGAAATGACACAATTTACATTTGGCAACACAAGCATTTATATTTTATGAGATCACTGTTGCTTTTAAAAGGGGTGATTTTTTTTTTAAGCTGACATTTTTTCTTCAACCTCTAAACTAAAAGCTGAATAAAATGCACAAGCTTGAAAGTGTGTCTACCCTTTTTTATATACCTTTTAAGGTTTTAAAGACAGCGTTCCATGGGCCGGCCACAGTCAGTTTTCCAGTCAGACATTTATATTTTGAGGACTGTTTGTGTCATTACAACAAAACGAGATGCACGCTCACACCTCAGACACGATCTTCGTTTGCTGACAAGTTTCCACCGTGTGACATGATCCACTCCCATGTCTGTGATTTAATTTTATTATCTTCTCATCACACCAACAACACTTTTGATGTCTCCTATTAAGTACTGACAGCATGCCTCCCTCATACAAACACTAATTAACCTTTTGTAACCTTGCTGCTTTTGTAAGGGAGTAATCATTAATCCATCTGTGAGAATAATATCTTTGGCTTGTAACTGACAGAAGGTCAAGGCTAATTTTGATCCAATTTAAAGAAGGAGAACTGCAGCACTTTCTGTTGCAGGGAGGAGTTCACACCATTTTTCTTTCATACAATTAATCATGGTTCTTGTTTCCTGGAATGTGAGACACCGCTAAACAGCTGTGCCAATGCTTTGTTATTCAAAAGGATGCAGAATCTAATTCCGGTGAATAAGATATAGAGCATGTAATCTGATGTTATGAACTTCTGACCGCGTACAGCATTGGGACTAGTCGGGGATCAGGTGTGAAATGTTCTCCTTGTATAGGTACAAGAGACAGAAAGTAAAATGCTTTTTAATTAGGTGACTGTTTAAGATGAGGGAATGTTTTTCACATTGTTATTGTACTATACATATACGGCATTGGAAGTGGAATTCATGTGTCTCAGTCCAACAGTTCATGCAAGTGACTCATCTGGAAGGACTGAGACCAAACATATTCATAACCTTTATTTATAACAAATCAAATGAACTTTGGTGTTTCACTTAATAAAAATTAAAGGCAGCATTTAATAGTCAAAGCTTACTCTCATGTACTGCATGAAGTCTGTACCAATCCCAACAGCTCTAGATGTAACGTTGGCTCAGGTCTGTGCACACACATTGTTTTAATGAGGTTGTTCAGCTTTCATAATGTAGAGCTTTGCTGTGCCAGAAATTATTGCCTAAAAGGTAAGCGCTACTTTAAAAATATCTTTCAAAATTTTAAACAACAGAGCAAATATGATTGTTTTTTTTATGACTAAAATAAACAATGTAGGCAAGACGGGAGGCAGCGCTGAAAATACTTTCCAGGCTTGATTGTCTCTATACTGCTGTGAACTCCAATCATTTCTATTGGTACAAGTCGTGTATGAATAGAAAGACTCTTCACGCTGGGAAAAGTCAGTCTAGCTGACTGAGCAGCAGATGAGTCT
Organism: Antennarius maculatus; assembly: GCA_013358685.1. NCBI lineage: Eukaryota > Metazoa > Chordata > Actinopteri > Lophiiformes > Antennariidae > Antennarius > Antennarius maculatus. The sequence continues at coordinate 23,129,005 of CM023612.1, forward strand.
GTTGGTCTCTCCTAAAATCAAATTAAGCAAATGTAATCCTGCTAGATTAAATGTTAAATGGGCTGACTTGGTAGTCACTGACCATACAAAGCACATGACAACACAGGTCAGCGTTCATCCATTCACACAAACATTCATATAATGGTCACAGAGACTACTTCCCAAGGCGCCACCTGTTCATCAGTAATCATTCGCAGACCAGTTGATTTGCACCGACCACTGGGTGCAAATTGGACTTCAGCATCCCACTCAAGGACACTTCAGCTCAATAGGGACAGGGATCGAACCACCTCTCTTCCAATAAGTAGATGACCACTTTAACTCCTGATCCACAACTGCCTCAAACAAAATACTCCTTCCTAGAGTGGAATTATAATGTCAGTTGTTTAAATGAATGGATTTATTGGTTAACAAAATCCATGGTAAAACAACAAAAACATTTGCATAATTTCATATTCTGAGAGGTGCAGATCAGTTAATCGTGTTCTAATGTTCCAAGAAGTCCAAATAAAATTATGTATGTAGAATTGTAAAATTTCCATGTTCACACCAAACCCGATAATCCTTGTATTTCATGTCTGCTCTGTCTTGTTAGTCTGTTATTTTACCTCATAAATGTCTAATATTTCTCTACTTTTTTCTCTCTTTTCAATAGTGTGGCAAAGGAGCTGAAAATTTTGACAAGTTCTTCACACGCACCCAGCCCCAGCTTACACCTCCAGATGAGCTGGTTATTGCCAATATCGACCAGGCTGAGTTTGCAGGGTTCTCTTTCATCAACCCACAGTTTGTGCACCCGTCGCTCAGTAACAGCCAATTAGAATGATGTGGAAACCTGAAAAAACCATCCAGCTCACTGCCACCCGCCCAGCATCCGCCTGCAACTTCATCAAGGCCCAGTTTAAACCTATTCATTTTGCTTTTATTCATAAACTTTTCAGATTTCCAATTTGTTCTGTAAAATGAATTTGCCAATCACAAGAACTAATTTCTTCATTTCATTGATGAGCGTGTACTGTAGACAAGGATGCCCTTGCTAACTACTGACAATTGTATTAAAGGTTTAGCATTTCTTGAGACATCTAGACAGAAGTCTGTCAGGCGTTTCCTATTTAGTGTCAAAATTTGGGGTTTCCATCTTACAAATGTCATTGGATAAACATAGTCATGTTTTGTCTCAGCTTCTTTTCATATATGAATAATTACCGCATTATAGATCTAATGTAATGACCTGAAAAACACCCATATAGAGACTAGCTAGATATGAAGGAAGGGTCATGCAGGTGATAAATCAGCACCTTGTGAGTCAGTTATTTTCTGTACCACGTTTACAGTTTTCCTCCCCTTTCATTTTATGGTGATGGTGTAAACTTTTTTTTTTTTTTTTAGTATAATGTGATTCTAGCCAAATTTGTCAACTTCCAGTGTGTAGCAAATCAACTAAAGAATAAACAGGCATGTAATTATAAAATAGCCCTTACTTGAGCTCCAAATTTGTACTTTCCTTGTTGAGAATCTTCTTGTAGGGAATAACCTGTTGTGTATGTGGGTAATGGCAGGCCAGTCTTATCGATACCTAATGAAAAACTCTAACCTGAAATGTTTACAGATTGTCGTGTTAGTCACTGTCTGTTCTATGCTATAGCCATAATTACCAAGCCTCCCATTGGATAATAAATGTCAAAACACTTTGAAAAGCTTTTTTTTTTTTGTTTTTAGGATATAAAGTTATGTCGTTGCGTATTATCATTGCAATGTTATATTGCAAACAGTATCGTGCCCTCAGTCGTGTATTGGACTCCTTTGTTAGGTTACTTAGAAACAAAAGTTCCAAATCAGTCAATTATTTACACAATACTTTGTTGGTGAGAAAGCGAACCTGTCCTTCATTTTTAATACGTTAACACAGCCTTTATCATCCCCTGTTGTACCTTATAGTTATGATCAGCTTCTTTTATGTCATTATATGTTTTCAAAAGTAGACATGTATTAACCCCCACTTAATTTGTTTCCATTAGTTATGGTCAGCATTTGAATACAAGTATCACTGCATAACTCCTTTGTAGATAATCAAGAATAATTTCAATAAAAATATAGCAAGTTGCAGTTTTTATACCAACACCTGAATGTGCTTTTATTACACTGATGACATAATTCAATATGTGTATGTGTAGAAACATCGAAGGAAGTAACCCAGGACAGATCCGCTTTGTATCGGCTGGATGTCGTATAGAGAACCCAGTTTTGAAACGTATGCTACTTGTTTTGGTGGATTGATCAAGTCTTTGTTTTCTTTTTTTCATATTCAAAGTTTTGACTTGCTCTTTGTGTGTTGACTGGATGTGTCTCATGTGTTGTTACTTAAATGCATGCAGTTGGTGGAGATCATTGGTGCATGTGATATGCTAAATGCTGCATGCTATTTGGTATGAGAATCCAAAGAAATCCAATCTCAAAGTTGTACTAAACTCATGATGACATGATAAGTTTCAAGGTAATTGTCATCTTTCTCAAACAACTCCAGCATCAGCTTCTTCACTGTTTCTTTAGTACGCAGTTCCTTTCAGTTATACTATTTTCATATATAATTCACTCTGCCCATTTCACTCCTCACACAAAACTCAATTTCAGCATGTTTTTAGTTATGGTCAGCTTCTTTTATGTCAGAATTAAAATTGATTATTGCTTTGACCATACAACTATTTTAGGTTGTGGCCCACTGCCTGATCTTATTCCTCCTAGACTCTCCAAATAAAAAATTCACCCAAAAATTCAGTCATTATTTACTCAGCTCAGTAGATTTCAGGAGCATGACAGCAAGTTTGCGCCACTACACAATCAAAGTTATTCTGTATTTATTTTTAAAACAAAATTAACATTTTTTAACAAAATATACTACAGTATGTACATTCATATTTTAGCTGAACTTTTCAATTTAACCTCTAAGACGAAGGCGGTAGCACGATTAGACTTGAAGATGTTAAGGGTCACGTTTGCTGTTGAGCTCCAGAAACGTTTTATTTACAAAGGCACTTGACTTTCTGTTGTTGTTTTTTTATTAGGTGGATGAGAGTTGAATTTTCATTTCTGGGTGATAAACTCTGCTGATCTCGTCCCAGCTTGGATTTTGATTTTGGAACAAGCTTACATAAATCACAGGTTTCAGAGAATCATTCAACAGCAATGAAATTCAAAAAAATACTAAATGCTTAACTGTGTTTGAAAACAGGCATTTGGAAAATTACAAAAGAATGTAGATCACAGCAGTCAAAGCACATAAAGAATAGATTGATTGTAGCTTATAGATTTAAATAAATACCATGAAATTATTTTTAAAATGCTGTCATATAGTTCCTGCTTTTAGACTATTGCTCTTTGGTGTAGAATCTTGATGTACACCCCATGGCTCCTTATGCCTCCAGGGTAACTCAGAGCACTTAACCCAGATCTGTGGTGAACTGTCACTCAGTTACACAGCTTCTTGATAGACCAGTGGGACCATTCGCTCTCTCATATCTCATAAAAAGATTTCACATTATAATCTTAAATGTCACGTTGTTGTTGTTGTTGTTATCCTCTGCATTTTTTTCTTTCATTTTCAACTACTGGTGTCATTTTTATTTCTTGTGCTTCTGCTCAAGATATTCAGGAATGTTGCAAAAGACACACTAATAAGAAGAGTGGTATATCAATGGTATTGATGGGAGCTGTTATGTGGCAATTTCTATTTTATGATCTGTCATCTCTCATGTAGTATTTTGCATGTGCCAAACCTGAGAAATGCATTGCGCTAGCTGTAGTCACATGAATGACTATCAACGGCAGCTGAGACCTGCCTCATGCCACAGCTGCTCTTCACTGGCTTGGCCATGTAACATACACAGTAGCATGCCGTCATGCGCATACCAGTGCACATTGTGTCACTACACTTTACAGTGCCAGTCAGTTTGATTATTCATGCATGCCACTAGATTTCCCTGCCTGTCTATCCTTGGGCAGATATATCTCCAAAAAAAACAGTTTGACTTGTGGAACATTTGTTTAAACATCCAGTGAACTTCCTCCTCTGTACGAACTGACTTATTCTCATCTACATCCAACCCTTTAATAGAATATCTGATGACCCGTTTCCCAGTCTTATTTCTTCTTCTGAAAAATGGCTTCAAAATATTGATCAATGTCAGTATAAAAGAAAAGAAGCCATTTACTCCCCCTGTGTGCCTTTCCCAAATTTAACAGCTATGCTGCACAGCTTCTTGTTCTTCATCACAATTGCACTGATCTAAACTTTATAATCTCTTTTTTAATCCATAATTTTGTATTTTACTCTACTTTTAAACAGTTGTCAAATTTGCCCAACTGATGTAAATCCACACAGTTCTTATTCAGCTTCACTTCATATTAGGTGCTTCAGCACATCTCACAACAAATATGAAAAGTCTGCAAATCATAATTTAAAAGCAAATTCAGTTGACAGACACCAGTAATTCCTTCAACCATAAAACTGCAACTTGAATCATTCTTTGCTTGTTCTACCTTCATTTTCCTGTGCCTACTACAGACTGAATGGTATGTTGAGTTAATAAATATATACTGTACCAACAAACCCCTTTAGTCCTCGTTTGAACAAGGACTAAAGGGGGTTCAATGAATGAAAAGATAGATCGGTTTTTTTGCAGGACTCCCCTTGTGCCTGGTCACACTGAACGTTCCTCATCTCTTGTCATCCTGCTTTCAGTCTCCCTGCTCCTATTTCTTCAGTGCCTGGGCCAAGTCAATCCATAATTTGATTGACAGTACCCTCCTTTCACCCTTTCAATCCCATCAAGTCAGGAAAACAGTGGATTTTTCCCGGGCAACTCACTCAACAAAGTCAGCATCAATTTCACCATTTCCTCCTCTGCACTGGTAATGGTAACTAAGTTTTCCAATGTATTTGGTGTTTACTTTGTTTACATTCTGCTTGACATTCTCACCTTTTTTGTTTTTGACTTAATTGATCAGAAAGGCCAGAACATGATGGAGTAACCTTTCCAATTTTAGTGGTCTGTCATAATTTCTTACAGTATTTGTTTTAGGTCTCTATTGGCTTCTAATGAATCCTATTTCACACCTGTCTTCTTTGTAATTGGTCATTACTTTCCACTGTGTTGTGTTAACTGTAAAACAAGAGAAATGAAGTGAGCTTCCAATTTTTATTTTTAAGTTTGTTTTTGCCCATGTAGAGCGCAGGATCAATGATGTGCAGGAATGCCTTATTCCTTAACTCATTCAGTAACATGGTCTCTAACTTTCCTGTCTTTGTCCATTTATAACCTCAGCACCCTGTCTTGTACATAAATGACAGAGTAGATATCTACATCGACTTTAAAAGAAAGAATATATTGTATTTTGCTAATGGTGTATGTTTGTTTTTTCCCTTGTCAGCCTGAAACCTTTAAAATGTGTCTGAGCTACTTACCTTGTAACTGATTGTGTCATTTGTACTTAATGTATTATAATGCAAATAATAAAAAGAAAATGAGGTCAACTGTGAGTTAGTGTTATTTCCCCATCTGTGACTTTAAACTTTGCCAGCATGTTATATTAAATTACATACTGTGAATTGTTTACCAGTGCTAAAGTTTAACGTACCTTCCCATTTACAAGAACTCCTGGTGGAATTTTAATTAATTACCTCGAGCTGGGAGCTGTTATTAATTAATCTTTTTATTAAGATTACGCAAGAAAACCCTGGACTGTGTTCCGTGTTATTTTGTGGAGTGGTGGAGCCTTAAAAACCTATAGTGGCGTGGGGTGTGTGTGTGTGTATATATATATATATATATATATGTATGTGTTCTACTGAGTCCCAGATTGTTTCTGTTAATTTTGTCAGTCAAACAGTGAAAATCAATTTTTATTTTAGTCTTAGATAAAATGTATAGATCACATTCTTCATTGGTGTATTGCTACTGACATGAGCATCATGTGAAGTATTATCACAAAATAGCTACATTGAGCATAATTTAGTTGACCCACACCCTTTCATCCAGTTCACTTTAATTGTTGCAAAATTCTGGTTATATACACATTACTTACTGTATGCAGACAGATGACAGCACATTTTTGAGTATATCAATGAGATGATTGTAAATATTGTAATGTGCTACAGAAAGTTTCATTATTGCATTTCTGGGCTGGAAGCACATAGCATACAGGCCCAAGTCATGGGTGTACAATTACATGAAGTCATAAGTATCGCTCTCTGCTCTCAGAAGTAGTCAGGTTGGACAAAAGAGAGCTGGAAGATGTGACTCACTGGAAGATAACCACTTCATGACAATGAGGCTGTCAGCCCACCTGGAGGTTAGTTGCTTTTAATCATTCATGCTTCTTCAGAACACATTCCCCACGGCAATCAATCATTTGGCAAATGTGTATATTTCATAATGCACAGTAACATCCTTTTGCTTCTTTTCCAGACTATCAAAGGTAATTTATGTTACAATTTAGCCAGAAAATGCCGGACATTAATCCACTGAGATTAAGTTGAAAAGGCAGTAATTTACAACCTTTTTGAAACTGAAATCTTCAGTAAAGATGTGTTCCTGTGTTTCAAGTTCTAGAAATACTTTTTTTTTTACTAAACTATACTCCACTTTCTAATACCATGATAAATAGTATATAAAGACATCATTGCTATGTTGGGTAAACTGTTACTTTAGCAGAAATAAAAGAAACAAACTTTAAACAAGGAAGTCATTCTTGCTATGGCAGGAATTGTGAATGTCAATGCACTGATCACCATTATCATGTTGACAATAGTGATCAGTGCATTGATCAGTTTTTTTTGATCAAACCTTAATCTCTCCCACATTTTGGACCCCCATCTGACCCGGTAGTCGCAAACCTCCAGTTATTCAAAGAGTTAATCTATTTTAGTAATATTTTTCAAATGAGGCTCAAAAATGACTAGAACTCCATGGTGGCAAGCAGCTAAGAGCAGTATGGTTTGAAAGTTTTAAATCACGTTGAGGTAAAACCAGGCTATTTACACTGCTTACTACTTTGCTGTAAAAATTAGATACATAAAATTAATAGTGATTTATTAAACATTGAAAACTCATTTGAATTCTATTGATTTTTTACAACTTGACTACCATTCATGAATTGTGTGATTTCCTCTCTGCTGATTTGTTGTTTTGTTGGAATCTGGACATGTGCTGTGCATAATTATTGAGCATATGGTCCTTATACATGTTTATATACTTTTAGATGATGCATAATGCAGTGTTATGAAAGTACGCCCTGCAGTAAGTTGTGGAAACAGCTGAGCTTTAATGTACACCAACAGGATTTATGGTTCACTGGTTTTTCTTATTTTGCCATGATTACCCAAAGACACACACACACACACACACACACACACACACACACACAGAAACAAAGTTTCAACTTCACGTGATCAAAATGCTAGAGGAAGGCAATATACAAACATTTTGTTTTGTCTAAAACTGCTGCATTATGTGAAACCTGGTACATTTGTTATTGTCAAAGTGATGGTACATTGTAAAAGCAAGTTGAATAAATTATACTTTCAGCATGCAAAGACATTAAGAAATTAACAAATGGAAAAAAAAAAACTTTAATTTTTGTATTATATGTAGTTTTCATTGAATCCATGTTTTTGTGGGAAATATTTACAATGGGCATTTAAATTGGCTTTCTGTCTGTGCGAGGATATGAAGTTCAGTCAATGCAACCAAGGAGAAGACGTGCTATAATACAACACTAAATCCACTTTCAAGAACAAATAATGAAATGAAACATTCTAAACATGCTTGTATTCACCTATCTGGTCGAAAAGGGCTTTTATGTTTTATCATTAAGGTAAGAGAGGAACTAGTGGATGAGAGAATACATCTTCCTTAACATGATGCAGTCAGGAGCAGGATGGTACACGCGTGGTATTCGCCAGATGCTCCTTAATGAATGAATGAACGCCCATATGCTCAGCGATGGTTTGCGCTGACAGCAAACTCACACGCTCTATAAATCTTTGTGGATCATTAAAAATATTGCCAAACCATCTACAACCCAATCCACAAACGTATGGCATTCTACATTCCCCTTACATCCTGTCCCTGTGTCGTTTGAACTACAAACTATTCCAACCACAAGTGAAGCACGCAGCGGCCTCACCCGGAAAGGGCTGGCGCGCGGCGAGGGGCGCCACGTGCCACTCGGGGTAACACTGGATTGGACAGTAGAGGCTCACGAGCTACGCAGGCGCGTGTCTGCCACACATGCCAATCGCGCGCCAATCAAGACACAACAAAGGCAAACTGAGCGGCGAGGGGACGAGACGAGCAACGGAGCAGCGGAGGAGGGAAAACAGCGCCTTACTCAACCTTCCGTCAAGGTATGACCAGTTTAACTTGTTCTACACTCATTTTGTTTAAACACTAATTTGTGACGTTGTTTTTTTTTTCCTGTTCAGTTAAACGCGCCTGTTGATGGTTTCACGGAATGCTTTGTTTTGTACACTTCGCTTTGTGTAAAGAAAGCGGCAATATACTGTATTTTCTCTGAATTCTGCATGAGAGGAAACTGACTGGCAGCTTTTTGTGCTTTTTTTTTGTGAGAGTCACTTGTGGACGACTTTTACTTCAAGTGCGTCCCTACTAAGTTGTTTTCTATGACAAGAGCGTTAATTAAACACAAATCTCAATGGACGGAATGAATTATTGACGGACTGCCTGGAACCACTTCAGCACCGCGGACAGTGACTTGGTCTGGAGCCAAATACTAAACGCGGACATAAACAGCTATCTGAGTACTTTAGACCCCTGAGCAGGAATTACAAGGGTTTAACACTTTTAAATAATCTGAAAAATATGGATTTATTCCCAAATGTGCTGAAAGACGGTCGTCATCTAGATATATTACTGCATATTATTTATTATCAAGATATGTAAATCTGTGCTTTCATAAAATTTTGTCAGATTACCTTTGTTTTTAATTTACTGAATACACGTTTGTTTTCCAAAAGTTATCTAAAAATACATCAATTTTAATTTAATTTAATTTAATTGCAATTTCCCAGCATCCCTTCAATGACAACAAATAGATTAATCTGGATTATAGTTGAATCACAAATGTAAACGGAGATGATGTGGGATGCAGAGATTTGTTATTCAGTCAACACACAAAAAAAGAAAAAAGTCTGTATACAGGCTATTTTCTTCCTCCTCACACCCTCTCCAGGTGAAAAAAAAATTGTGTTGCAATCAAGCAGTAATCTGTTGTCCCTGTTACATCCATCTGGGATTTTTACAGATGGAGAAATGTCATTTTTGGGGCTGACTAGTTTTGGTTCAGTCTTTATATGTGAAAGAATGTTTATCCGGTCATTTTTCAAAGTAACTGAAAAACATTAAAAGATTTAATGAAGAGTCAGCACCTGTTGCTGTTTGCTTTGACTGATACCGTCATTAAAATGCTGTGAACACATTGCTTTCAGCTCCATGCAGATTACTGTTTCAAACCACAATTTAACCCTTGCTTGCATCTCTGATATGCAGCTTTACAGAACAGTGTTAATGGTCTTATTTTCAAAGAGTCAGTGATCCACAAGCTATGCTGAAAAAAGCTTACCAACCTCCATGTGTCCTATCATTAAAATGATAGTTTCCTTCCATTTTTACTTCATGTTTACCAAATTGTCACTCCAACTAACAAGAAAACACAATTATGGGTTCTTGTTATTTGAAATATTTGCCATTATTCTTTAGTGAGAAACATGAAAATATATGATATATTTCAGTTGCAGCTGACTGTTTGATTAATACACCACTGTACTGTTTTACTAATTGCAACTTGACAAAAACAGCTGATCAATGACCAACTTATGGCAGTCAGTTAATGAGCAACAAGAAATATTAAGTTTTGTTGGTAAAACAGATCGTTCCTGTTGGTTATGTATAGAATGTTGGTTAAACAGACTTTTTTTTGGATAGTGACAAAAACTGCAAAGACTTCCTAATACTGGTAGGGAATATTGTCATATTTCATTCCTTTAATCCATTTCTGACTTCATTTGTTATTGATTGTAGGTGAAGCATGCTGCACAAAACAAGTTTTAAGCACAGTAGATAAGCATTACTTTTAGCATTAACAGTCCTCTTTGCTGCACCTCAGTGGTTTCAGTGATCAGTTATTTAGTTTCATTTAGATTGGTAAAACCATAATGTTCTGCACTGTATAACTTTACACAGACTTTGGTCATTGAAGACCTGCAATTTCACACTTTTTTTCTGGATTTGAACTCATAACTTGATAGTAGAACAGAACTATTTAGAGACACAAGGAACGATGCAATTAATATACCAGTTGGTGATAAATAATTAAATATTTCAATAATGATTACAATGTAGCTCCTATAGTTGTGTGTAAGTAAACCAGAGAAAACAATAAAGCCTGTAGATTATTAATACATATTGCTGCTTTTACTGTAAATGTAATTGCCGTTTCAACACACCCCACTCCCTTCCATACAGAAGTAGCATTTAACATTTTTAAAGGTTAGTTAATTTAATACAGTAATTTTTCTGCAGTCATATTGTTGTTAAAAATTTTCTAAAATTTTTATGGGGGTGCTTTTACTTTTAATTCTTTTTCCTCTTTTCCTCCCTGCTCCAAAATGTGAAATGCATTACAAAAAGGAAGCTTTGTTTTGGGATTCACTCATCAGTCCTTTCATGCTTGACTAACTCCGAGGCCTCTTCTGTGTCGTGTTGCTTGGCGACAGGGCCAAGTTGAGCACTTGTAAATAAGGGAGGTGCTCTCAGTAAAACCAAAACAGTGTGAAATGGATGTTGGTTTCACTGATGTGGGTCACTGTTTTTGTGCCAGAGTCAATGAAGTGTCACTCCTTTTAGAGATCCAAGTGAGCAAAGCAGGATTGTTGGTCACTTGGACCACTGTTATCAAGTAACAGTATATGATATATATATATATATATATATATATATACAGTATATACAGTATATATGTGTGTGTGTATATATATATATATATAAGGCTTAAGCCGTAATCTGCTCCTAAGATTTTGTAGAGACGCCTGATACTGCCTTTGAGTACAGTTGCTAGGTTGCTAGCTATGGCTACTAATTTTCCAAAAGATTACTTTAACAGCAAGCCAGAGACTACAGATTTTAATGGAACTCAGTGTACCAGTGAAAAAATTCACACTTTTTGACATAAACACATCAACACCTCTGGGACATATCCTCCCCACAGTAGAGCATCTGGTTCATGTCTATATCAATGTCATACAGCAAGGTGTCAAAGGAGAAGATACAAATTAGCCACGCAGTTTGTAGAGAAGTGGGAATAACACTCAAGAATTTCTGCTTTGTACTCTTTCGTTGTCAACTCATACCATCACCACCACTTCAGCTTTTGATGATGCTTTGCAAGTTGTCTGGTCTATAGCAGGGATTTGGCATCTGTTCCTTTTCGGCCAACACATCTTCACGTGCAGGCTGAGGCAGCGCCATAATTAGACCACTGAGAAATCATTTTTTTAACTCCTTACTAGGGACCATTATATCATTGCATATGGGAGAGAAATAAGGAATTGGATTAGACAAAATGGCAATTCCTAATATGTGCAGTGGAATGTGACAAACTTGTTCTTTACTTCATTATTTCTATTTTTTGTACTTCCATTCAGTATTTTATAAGCACATATTGTACTTTCTAATCCACTGCATTTGTGTGACACCTGGTATAACTCCAATAAAAAGTTAGAACATTATCCATTCATTCATTCATTCTGTAAATAAAAACACAAAACAATGGTTTGCAAATCTGTTTCAAACTTTTCATTTCCAGTGAAAGGAGAGGGATTTTGTACAGTATGCTGCATGACTAACTCTGCTAGAGCGCCTAGTTTTGGCCCTTCAGGGATATTGACCTTGCTGTAGATGTGATGTGGCATTCCTCTCTTTTTGATAGGGGTGTGAAAATGCCCATGAAGGAAGGCCATGATCTTTGTATGTTCTGTTTAGGAGTTGAATAGGCATTTACAGCTTGGGATAACCCATGTCCATGCATGAGTTGTTTTATATGTCAGCCAGACAAAGAGAGAGACCTGTGTTACATGTTTGGTAAATGGCTGCCCCATCCTGCCCCATCTTTTTTTTATAAAATGCTTGAATTTTTCAAATAATATATCACTTGTTTACTCAGCTATCATGTGAGTAAACATAGTTTAATTTTAAGAAATTCCTGATATGCAATTAACGTATTTACCATCATTGTGAATGTGGTATTAGCACACACAACATGCACTCTCAGTGAGGTACATTCTATTGTTTTAGGTTGCTTTTTTCAGCGTGAATGAGCCATACATGATAGTGCTTGAGCTGTTATCAGACTATTAAGATATCAAACTACTGAGGTATCATCATAGATAACAAGTATTGCACACCCGTCTTGTGAACCATTACCTCCTGTGGATCAGCCCACTGCAGGAAAAGACTGATAGATGCTGGATGCCCTGGTAACTATGGACCGTAGGGCTACAAGTTATATACAGTGACATTAGATAGATATTAAGATGTGTGGTAGCTGATTTTAACAATTGTTCAATAATAGCCATTTTAGTTTAAGCTCATATTTAAATGTAATGAGTATTGTAATACAGTATATGCTAGGCACAGTTGCACAATAAGCTATTAATGGAACACACACACCTTTATCAGTAAGTTGTTGCTTGAAGTCAAATGAATGAAAATAGTTTTATTGGTAATGATTGGCCCCTACTTGCACCATATTCAAGACTAGCTCAGGTCTCATGATCTCTTGCCAATATTCTAGTTTCTAGGGAATTCTTATTGTCTATGCAAGCGTCCCATTTACTTCCTGTCAAGCCACTCATTCTTCTGGCAAAACATGCTAAATGACATTTAACTGTGTGTATGCACGCACACACACCAGAATATTTTTATTTCAACTTCAGAAATATCATTTTTGCTTCAAGGCGAACAAAGTGATATTGACATTGATACAACATTAATAGAGGTGTATGTACTGCCAAATCAAACATATATTTTTGATCTTGTGTGTGTTGAGATTGAAGCAATAGCCCCCCAGAATTTATTAGTCTTTTAATGGAAGAAGTGGGGTGGCTGACATATTTTAGTCATACGAACAACATGGATGATAAATATGTTTTCTACGGTGTCTGTAATTCCTGTATTAGTTGCTTTGTCCTTTAAGGCTTACTATATAATCATAATCAGCACACATTATACATATCTGCTTGCTTGTTTCTTGGTATGCTCATTTTTCACTGCAAGCTTTTAGATGTTTTGCCATTTCTCTTCTCTATGGTACTAGGGCTTATAATTCTCCCATAATGCATGAACAGAACAAGATATTGATCCATGTTGAGAAATAAATGCTATGAATCTAATGAAAAGTTCAGATTCCTCTCACATTTTTCTCAATCTTTCCAGTCTCCTACTGGGGGTTCAATGTGGCAACCCACTGAAAATCATTATATAAAATCAATTCCTTTCAATGCGTATTCCACACCAAACAAGCCCCAGTGCTCCAGCTTCCGGCAACTGTGGCCTTCAGCAATCATATAAATGGATCTCTCTTTTTGTGGTGTGAGTGTGAACATTCATTTGCTGACACATACAGCGCATCATCTGCAGCAGTGCTTTAATATCACCACATTTAACACGGTTAATTACGTTGTATATTTTATATAGTCAATTTTGTATCCAATATTGGGTGGAATATTGCAGATGATATTGGAAATATAAATGAAAATCAATTGACATTTCTCTTTTGGGAAGTATCAGTGGTCTGAATTATAATTCAGTTGGCTGGAGGCAATATGAGACCAGTCAAATGAAATACTTTACATAATGCTGTCTCAGACATGTCCCACTAAGCCATTGGCCCTGCACAATGTGTTTATTCATATTCTAATGAGAAATTTGGAAGAGAGTGAGCCTTTCCCATATTTCTTTCTCAGCACTGGAAGGTTTCTTGTTAAGGATATCTTTTATCACATTCTAATTTATTACTTCCCATTCATCCCCATCTTGTCTTTGACTGGAGTCATCTGCTGTTATTCAAATTGAGTCTTTGTACAGTGCCAGCAGCTGTGGAAACTCTCCTGAGATGGAACAATAAAGCAATGATACTTCATCTATCTCCCCAAAGATATTGCATAATTATAAAGTTAGTATCTTTGTCTTGGTCATGACTGTGATGCTCTATAAAGTAACATCTATATATTTGAATGGTCTTTGTTCTCTGAAAGACATTAAATCTCCAAAAACTAAAAACTATCATGCATTATTACCTTGTCTTTTATACCAGTGGCCAGCAAAATTAAATTTAAAGTTGAGCAACAATGTCAAATCACTTTTATTTTGTTTAACTACAGTAGAGAACGTCGCTGTAAATTTTCCACCATAGGACAATCTTGACACTCTCTAAACAAGGTCTGAAGAGGGCCATCTGTGTTTCATGTGATTCCCACAGTTTACGAAGGAAATTAAACAAATAAGAACCAGGTTTCCCAAAGCTACTGAATTCTCTGACTTGTGTTACAGTCTTAAAACCCATTGGTAGTCGTAATTCATTCTCATTTATCATCCATTACTCTTTTTTCTGAGTACTGAGAAACGTTCCCAAGAGATGTTAAAAAATCTCGTGCCTTGTGTAAGTAATCTACTATGAGGGATTCAGAAGATTGCCTGCATGGTCAAGTGATATAATATATGGGTATGTTTGGATCACTTCCACTTGATAATGACGCATTTGTTTTGGATGGGTCAAGACTTTGCTTAAAGATGTAGTCCAAGATATTTTGTTAAATGGTTGTCAATATTTGGGTCCATCCATCAGCAATTTTTTTTGCAAACTGTGAATTGTAGCTTCACTGGACTTCATGCATTCATAATGGCACCTTTTTTGTTCAATTCATTTAAGCATTATTTTTAAGGTGAACCTGAAAGGTGTTCCCTTTGTGTGGAGTACATACAATACATAGCAAACATTATAACTTCCCCAAACTTACACACATATCAACCACACTATTTCCAAAGAAATGTGAATTTAGGGTGACTCTGAAAGTTTGGTCATCTTTCCTGTACCATTTTCTCAAAACGAGTCAAAGTTTATCAAAGGGGTGGAAGATGTGTCATATATTATTGTGTGTATCATACATAGATTTAGGGGATGTCAAGGAGACATCCTATCTTTAGATAACACATGTTTGAAGACGTCATTCTTTATCATGTTTGAGGACATCTTTGGTTCTGTTTTTGACAGTTTGATCTTGTCACAGGAGAATTTCAATGAACTAATTTTCCTTCTTCCATCCCTCCTTTCTGCTGGCAGAGGCTGTGGTATGAGCCTATGTGGCAGGAAGGCGCTGACGTTGCTGAGCAGCGTATTCGCTGTTTGCGCACTTGGCCTGCTGGGGATTGCTGTAAGCACTGACTACTGGCTCTACCTGGAGGAGGGCGTCATCCTACCCCTCAACCAGAGCACAGAGATACGCATGTCTCTCCACTCTGGCCTCTGGAGAGTGTGCTTCTTGGCTGGTAAGTTAGCTTTTAACATAAATTGTAGTTTATCGACAGAGTGTTTACTCCTTCATCGAGGCAAGGTTAATCAGGTCTGATCACAGGAGTGTTGTGACCCATTGGCTAGTGACCAATTAGATTGTAATGAATGTAACATCCATCTCTATTCTTGCTGACGAGACAACTGTAATTGTCTCGTCTACGGGACAAAAAAAAGCATGCGCACACACACACACACACACACACACACACACATCTGTGAACAACTTGGAGTGATCAGTTCACCAAGTGGTGGTCAATGGTGACCGATAATGGTATCAATAAGTTGCTCTTGCTAAACAATGATCTTTGCCTGCTGTAATATATTACACTCCAAGATATGGTCTTTTTTGGCCCTTTTAAAAATGTTGCCTGAAAATGTTTTAATAACTCTATAGTTAGAATATATTAATGAATTCATCATTTGATTCATTTGTTTATTAATTTATTTTTATTGTTGAATTGTCCCATAAACCTGTTTATGGTTTAATGATCTACCATCATTAAATCTATCATTAATGATCTACCCTGTACTCCTTCATGTTTAACCCTTCAGTCACTACAAACATATGGGCAGTTCAGTTTGGATTAAGTAACAGATATTTCCTGCATGTAGAAGGCTATTGCTACAGTATGAACGCACTAAT
Organism: Antennarius maculatus; assembly: GCA_013358685.1. Lineage (NCBI taxonomy): Eukaryota > Metazoa > Chordata > Actinopteri > Lophiiformes > Antennariidae > Antennarius > Antennarius maculatus. The sequence continues at coordinate 23,145,293 of CM023612.1, forward strand.
GGTTTAGTGTTTTTAGGGGCAATTGAGTGGCCTTATTGCCTGCTTAACTGTTCTGTTTGACCCAGAAACAAGTACTACATGCAATTACTGCAACCACAGCATGTTAGACTGGAGTAAATGGTGCTTTGGCTGTAAGTTGGTTTGAGTTTGTCAGGCGTTTGGCTCTTTGTGTTTAGTTACATCATAAGCTCAAGGCCCCAAACTGCTCCCATATGAGACTGAAAGGCTTGTAGCTCATATACTACTTAGAATTATGGACATGGCAATGTACATAAGTTGAATTCATCTTGTTGTTTCCTTATTTAATTATTTTAATTTCTTCTTTGAATGTTAAAAATACATAATAACAACGAAGTTACTGTACACATTTGAGGATAATAGTTTTGAAGTAGCAGTGTCACTGACCCCTAGCAGGACGAGCCAAAAGGTAGTCAGATGAAGGAAACAGAACTCATCAAAACCATCATGGTTTATCTAGTCCTCAGGTTCCTTAAATAAATTCCCATTTCACAAAGTTAGATGTAAGGTGATGTTAGAAAACATTTGTGGCTCTTCACATGCTTTTTGACTGATTAAGGTGATGCAGCATCTTCATCAGTCAATCAGTCATCTCTTGAGTCATAGTCCAGACCATGGTCAAGATGGCTGTTCAGGGAACTACTATCTGCATCCTCTTTCACAGTCTCATTCCAGTGTGACCAAACATCGCCAATAACATCAACCAAAATAGAGACACACATATTTTTGAGAACCAGCTTGTAAAAGAGATGATTTGGTCTAAAAAAGCTTATCTTTTTAAAAAAACTTCCTTAGAATGCAGTATTTTCTGCACTATAAGGTGGTCTGGACTATAAGGCGCGTCATCAATGAATGGCCTATTTTAAAACGTTTTTCATACACAAAACGCATTGGATTATAAGGCACACTGGATTATAAAGCACATCTGATTGATAAGGCATACCTTCAATGACTGGCCTATTATAAAACCTTTTTTCATATACAAGGTCCACTGGATTATAAGGCACACTGCCGGTTTTTGAGAAATTTAAAGGCTTTTAGGTGTGCCTCATAGTGCGGAAAATACTGTACATTAGATGAAAGCACAGAAATGACATTTCTGTGTTGGATTATAAACACAGTATTGTATCACAGTATTGTATTGAGACTAACGATATAATCATCACACATAACAGGACTTGTTAACAGGACTAACTTACAATGATTCGCCCATTGTAAGTTATGGGGGAATCATCAGCATCGCAAGCACATTAACTGTGCTGTGTGATTGTTGTGTAGTTACTTTCACTGCCAGATGGGGGAGACAGTCGTTCTGCAGTGCCTGTTTTATTTTAGGTGGTGTCACAGAAGCTGTGTCTGCTGAGGTCATCAACCACCCAGAATGCTGTCATGGTATCATGTGATTCAATTAACAAAACTCTATGTTCTTTTATGATTGCTACAAACAAGATTTTTTTTTAAATGAGGTGAATAATTTATTATAGAAATGAGCAAAAACACAAACTCCAAATGCTTAATCTGAGAAATTGCCAAGCTCTTCTTTAATCACACAATTTATAACCATCCAAAACATCATAAAATAGCTCAATATACAATTATTATTGCAATGTAAACATACAGCATAGTAATTTACACAATTTTCATATATTTCCTTATGTATAATGCTATCACTTTATCCAACACTTCATAGTGTGTTGGGTTAACAAAGTGTTGATTAAGATAACACTTGTAAGTGTGTGTTTTTCTGTTACTGCGTTTTAGTGCCAGACTTTCTACTGTATGTGTCAAAGTAATAATAGGGAAGAGCTAAACCCGAATGCTGGGTGTTCCTTGTTCACATAAAAACAGCAGTAATCCTGTACAATATGAAACCTGCTTATTTGCAACCCCTTTTTTAAAGTGTTGTTAGCTTGGAACAAATTAAATGAACAGAAACAGCGAACATTGCTTGTTCCTGCACACGAAATTTAATCCTGTCCAGTTGTTTAGAGCTTGAAACTTGTGATAATGTGTTGTCAGGATAGGTATTAGGCTACAATGCTTCTGGTTGACACAGTGGGCTACTTAAAGGTTTAATCAACTGTACATATTTTTTTCCCTGCACTTTGTTCCAGGGGATGAGAAAGGAAGATGTTTCACCATAGAGTATGTGATGCCAACTAACGTCCAGATGACCTCTGAGTCAACTGTTAGCGTCCTGAGTAAGTAGCTGTTTACATTTCAATATATTTTGCACAATGGTTTAGTTTTAGCCCTAAATGACAGTTTTAAACATGTCGTGAAGAATTAAAGTGGTGGGTGTAGACTCAGCGACTGGGACAAATAATGGGGTAATAGTAGTAAATTGTTGGGTAAAAATTGCTTCAGCAATTCTATGACAACATAAGGATACAACATTACATTCTTATGATGAGCGGGAGAAACTGGGAGAAGGAACTTGGTTTCAGCACACTCAGCGTAAATGGAATTCTGATTTCCAGCTCATGTATTCAAATGAGCAAAACCGTCTTTGTTGATGATTGCAAAAAGACAAAACCTTTCACAACTAATGACTAATGTTAAAACCAAAAGAAACAACAACAAGAAAAAAAATGTCACACTATGTTTTAGAACTGTGACAAAAGATGATGACAATCATAAATAGAGAGAGACATGAGAAAAAAGTGTCAGAACAGAGAAGTGCTGTGGTGATATAGAGGTGATAATATGACAGAAAAGTGCATGGAGGGTTATGCATGAGGACATGACTCCCTGGCATCATAGCACCATGGGCAGGAGGGATTTACATATACAGTGATATAAAGAAATAATTGTCCTGTATGTACAGAAATAGCAGCTCATATTCATTCAGCGTGAAAAGTTCATAGACGACCTGTCAAATCACATGAGACTGCCTGACCTTAATGTGCTCATTCATGTAGTCTTCCTCTACATTATCGTGTAGCTTGGGAATCGACACTTTTAGTACCATTGCTGCGTCTGCCGTTTGTTCATTTTTTTCACAACCAATGCTTTTCATGAATGTCAATCAAAATTCTTGTTTTCACCAAAACCTTTCAGAAACATATTCAGAAAGCTATTAATTCAAGTGGATCAGCAGCATAAATACTGAGATACCTGTGTGGGAGTCATCCAACAGAACCACTAGTCCACTTTTTATCATTTAGTTACTACAATAGACCTATGAAATGCTGATCAGCTGCAGAGCAGAGTGCTGCTGTTGCTTTAGGGAACAAAAGCTTCTATGCTTCAGATATTTGAAAATGTAAGCAAAATAGGGTTGCAGGAGTAGTAGCAATTGTACATTGAGCAAATGTCAAATTCATTGAAATCCCAGGTTTATACTTCAGGGTTTCTTACGTTCTTCCAGAGATGATCCGCTCAGCCACACCCTTCCCTCTGGTCAGCCTCTTCTTCATGTTCGTTGGTTTTGTACTCAGCAACATCGGACACATACGACCGCATCGCACCATCCTGGCCTTTGTTTCTGGAATCTTCTTCATCCTGTCAGGTACTTGGTTTGGTTTGTACTATAAATAATGAAAATGCAAAAATCACATGACAATTTTCTCGTCTATAAACTGAAAGCATTGGAGTTAAATTTTCAGTTTGTTTCTGTCTGTTTGTCTGTCTCTCTCTCTCACACACTGTCTGCCTCCTTCAGGTCTCTCTCTAGTAGTCGGTCTGGTGTTGTACATTTCCAACATCAACGATGAGATGTTGAACAGAACCAAAACTAACGAGGCCTACTTCAGCTACAAGTATGGCTGGTCATTCGCCTTTGCTGCCATCTCCTTCCTGCTGACTGAGGTAACTTGTAGGGGGTTTGTATGCATCTATCAAAATAAGCCTTGACCGAAATCTGAATTAGAACGAAAACTGTAAATCGATCTTTTTTTATTTACTTTACTTTTTTTACTTCATGAAAGTGTCCCATAATTTGAGGGTGTCAGATGATGAAACGGTTAACATAACTGAGACATAGTTAAAATGAAAATATTGCTATGTCAATCAACTGAATCTTTTATTTGTAAAAAACTTAATCACATTTTTTTTTATGACAGTGTTTGTCTCTGACAGTCACTTAACCGACCTGTTTCTCTGGCTGTTCCGGAACTGCTAAAGGAGGAGCTGGAGCTAGCGGGGCCGTAGGGTCGTACCGATTATGAGTAGAAAGTACTGTGTCTCCTGTCATGCTTTGTTAAAGCACGAATACATTATTTATCCCTTCACCTCTATTGCTTCACAGACAGCTGGTGTCATGTCGGTGTACCTGTTCATGAAGCGCTACACGGCGGAGGAAATGTACCGGCCCCATCAGGGCTTTTACCGGCCCCGCCTCAGCAACTGCTCTGATTACTCCGGCCAGTTCCTCCATCCAGATGCCTGGGCTGGTCGTGGTCGCAGTCCGTCCTCTATCTCCTCTGAAGCATCCCTCCAGATGAACTCCTCCAACTACCCGGCTCTCCTCAAGTGTCCTGAATACGAACAGATGTCCTCCTCACCTTGCTGAGGCAGAGGATGAGTGGTACTGTTAACACTGCTGTTTTGATCTGACTGGATTTTTGTCATACCATTATCCAATAATTTGATATTATCCAGTGTGAATCACTGCCTTCTTGACTATGACCTGATTCTGACATATTTCCGCTGATTTATTCTAAATTAACTATTTTGAGTAAAACTTGAAGTTGAAAGAGTTTACTTTGTCATTTAACTCATCTTGTTTTAGTGAAAAGATGAGAGACAAAGATGACAAACTGATCTAGGGTCAGGTCATCTAAAAGGAATCAGAGTAGTGGTCGTATGATGCGGACGCTGAAGGAACCCAGAAATAAGAAATATGCTATCATCCAGAAAGCGTAGAGTAATCAGTGAAATCACCAAAGGGAATCTCGTCAAAAATAGAGCAACTTAAACGATGAAATATCACACCGATTTTATCTGAACAAAAGTGCTTGAACTGTGCAGCCGCGTTATTTTAGATCTATGAAGTTGATTGTGGGTCATCTCTCCTACGCAAACGTATTACACAACACAGCTGCACAAGTGTGTTTCACACACAAAGAGATACTTTTTATCATCTTACACGAGTGATTTCATGTGCATGCACACACACACACACACACACACACACACACACACACACAACAACAACACACGTGGCACACACACACACATGCACACATCAGCATTTTTGAAGTCACAAGCTAGAATGCAGTTTGAACTTCTCCACGTTCCATGAACCACCTGTTGAATGTGAATTTCAACCATTATTAGTATATATATATATATATACTGTATATATATATATATATATATATATATATATATATATATATATATATATATATACTGTATATATATATATATATATATAACTGTATTATACATTTCATCTGAAGTTGAATTGTTCTTCCACCTTGTGTGAATACCCATGTGATGACTTATAAACTACTCAAACATTCATTTAACACCTTTTTCCCTCCTTACATTTTTTACAGTGGAGTTCTTTTATCAATAGGTTTTATAGGAAGGGTTGACTGCTACATTTTTATTGTCAAGACTGCTGACCTATTTTGTTTTCATTTGTCCGTTTTAGCAGGTTAAATATTGACGCCAAAGCAAAGGTTTGTATCAGAGTACAACTCTAGATTATATGGGATCTGTTCTGTAAAATAATGGTCATGTAAACCTTGAGTATATTATAATATATACTTGTAAAGTGAACATAAAACAAAAATTATCTTTGTTAGCCCAAATATGCCAATATTGGTGTATGTAATATATACATGATATACAGTACATGGCTGCTTTCAGCAGAACAGAATAACTTTTTACAGTGTTTGGGAAGCAGATTCCAGTAGTCAGTATCTTGGTGACAGACAAATATATGTAGCCAAATGTTTTGGGACACTAAGCAGTACATGGGTCAAAACAAGTTGTTTCAGAGTGATGAAATGTTATTTTTTGCATAAGAAGATGACAAAGGGGAGAAGATGAAGTCTGTATAATGTGAGCGAATTTGATGGTATAAAGAGCCATTAAGAATGTGCAATATGTTGAAGGAAATACTGCAGTCATTTTAGCATAGAGTAAAATACCTCTTTAGAGATATATTAAGATGTATAATTGATATTTTTCTAATCTACGCCACAATATTCTTAGATATTTCACGTAAAAATATATACAATCCTTCATGTGCCCAGGAAGAAGATGTATTCATGTTAGGTGATTTGCGGTACAGTATTGAATATATACATTTCAAACAGCATTAAGTGTGAGTGACCATATTTGTGAGGAACATGTGTCTTGTGCAATACTTTTCTCTTTCTTTGGTATACAATTAAATTTATAGTCAATGTCAGTATTTAATGTTGCATGGTGCGACTAGTTATTTTAAATGGCATTCAACGTTTTATCGTTGGATCATATTATTCCACCTGCAGTATGAAAACAGACGTAAAACGAATAAATACCAAAAACTAAGATGAGTTGCTCCAGTATTGTTTAGGTACGTAGACCAGCTGTATTTTGTTCATATTGCTGTAAATATTAGGTTTGTTGGTTGGTAGCTTCATCTGCAGGATATGTGATAGCTGCTTTACCTCCTGCATCACACTGACGATTGAGTTTTTGTATACTATAAACTTTACATACGTTTCATGATGATGTCACTGTCAGACATTACCTGTCAATATCTGTATTTTTAAAAATCATTTGATTTAATGATGTTAAATGTGTAATTAAATATGTATACTCAAATAAAGTTGAATGGAATTTGATAAATATTTGTTTCCTCTCTTTTTGCCTTGGTCATTGGCATATCTGTACAGTATTTATCATTCATTCATTATTCCCCTTGTGTGTATGTTCTAGGGCCTGTACATACCTGTATATATTTGTGAAAATTGTTTTCCCAAGGAGTATAAATAAAGTGCGTTTCTTCTTCTGATATCAAATTTGATCATTTCTTGAGACATTTTATATAACACTTGTTATAATTTGGTATGTTATAACTAATTTGTTGCACTGAAAATAGATTCAAAAAGCATTTTTTGCAACAATGTTATTGTGTAACAATGTCAGCCTACATTGAATCATATTATCGAGGAGAAACTTAGTGTCTAGATTGAAACCAAAGAATTTAAACTGTTGTTTGGATTTTTGAAAATCACATTCATGGAATCCATTCGTTGTTCTTGAAGAGGAGAAAACCAAAATCATCTCGTCTTCATCTCACCGAATTTCTACCTTAGGGGTCACAGGTGTCGCTGGAACCTGGCACAACTTGCTGTTGGCAATAAGCGGGATACACACTGCACGTTTGCGACCGCATCAGGAGGCCACGTGAAAGACAAACAATGACACACACACACACACACACACACACACACAATATGGTATGGTTAGTTCACCTAAATTGCATGTTTTTTGAGACGGACATGAGAAGAAAATAACAACTGCAGATAAAGGAATTGAACCTGGAACCTTCTTGCTGTGAGGCAACAGTACTTCCCACTGCACCACCATGCCAGCCAGAATATCATTTCAGTTTGAGGACTCAAGAACTCTTGATCAAAATGGAATGACTCACTACAACTCCCTGTGCACTTATATAGGGAGTTGTAGTGAGAGCAATGCATAAAAAAAACAATAAAACAAGAACACATAAAATCATTTAAGAATCTGAGAGGTATGAAAAACTTGCATCTTTATCTGAGACTATGGGCGAAACCATTAAATTCACCAGTGGGCCATCAGACATTAACATGCCTACCACCACGCATTGTTAGGTAAGACTTCCACACTGCTATAAGCCACTGTGAGACGCGGCACGCTACCATTGGTTGGAATGAGATGCGATGGAGGATATCAGCAGGATGGAAACAGCTGCAACACCTAATGTTGTGTGCACAAATGAACAAGAGATTTTGTGAATTGATCTGATGAGCTGACATCTTTACAAATTCACTACTTACAAAGAAAGCATCGTGTTGCAGATTTTACTGCTAGGGGTCATTTAAGTGTGCAATAAATACAACTAACAATACATTGTAAGTTGTGATATTTAATATAAACTCTTTCTTTTTTTTAATCCTTGTTTTCTTGTCGTATAGAATAGCTTGGTTGGTAGCTTTCTTTCATTTCTGGGTCAAATCTTTTTGTTCTCCTGACATACTGTAGGTTGTTGTTTGCGGTGCCTTTGGACAACAGCTCCATCTAGAGTGGATTTTGAAGAGATACAACTGCCTGTAAGAGGGAATTTAAGCTTGAAGGTTTTTATTTTCAGTACACTTAGATAAGTTGTTATTCAGTGCTCTTTTTGGAATTTTCACTGAAGAAATCAATACGTGTGTCCCCTTTCTGGAGACATGTTGCTTACGCAGTTCTGGCATTTTAAATTGTTTGCATTGTTTTGCATGTAATTAATATTGACGTGTAATCCAAATATTGATGTGAATATAATATCTTGAAACTTCAACATCTTTGAAAATAAAAGAAGAACAAACTGTATTATAGTACTAAAAATACAAATGAGTGAGACTGAAATAAAATCTTTTTTTTTAAGTCGTGTAGGAAGACGAAAACTTCAGGAAGACGAAAATGTAAGATAAATAATTGGAAAAGGGATAATAAAGTCTACACAAGGGTTGACATTTAGCTGAATTTCAAATGTTATTACTGGTTGTAAATTCATCATTATTTTGATATACGTCCCTTATATGTGTCAGTTAAGCATTGTTCTCCAGAGACTGAGTGTATTCTCTGTAGTAGAAAGATGGCAACAGGTCAGACAAGGCCTTCAGGTTGACACCTTAACTAAGCCCGGTGAGGTCTCCACAGCATAATCCATCTGAAGTGTGTCAATAGTCACAACTCAAAGGACTCTGTGAAATTGACCTTCAATGATTTAAAAGGAATGCTAAACCATGCACATGCTACCCTGAAGCAGCGTGATCTCTTTATCTACAGTGTTCATTGTTAAGAAAAAGTGATAAGTACAAACCCACAAAACATTAAATTCCCAGCTGCAGCCGTCTTGTTCACATCGTCATCATTCATTGCGCTCATTTAGCAAGCTTGCCTCGGGCAAGTTTGCACAATTTTCAGAGCAACACTCCTCTTGAGCCCTTCCCCCCTCACTCTGCCCAGAGGCCACTTATATCATGTCTATATCATTGAGAGCTGAGAGGACTGAGAGGTGGTCAAACGGTCACTGTGAAAAACATCAAGGCAGCAATAAACCAGTTGTCATGGTAATCTGATGAAGAATGATGTCTATACCGTACAACTCTGAATATGAATCCTAATGTAGCGCTTTGTGTTTTGACTTTTATCTAATAGATGAAGCTGCAACAAGCTTTACCAGAACAAACCTGCAGTCTGTGGTCTTGGAATGTAAATCAGCAACTTCAGATGATCCGTGTCTGCAACAAAGGGAAAATCACTAGCGCTGAAAAAATAGGACTCTGATTTCATCTAATGTAATCTTGTCATCTTTTATTAAATGCTTTTAGTTTTAGTCCTCCTCCTCCTCCTCCTTATATCTAGCTTGGAAAATTACAGTTTAGTCCAAAATGGATAAAAATTTTCAATTTTAAAATTTTTGAAATTTCCTTTTTTTTTTTTTTAGGTTTCCTTCAATAATAATGTTGCTCATAAAATTCTGACTGTCATTTGGCATATTAAAGCAATAATTTATTTTTATTTCATACAATCATTCACTCCTCTCATGCATGCTGGCCCTAATACCCTGACTTCACTGTCTGTGGCTGTCAACTGAAATATCAGCTGTTCTACCAGATGGTCACATCTATCTGATAGCACAGAGACACCTCCACTGTCAACTTATCGTCTTGCTGTTTTATTTTCAAATATGATTCAATGTGTACCCCCAGTTCCTTCATGCTGTAATTCTATGATCCCCTACCTTTTCTCAATCTCACCCAATCTTCACAGACTCACCAACTTTCTTATTTAATTTTCAAAATCTCTTCAAAACCACCATCAGTGCCCGGACTCATCAGTGCCAAAGCCTTTCTAATATTCTGATATCTATAAATCAACAAGGGTCATCATCAGGGTCAGTCACCTTAAGGTTTAGGATTACTGAGTGAGAATTTAAGACTTAAGCTCTTTCAGTTGTCTCTCCTGACCAATACATTACAGAAAATCTGCCATGGGGGGGTGACAAATTTGATTTAAAAAACAAACAGAAAGGGCATCTGTCATTTATGCAAGTTTGAAAGAACTCTGTTACGACCCAGAATAATGGAAGGAACGATGGAATCAGGTTTGTTGGAACATAACAAACACCAATGTTGCCCAAACCTTGCATGCACATATAATGATGGATTTTAAATCCATGTTTCAGATGCATCATCTTTTTTTTTTCTGTTTATATATTTTTGTACAGTGTGTATTTATAGCTTTGGAGTAATTTTTTGGTTTGCCTACAACATTCCTTATTATCTGATTTTTTTTTTTTTTTCTTTGCCATGACATGAAACATATGTGTGTCCTTAAATTCATTGTAAGAAACAAGGAAAAACAATGTTGGTGTGAGCCACATGACATGGCAAAGGAAGCTAACAGCGGCTTGAGGGTAGAGTGTGTGTTTGCAGTCTTTTAGCCCCATCTTTTATGCTCTTTAACGTTTTCTGCTGCCCCAGGCGCTGTCTCCGTCTCCACAACACATTCTGCAGCAGGCAGCATCCAAGCATCTTTTTTCCATCTCACTCTGAGCAACACTAAGGCAAGCCAGAGGACAGGATTACAAGCGTTCATTATTTTGCACTCCCACCGATCAAACGATGGGTAACAATGATCATGAATGTGACTCCAACTCCCATTCATCTAGTCAAAAACATTGATTCCAGCAGAACGCCTCAGTTTTCAGCTCATATCTATGAAGATCATTGTATAAAATAACAGTTAAGAGAGCAACTGTTGGTGCAAATGTTTTTATTTTTTTATTTTTTCTCTAATCATTTTGTGTTTGAGGGGATAGAAAATTGTCCAACATCAATGTTGATATGAATGCTGAACAATCATATCATAGCAAAGTGCAAAGTACTGTCAACAAATCATTTCAAAAATCTTTTTTCTGCAATAGAGGGAACACATATTTACAAGAGCAGCATGTCTTATTTCACCTTTTCTATAATGATCATTATCCACAGTCTTGGGTGATATTATTTTGACTCCACTGTGAAGCAAAACAAACAGCTTCCACAAAATGATATAAAATTTGAATTGCAGTTTCTTTTTCATAAAATGTATTCCAATTTCTAAACATGTATGAAAACAAACACACATCTGCAGTGATGATAGGTAAAAAATTTCATGTTGAGAAATATAAACATACGTTTTAAAACCTTTCCACTGCTGTTCTGTGTTTGGTCCCAGAAGGCTAAAAGAATTTTTTTTTAAATGGAGCTGAGCTTTTACCAATAACAGCTGTTGAAATGGAATTGAACCAATGTCAGCTGTTGAAAATTCTTCACAGGTTTAATGTTTATTTGTATCTTGCCTGTCTGATTTTGCATCCCCTGTCTTTTTGCTTCTTTCACTTGGCGCTTTAAAAAAAAACAAAAAAACAACATGATCTAGCTTCATCCTCCAGCCTACAATATCACCAAAGTCAGCATCAATTTTACCAAAATCACTTCAAAAGAAAATTACTATTACTGCCATGATAAGGTCTCCAATTTCCTACTAAATAGCTTTGGCATTTATGCTGTGCACCAGGCAGCCATGTAGCAGTAATCTCTTTCACTGGATGTGCCAGACACAGAAGCTACTCAAGCTGGGTAGAAAAACAAGCACTGAAAATTTAAAAAAGAAACAAGAGTCACTTGGAAATGACACAAGCCCCAAGCCCAAAATAAATGAAATCCTGAAATTACTGAAAGATCCCAAAAGTATGTAGAAATATGTTTTTAATTCAAACTCCTCATTATGGCCTCTAAGATAACCGTATTTAAATGCAGGCCATGATCACACAGTCATTGAAAAGTCACATCAGCTCGAACAGAGACACTTGCTGCTTGAACACCGGCAGAGCTTTTTGTTTTGTGTGTGTGTGTGTGTGTGTGTGTGTGTGTGTGTGTGTGTGTGTGTGTGTGTGTGTGTGTGTGGAGCGGCGTTTGGGTTGCAGATAATTACAGAAGCATGTAGAGATTCTGAGTTGCTGTTCATCTCATTTAGCAATGTTGCGGGTGTCTTAGAGGCTAATGTGCAAAATTCTGTTTAAAGAAGGGTGTAAATAGCATCTCATCAAATCACTGGGATTACATGGTTTCTGGAGAACCAGCCTATACGCCATACCATATTGTGTGGAGTCTTTTTTTTTTTTTCATTTGTTATTCTCCATTTATAAAACAAGTTCCCATCTTTCTCAGTTATTAATGAATGTAGCAACACTTTTGCTGTGAACCTTCAGAACCTAAGAAGCTTCCTAGGGGTGAGGTGCTAATGACTGAAGAAATCCAGCTTCAAAGTTAATTGGAAAGACATACATGAAGCTAAGGTTTGATACAATGCGATGATCCTATGGTATACATGCATTCTCAACAGTTACATCACGTATCTACCTCTGTGTGGACAGCTGTCGGATCACCTTCTGTGAAATATCTATTAACTGATCATATTCTCCCGTTCATGCACTTCATTCATGCATCCATCTATTTTCTCTTTTCTTTCTCACTTTTTATCAAAAAAAACCCAAAAAAATTTACATCCTGACACAGACTCTAGCACTCGCTGTGTTCGAGCCGGAGCTCCCTGGGATTTTCAGATGAGATGAGACCAAGAGAAGAACTTTCAAGCAACAGGCCCAACAGACTGTATGACCGCGGTTTTTATAGGAATGCTGAGAATTGAATAAAGACAAACATTTACAGTATTTTCTGGAATATAAGGCGCACATTCAATGAATGGCTTGTTTTAAAACTTTTTCCATATATAAAGCAGACTGGATTATAAGGTGCATTGTTGGTTTTTGAGAAAATGAACAGCTTTTAGGTGCGCCTTATAGTGCGGAAAATACTGTACATCTTCACTCATCTAATTTCAAGAAATAGGTGATCTTTCAGACTTCTCCATCATCTAAGAGGTGCACTAGAAATATTTGATCAGTATGTCCATGAATGTCTTGAGAGTTGCTGCAATAGTTCAGCCTTTTTTTTTTTTTTTTTTTGGTGTGGGTGTGCAAATAATTTCAAGTTAGTCTTTAGGATTTAATTTTCTTTGGATATATGTTTTTTCTCTTGATGCAGACAGTTCTAAAAGCCAGGGCGGATGTTCACAGCGCTGTTTCCCATTGGCTTTGCTGCAGATGAGGTAGGTGTGGTTAGGATGAGAGTTTCTGAATCCTTTGTTAAATCATCAGGTTTAGTATGGACAACTAACCAGTAAAGAATAGTAGAGAATAATAGAATAAAAATAGCTTTTTACGATCTATAAATGTGTCATAAGATATATTTTACTCAAGTGTTCCAGAAAAACGAGCGTATTTATACTGTATGTTGTTGATGGGATTCTTTGCGTTCGTTTGTTTTTCCAAACGTACACCTGTAGCCTGATTGGATTTGCGCGCTCAATTCATTGGAATAAATAAAACCTGAGAAGGAAACTTAACTGAACTCCGACTTGTTCTACACGACAAATGGAGAAGATAAGAATTTCGGTTTAGCTTTGCGACCAGAAGTCAAGAAAATCAAGAGAAGATTTCTTTCCTCGTGGACACATGCGTTCCTCTCCGTGTGCGTAATCTGTTTTTGGATAATCCACACATTATGAGACGCCATGGCATGGTGTGAGCGAGGGGTTCAGACTTTGTTCACCATTCTGGGTGCATTCGCTGCCTTCAGTCTTATGACCATCGCCATCGGCACCGACTACTGGCTTTACTCCCGGGCTTTCATCTGCAACACCACGAACGCCACCGCGGACGAGACGCAGACGCAAACTAAGAAAGTCAAAGGCGACCTGACGCACTCCGGGTTGTGGCGGATCTGTTGTCTGGAGGGTAAGCTTAAGCAACCAAAGAGGTCCATGCGTACAAAATATTCACTGAAACAGACGGGCACGTTCCATTAAGGAGAGGGTTGATTTGTGTCTGACTGGTGTGAGGGTGTGCGGGTCAAGCGGATGGGTTTAAATCAATATGAATATTGGAAACTTGGAGTGCGCGTAAAACGCTGTTCACAAATATACACGGACGTTCACAGCAAATTCACACCCGAAATTGACATTTGCGTCCGAATCCGCCAGTGTTCATCGATATTTGAAAGTTATGCATGGAATTGAGGGGAAAGTGCAGTTTGCTGCGCGCTAAGACGACAATATTGGTGCGTAATGCCGTTTCAACAATTCAGTAGGAGCCTCACTGATGTTTGATGTTTTTTCTCTCTTCCATTTTAATAAGGCGTTGCTTTCCTCATAATAATCTCAGATTTTGTTCAAAGTTTCTCATTAATCCCATAACCTGTTTACTTGGCAACTACTTTCGAAAAATTGAGAAATAAATTGTTTGGAAGAATGTAGAAAAAACTGACACACACACGCGCGCGCGCGCACACACACACACACACACACACACACACACACACACACACACACACACACACACACACACACACACACACACACACACACACACACTGCGTCTCCTATCCTTATTTTGACATGAAGATCTCTCTGCTCCTTCACCTCTTTGAGTGTGGAGTCCAAGAAAAGTGACAACACTTGTGCCTGCAGACCTTTTCTTCGTGTACTGATGATGATCATCACTGAAACCCCACTAAAGTTACTCAAAACCCTTGTTTCATTTCTCATTTGAAACCCTTGAGTCCATCAGCCAGGGACGTTGGAAGGAATGCCTGATCTTCAACATCTGATGACCTTTGTTTTTTTTGTTTTTTTTATTGTATTCCATATATTTTGTGGTCAGATATTGTTCAATATTACATAGAAAGCCGGAACTTACTCTGTAATATGAGCTTGAATTGTTTTAAAACATAAAAAAAAAACACTGTCCGGTTGAGAGGAACAGACTATGTTAAATGAATCGGGTGGTATAAATAATGAATGAACTTTACTGACATGTTTGCTAACATCACAGAATCACCGACAGTCAGGAATAGTAGCAGATGAGCTTTGTTAGAAAAGAGTGAGGTGTGTGTGTGTTTCTGTGGAACATCCTGGTGAATAGATGAGAGGGATTTGAGAGGAGGTGCTCCGGTCTCTCAGACAGATGGGCTCTGGGGAGGAGCTTTACATTCTGAGCTCCTTCTCCTCTATATCTCATTCATCTTTCTATCCACTCACTGTCAATCATTATTCATGCACTTTTTACGTTGACATCTTCACTCTTCATAAAAATACCCCTTCTTTTTCTAACTCTTTTGGACGAATTGCACTGAACATTGCATCAATCTTGAAAATAGCGAGTACATAAACAATACAACTCGCGTTTCTATGATGATGTAACTGAATGGAGGCTGTGCTATTTGTTATGATACACGAGAGGATGAGAATTGAATGAGACAGTGTCTGTATGAGGTGTTAATTTCATTACTTTTTTTTTTTTTTTCTTTTCCACCTTTATCTAAAATCATAAAAAGCTAACAGACAAGTGGAGATACATGGAGATGTATAGGAATGGAAACAATGACATCAACTTTCACTCTGTACATTGGCTGATGCATTTTTCTCTCACAATTGTCATACGATATATTGTGCACGCACAAGGTCATACGACACAAAACTATTCCATTTAGCAGACTTCAGCACACAGTTTGTAACATCTGCTGTCAGGAGATTCAAGCAGCTCAATAAGAAACAACACTGATAACGAAGGAACCGGGTGATGATTGTTGTCTTCACTGTTCACACAACAACCACTGCAGATGAAAATCTACAGCAAGCAAGTCTGCCAGACAGGCAACAGCAGCTTGTCTGTACAGTAAGTTGGTACAGATACCATAAATTTGATTATTGACTTTACACTTTTCAGGTATGGGGAGAAACCTTCCTAAAAAAATTCTGTTTTAAATGATTCACATAAACCTGCCTTAAACCATGTTTTCATCAACTCAGAAATAATTTACAAACTACAATTGACTGTACAAAGAAATGAAATGAATGGAACATTTCAAAAATAAAAATAAATTATTAGCTATAAATGGACTTTTCTAGTGAACAGTATAACATGTGATTTACTGAAGCCTCATTGACATCAAAATGGGTTGAATTCACCTGGTTAACCGTTTATATGGCGGTTGTTCACTATTATAAAACTTCAAACCTGTTGAACTGCAAATTATGAAATTAAAACATGGAATATTGACATTTTTAGAACATTTTAGTGTAATGTGGTTTGTTAGAATTCAAGCTGTGCTATGTTTTCTTTAGAGTTCCACACAGGTGATGCACACCCACTGACACCGACATGTGGAAGTGTGTTGGGAATCTCTGATTGATAGCAGAGGCAAAAGTAACAAGATGTAGCAAAGAAATAAAAAAATCACTTTTAATTCAAAATCTAACTTTTCAATAATCATATGCTCCAATGTTTTATTCTTTTGTGAGTGGGGGGAATATTGTCTCAGTGCGGAGGCTTATCCTTTGAATAGAATGAGCCTAAGGGTTTGAGATCAGAGTCTTTGGATCATTAATGTGTCGTGTGGAGTCACTCAATTGTCATTTCCTTGTTTCTCATGTTCAGTTCCCTTACAAAGTCGTCGTTTTTTTTTCATTTATCCAATCATTTACAGTCTGCACAGGTTGTTACAGCCAGCAGTTGTGATCATAACGCTTTTAACTTTTCCGTAGGTATCAATAAGGGAAGCTGTTTTCGTATCAATCATTTCCCAGAGGATAACGACTACGACACAGACAGCTCAGAGTACATCTTACGTAAGTCGTAGTGATCTTTTTTATTTATATTCAACTGCTTCAGTGACATCTTATTAGATCTCTTCCTTTCCCCTGACGTCATAACAACAGCTGATGATTTTTTGCTGCATGAAGAATCAAATTCAGCCCAGTTTTAGCGATATTACATTCACGTACAGATAATTTGTATGGAAAGAGAGCTAATCTTAAAGCCAACCTCGACTCTTCCTTGTTACCAGATGATTACTTTCACTTCATGTCCACAGCCTACGTTACGAACTCTCTGGTCTCACGTTTGGAATTTCCAGAGTTATGTTTTTTTTTTTTTTTTTTTTTTTTTTTTACAAGTTATAGATAACTCCTGGGTTTTTAGTTAACACTTTTGTAAGTATTCCCCTTTAAGTTGGTTTAATTTGTTACTGTATCCTTTGAGGATATTTCTCTAGTTCTGCTTTGTGTATTTTCTTATTTTAACTGAAAGGTGATCTTTTCTTTTTTTGTTGAACCAATAAATCTGCTTTCTGTTTTTTTTTTTTTTTTTTCTCTGCATCTGGGTACGGGCTTTCTGTGAACATACCGCAATAAAAAAATGAATTATTAATAGCCTTACATGGGTGGAAAATGAGTGAATTTCTACTTCTGGTCCTGCTACTGTAACAGCTATTATTACTACTGCATTAATGATAACAATGACACTATTTTTGACTTTAAGTAATTCTACACTTACAATAACACTGCTACTAAGCTACTACAGCACTACTGTCATAAAGAAACATTCACATGTACTTCTCTAGTATATTCACAGTGGTGTAATTCTTACATTGGTATAGGTATAGTTCGTGCATCAAGCCTGTTCCCCATCCTCAGCACCGTTCTGCTGATGCTTGGTGGCCTGTGTGTCGGAGTAGGACGCATCTACAGCAGCAGGAACAACATTCTGCTCAGTGCTGGTATCCTGTTTGTGGCTGCAGGTAGGATGAGAATGATGCGCTACATTTAAAATACAAACACGACATAAACACTTTCTCTTTCAATGGAATTATAAAATTTAAACAATGTATGCACTTTTTCAATATGGTATATTTGTCCTATTTTATACAATGCAATGACAACCTACTGAGATCTTAAATACTTAATCCTCCCCCTTTCCCCATGAATGCATTTCTTTTTTAAAAATTAACAAAGAGATTATAAAAACAGTGATAAAGATGTGAATATTTAAATCACACCTTCATGATAATCGTTTAACTGAGAGGATTGAGTTCAACAAAGAATAGAACCAGCCTGTAAGGAGGTGTTGAATGTGTCAGGGATGTAAGTGTAGAGGGGTGTAGACCGTGTGAGGTCACACGTGATGCACACTGCGGTATAATCTCTGGGTTTTATCATCCAATAATGGGCTCAGGCTTCAAAACATTTTACATCATGTGCTTTTAAATTATTAAATCTCATAAATCTCTTCACTTTCTCTATCTCGTCTCTTCACATTTTAGGCCTGAGCAACATAATTGGCATCATCGTCTACATTTCCAGCAATGCTGGAGATCCCAGTGACAAGAAGAATGAAGACAGGAAGAACCAGTACAACTACGGCTGGTCGTTTTACTTTGGCGCCCTCTCCTTCATTGTTGCTGAATCAGTAGCTGTTCTTGCAGTCAGCATATATATAGACAAAAACAAAGAGACACGCTTCCGAGCCCAACGTGACTTCATCAAATCCACCTCATCTTCTTCACCATATTCTCGCATCCCTAGTTACCGCTACAAAAGAACGCGCTCGCGCTCCAATTCGAGGTCAACTAACCCGTCTCGTGAGGCCTCCCCAGTGGGAATAAAGGTTTGTGGAGGAAGTGGTGGAGGTTTAGGGATGGGTTTGTCAATGGGGGATATATCCCTCTACACCCTCAGTAGAGACACTCTGAAATGTGGAAGTGGGCCAATCGGGCCCTACAGCCCAGAGAAGGATTCTGGATTTTTACAAGTCCACAATTGCTTCGAGAAAGACCTGAAAGATGGAGCGAACAAAAGGACCACACCGGTGTGAGGGCAGGAGTTGGTTGATCTGTAAAACAATGAGCTTAATGGCACACACGGGGTATTTTACTGTTAATAAGAAAGGACAATTGGAGTGATGTTAAAAGATCAGACCTCCAGATTACATTCCTTATGTCCCTCTGTGACAGAAAAAGTGCCAATCTGTGTTTTTTTTTCTTTTTACTGAGTTTTTACTTCATATGATATGACTTTGTGTCCTTTGGAACGTTGATGATTTACAGTAAAAGCTGAGGATTTCAATGTAGATTAACCCTCATTTCTTAGTGGTTCTACTTTAGATTGCATTATTAAGATGAACAATACAAATGCACTCGAATTAACACACATCACACACTGAGACACTATGTTTGCTTCTACAGTACTATGAGGATAATTTTGAAGGATAAAAATTGCTTAAGGATTTATATTCACAATCTTGATTATGCTAAGCATTTAGCTTACTGTAGTTATTTCTTGAGGTAAAAAAAAAATCACTTGTGGTTCTTTTAGAGTTAATCCTTTCTGGTGCTAGCTTCATCTGCACACCCCTGATAGTCTTAAGCCCTCTCAACTTCCATTTAAATACTTCTACTGTATCTGAGTAATGTCTCTTATACTTGTATGTGAGCCATGTATTACTGTACTGTATGGTATGGTTCGTGAAACGTGAGTTATGTCATTACACTGTGAACATGTATTTTAGTAGATGTATATATCAACAGCAGTGAGTGGAAATAGTAATGTTTGTACCTTCTAGATGATGTGTGATCAGTCAGTTTGTTTTTGTACATATGGTCCAGTTCTCTCAGGGAAAATAATTCTGGTGTCAAGTACGTCAAATTTGAAAAAAGTCATTT
Organism: Antennarius maculatus; assembly: GCA_013358685.1. Taxonomy (NCBI): domain Eukaryota; kingdom Metazoa; phylum Chordata; class Actinopteri; order Lophiiformes; family Antennariidae; genus Antennarius; species Antennarius maculatus. Next base: position 23,165,107 of record CM023612.1, read on the forward strand.
TGTTGAAACTGTTTTGGGATTCCTTCCTTAAGCCGGCAAACTGTTGCAGCACAAAAGAAAAAGGGGAGATCATGTTATGCAGTTAATGTGTCACCGTTAATTAACACGGTCCCTGTTTCTGCTTTCAACACTTTTGAATTCACAGAGGCTTTGTCTGTTCTGGTTTTGCTTATTACATCATTTGCATGTCTGCAGATGATGTGATAAACTGTTAATCCTAAAATAGTGTCGTTTTAGTTTGCAAACAATGAGACAATAGTTAATATGTAGACACTTAACACAGTTCCTGTCTCTGCCAGGGATCAGCAGTAGGCTTCTGCCCAGTTTCTTGGTGAACTGTATATACAAATGTATTTGACAAAAAGGGTCGTAAGGTCCAATTTTTCTGTGTTCAAAAAAAGGGCAAGACAATCACTTTATTTTTGAAATGTAATGGGTTCTTCACTGCAACAAACCCAACATGTCTACCAACTTAAATCAAAGTCTGTTGGGTGATTTATTCACAAAATACACAGAAAGAGTCCAGTCATCACAAAATGTCAAAGAAAATTAAAAAAAAAAACCTTAGTAAAACATGCCTTCCTTGTCATAAATCCACATAAACTGTGAAGTAATGAAAATATTTGGTTATTTTTGTGCAATCCTGCTGGCAGAGAAACAAACAAACCACAACAATCATATTATCTGCTGGAAGTCAAACACTCATACACAGGTTTATCTAGCTTTCCTCACCCATGATCCACTTTTACCAAACTTGTTTGCAAAATTACTTTTGACATTTTATTGTTCAGGCAGCACGGTGGCGCAGACGGTAGCGCTGTTGCCGTACAACAAGGTGGTTCCAGGTGCCGCCCCAAAGAAATGCATACTACGTTAATTCAAACATGAAATTGCTCCCGCTGATGAAATGTGTTTGCGATGAAAACCAAATAGATTTGCAACACAGAACCTGTTGGCAGAACATTTTCTAGTGAGAAAAAAAATTCAGAATCAGAATGAAGCTACAAAAAAAAAGACTGAATGAGAAAAAAAATTATTGAGACTCAACCATGCAATTACATTTTTTTTTTAAACTTTGTGGTTAGATGCCACATATGAACAATGAATTTGTGCATAACATTTGCTTTATTTTGTTGAGGAAGAGAATACAGCTAATGACGCAGGATGGGCTTGTGATGCTCGGCGATGAAACTGCGTGGCAAACGGTCTGGGCAACCGCAGGGTGTTAAAAGATATCAGCATCAGCCAGCTTAATGCTTGACTGAACAAACATGCTTCCCAAATGCTCATCCAGACTTCAAGCAGCTCATCTCCCAGCGAGGAGTGGAGTAAAGTGGGTGCTGGGTGTGTATGGAGGACTCAGAAGTTGGAATTACTCACTGTTGCTACAGTGCATGCTTGAATGGGTTCCATATTAGTGTTGTGGTTTGTTCCCCAGTTGAATATTCCTAACAGCCACTGGAATTGGTTTAATTTGTTGGGTTGTGAATCAGGGCTTAAACGTATGGTGTTATAGTGCCATGAGTATACAGTATGTGCCAACTCTCTTTATAGTTGACATGCAAATCACTGAGGACGAGAAGGGAAGCCTTGAATTGGAATAGACCAATGTGTTTGATGTGTCATTGTGATGCCAAACTGGTTTTATGACCTTGTTTCTCATTCCAACCCCGCCTTTGAGTGATTCCTCTTCACCCCTCTCTCCTGTCCATCATCCAGGGCTGTTAAGCCCTTCAGATTTGAATGCCGTGGATCCTTAGTGGTACTTTAACCTACAATAAAGCCGTTCAGCCTGCTGCCTTTCCTTTCCTGCTGTCACAGGAATAGCGAGTGAATTTTTTTTTTTTTTGACACATAGCTGCTGTGTAGGGCAGATAGAATAACACTTCATTCAGGGTCTCAACTCAGGCTCTGGTCTTTATTGATGCGACAAATGGTTTGGCAGAAGCTGTAACATAGCATTCACCGCGAGCAATATTTTATTTAAAGAACAGTCAAAGCACTTAAAGCTACCAGAACATATGGGGGAATCATACATTACCATGTGTCCAAAAGTGGTACATTGTAAATGCTAAAGCAATCTGACAATATCATTACCAAATTAATCCATGAACATATTTAATTGTCTTTCGTCATACAATAACTTTAACCTCTTGACTATTTTCCATCTGTTTAGTAAACTATATCCTGTAACCAGGTCAACAGTGGTGAGACAATGGTCATCGCTGTTTCATCATAATCATAAATATTACTTTAATAAAATGTGATCTTTATGCTGTTTATCAACAGATTTACTTAAGCTTACATAATTGATGTGAAACCACGTGTAACTTCCTCCTCAGAGGCTTTCTCTTTCCTCCAAGTTCTCTACGACACTCGAGAGACTCGTCTCCCCGGCGGGGAGCTTGGTTCCTCACTCCCTGCTGACATTGGTGCCATACTGCCAATCTAGAAACCACAGGCCTCCATTAGCATGACATCTGTCACTGTTCTAAGGATGGAATTAGCCAGCAGCCTCTGGGGCTAGACCTGATCTGCCATGACACCTGCCACATAATGTCTCCATACAGGTGGCCTGTATGAAGAAAAACAAATAGAACTCTTTACAAAGCTATATTTTTCCCCTGTCGAACAAATATCGAAGTTAAATATGAAAAAAAGCAATCGCAATATGTGTTGATTATCATTTGTTTGCAGGAAAGCATTTGAGTTTTTTTGCTATAATTCAATTCAAAATAACCTAGATAAGGAAAATGTAATAAGAGGGAACTCAGATCAACAAATCAAGACATTTCAAAATGGTTAATTCGTACAGAAGAATATCGAGCACCTATAACGCAAAATGTTTGTCCATTGTTAGTCTTAATTTTGCTCGAATGAAGTCTGAATTTTATAAGATGGAAGCTGTAAAGGTGAAATTGTGCAGAAAGAGTTAGTTTACTAGTTCAGTTTCACTTAAGTCCTTTCATTCATAAATGTGCTCCAAAATTTTCTTATTCACAATCCGTCATCAGGGCGTCACGGTAGAGCAGAGGGTAGCGCTGTTGCCTCACAGCAACTTGGTTCTGGGTCTGAGTCCCGTTTTGTATGGAGTTTGTATGTTATTCCCGTGTCTTTGTGGGTTCTCTCTGGATTCCGGATGAATTAACAATCCACGACCCTCCATTGTCATCCACTATATTTAAGCAGAGCATCATATTTTCAGTGAACTAACACCATATTTATATATGTGTAATATATGGTGCTACAAAGCCTGTAAATAATGTCTTAAATGTATTCATGTGAAAGGTTTATATTGTATTATTTTCCTGATAAATTACTTTGATGATTTATTGAAAAGGAGTGAAAAAAACTGAAAATGTGTTTGATGGAAGGACATGAAATGTGCATTGAAATGTACTTTATTCTCATGAATTAATCAGATAAATGTAATTGATACTTACTCTTGGGTAAAGAAAAACACAAAAGGCTGCATGATTCATGTTGTCCACAGTTAGTTTTAATATGAACCAATGAAAAACAAATACTTAAAAATTAAAGCACATTGTTTATTGATCAGTACAAACATTTTTTGACACAGAGGCTCCACCTCTTATCAACCCCACCCACGAAAAAACCGTTTTTCATACACGTTTGTGGCAAAAGAAATGTAATAAAATGATAACAACAGTCAAATGCACTGAAATGACTCCTGTTTTTTTTTTAGACTGATCCGTCAGGTACAATAAAATATGAAAATAACGCATCATTACTGATTTGAAATGATTCATGGGTTTCACAACAGAAAACCAACAACCTTGGCCAGAGGAAGTCTCTGTAGTGACTGAGCTACACTTAGTTGGCAGACAAAAATTTACTGCACTCAATATGAAAACTTTTTTCCATGAATACCCATTGAGCTACTTTTTTTTTTTTTTTTTTTTCTGTTTTGCAGATTTTGTATTGTTCAGTGAGAAATTGATTGAGATAAAAATGGTTATTCAAAAGTACTTTGGAGCCTGTTTTTGTTTAGGTACCACATTTGAAAGCACAATTAATCATTTTCAGTAAACAGTATCAAGATTAGAGCACAATAACAGCAAAATAAACCAACAATTTTTGACCCAGGTGAAGAAATAACTTGGAAAGTTATAAAAAATATTTTCTTTTTAAACCCCTATCATTTTAATGCTTGCCACCTCTGACTACATTTTCCCCAAATCATTTTCAAAAGTATTAAGAAAATGAGGTTGTCAAACAGAAAATACATGGGGAAAAATACAGTGGTGGAAGTAAGCTGGAGAATTCAGTGTGGACCCACACAGACGTTGGGAGAACTTACAAACTCACATTCCAATCCAATCCACTTTATTTATGTAGCACAATTTAAATAAACACAAGGTTTCCAAAGTGCTGCACAGTAGCTAGATAAAAACACAACAGACGCGCCATAAAACCATGAAGATAATGCAGTTAAATAAAATATCAAATAAAAATCCAATAAAATAATATAAGTTAAAAGCTGAAATAAAATCAGATAAAAAACAATCTGATCACAAAAACTCAAACAAACTCACACACTCGCACTCATTCATTAATGTCGGACATGCATCATTTCTAGCTAACAAGTTTCAAGTTTTATAAAAGGTCAGTCATTTTTTTGTATGAGGAAACATTAAAATGACGTGAGTATAAATACATTTAAGACATAAACACTGTGTCTGGGGAATGTTGGGTGGATCTGATTCAAAGCATATTTAGTTGTGAGAAGCGGAAAAACTCTGAAAAACTCCTGAAAGCTCTGTAATAAAGGTATCAAGTAACTCAAAGGACGGAAATAAGGAGCAGTTTTAGCTCAGCTTATTTTACACTGGATGAATTGCAGGATACTCTGTCAACATGTTGCTGTCTATTCAGGGATTACACATAAATACGCATCGCCCAAGGTTCCAATGGGCTATTTAAAGCCACTGATTAAAACTCAGATGGTAATCGGAGATACAACACGTACTGTATTCTGATTATCAGCGGTCATTTAATGCTGTTTTATAAACACCTGACAAACTTAATTCTCATGAATTAATCAGATAAAAGTAATTTATACTTCCTCTTTGGTAAAGGAAAACAGAAAAGGCTGCATTTTCTCATTTTGGCATGTTTTGCAGATACTGCATCTTGGCTTTGCACAGCAGCTTGCTGCTATAACTATTGTAACAGCCACAAGTTCCAGTTCCAACATATTACTTCTGTTTTTATGATACAGCAGAGTTCATCTCAAAACAGCGAGGGGAGTTCTCGTGTCGCCACATCTCAGCCTTTAAAATTGTGAGTGAAAGTGTATCATTGCCACCGCAGACATGTTGACTTTTAAAACTGCTCCTGGAAAATGCAAAGCAAACGACTTTGCAACATTTATGAAGTTCTACTTTGTTGTCATGACATTTTTTTAAAACATTTTTTTTACTCACACCTGGAATAAGTGTGTCATCTTTTAAAAAGACAGAAAGTGGACCAGGTTTTAAAAGACATGCAAAACTAATGAAGAGTTGTCACAAGAACTTGACACACCTTTAAGGGTTTCATTCTAGTCTGAAGTGTAGTTTTGATTTCTAAGGAATACATGTATTATAAATATTTTCTCATTCATTTGCACTAAACTAACATCTTTAAGTATGAAAGGAACAATCCTAGCATTCTAAATCTACAACTGTCATTACTCTATTCCCAGAATGCTGCTGAGGAACTTCAGGTATGTTTTTCTAAACTGGTTAGAGGAAGTTATGCTGAGACATATGCTGCACTCCTACAACGCAGTCGTTAGATATTAGGAACATTTGAATCTGTCCAGTACAGAATCAGGGTGTGGTCCAAGTGTCTTGGGATCAAATTGCAAGGTTTTTTTTTTTTTTTTTTGCTTTGCTGTGAACAATATAATCAGCTCTGGCCATCTGCTATATAAAATAAAGAAGGAGGTAGTTTCTGAACTCTAGGTGTAGAAAGTAGAGAGACACTGATTACAAAAAAAATAGTTCTAACTTATCAAATACCTCTTCAGGGAGATTGTGATTATCCTGAGCAAAATGACTCCTTAAAGATTCCCCCAGACTTTGATGGTGGTGGTGGTGGTGGCTGATGACCCTGCTGAAGCTGATCAATGAAGGAGGCAACAACAGCATGAAACAACAAAAGAAATGGAGAGCTGTATTTAAAAAGACAGCGGCAAGAAGACGAGAGGGATGGCACTGATCTTTTGTCGATGCTGTTTGATGGATGTGACCAGTTGATGAAAAAAACTCAGTTGACAGCAACAGGCAACAGGAAATTTCGACTGAGCAAGTGTAAATAACAGCTTTAGTCTTCCTGAACTTGCTGTAGAGTTTGTGGAATGTGCAACATTTTGGGAATAAGTTCCAAAAATGTCTCTGAAATCATGGACTTAGAGGCTGGCTGTTGAAAACTGTTTGACCTAGTAGTGGGCATCCTGGTTGGAATTACCAAAGGTAGGATAAATCCATCAGGGAAATCCTACTGTTGTGTTGCAGCTGGATCCTTGCTACAGCGGCTGGATGGAAGAAGAAGAAGGAGCCAAAATTGTTCTTAAAATACCGCAATATCCATTTTGAATCTTTGTATTTAAATTAGGGTGAGAAAAACGTGCAAATGTACTGATTATATCTTCTTATACTGCTTCATCCAGTGGTACTGTAACTAGATAGGCACATAGCCAGACAAATTGACTCACCGGTCACATTTAGAGCACCCACCCACCCACCCACCCAGCCAGCACTCACTGAAAGGCAGTTGGTTTGGTCATTAAGTTTCCTGATTTACCTCAACAGCTGTATATGTAAACTTGCCGCCCCCTAAGTTGTGCAGCGACTCATAGTGAGTTGGGAAAAGGGGGACTTGAAAATAGGACAGAGCAGTCTGGTCCCTTTCTCTTTCTAGCCAGAGCTGCAGACAGACAACACTTAGTCTTACTCGGAGAGCAAAAGAAGAGACTCTTTGTGGGGGAGCTTGCTGAGGAGAGAAGCGACTGGGGCGCAGATCACTCTCTCCATCTTGCAGAGATACAAATTTTTTTTAAAATTTGTTTAAATATTTAAGGTGAAGAAAAGAAATCTTGTCACCTGGAAACATGCACAAGAGAACAAAGATAAATATTGCCATCTTCGTGCTGGTGGTGGGTATGGCTTGCATGTTCACAGCAGTGGTAACAGACTACTGGGCAGTGCTCAGCCCGCGGGTTAATCACGCCAATGAGACCTGCGAGGCGGCCCACTTTGGCCTGTGGATGCTGTGCAAGAAGCACATCTACATCAGCTCGGAAAAATATGTGGAGGGACACGGTTGTGGACCTATAAACCTGCCTGGAGGTAAGAAAAAAATAGCATCTATTATTAAAAGAGTTATATTAAGGGAACATTTAACTTTTTGTTCTCATTAATGTGTAATTTTGAGGCAAAAGTGTGGTTCTGCTCAGTGTGAATAGTGTTTCCCTGTTATTCTGAGCTGCTCCAGGCATCCAGCAAAGAACTCAAGGCACGGAGCTTCCAAGAATAGTGTTGATGCAAGATCACTGGAGAAGTCATATGACATTACAAACTTCCTTTTGATATAGATGAAAGGTCATGTTCTAAACAAGACGTTGACAGGCTCACACATGTAAATAGAAGTTTTCTCTATAAGATTTTTCAACAGGAACTTCAAAATAATCAGTTTTTACACATTAGGTACCAGTTGTATTGAAATGCCTTGGTGTCATATGCATTAGTCTCTGAGCTCAGGTAGAACTTTTTGATCCTCCATCAGCGATGTGATCTGCTGGACCCTTCCTTTCAAAATACCGTGTGGAAACAGCATCCAGACAAACCAGATCTGAAGAACTTTTGCTGCCTTCATTGTTCACGGCCAAGTATTAACAATGAAGGCCCAACATGCTATAGATTTTCCATAAAACAATACAACAACATCTGTTTTTGTTTGTTTGTAAAGCAAGCTACGGATGAGTCTGACATAGAAACACCTTCAATGCAACATCCACAGGTACATCACTTTAAAATAGATTTTCATAAACCATACATAGTTACAATTTATTTTAGTATTTAATTTTGTAACATGTTTTTTTTTTTAGGTCACAAAGATGTGCAGATATTTTGTAGAAATAAATTGAAATGTCTAATGTTAAGAACAGGTGACATGCATGGCATGTCTGCTCAAGAAAATATATGAAATCTGTCTTTGTATGTAGGTGTAAAATCCAGACCGCATTGAATGCAACAATGACAAAATCTCCAATGAGTATATTAATTTATTCTTCACATTTTCTTTCCCAAGTCTGTTTGTCCAGTTTATTTAACCTTAAGTATTAGAAATCTAGAGATCTAGAGCAGTCAGCTGGATCAATCCTGCATACACATTCATCACAAAGAACAAGTTAATGAATGGGATTGGCCGGAGATTGTTTCCGGAGTGCTTCAAAAGGAAATGGGTCCCAGCAACAATCACATTAAGCATTACTCTAACATTTTATGGCACCTTTATCCATCTAATCCTCAACACTTCATTTTAAATTTGAGGAACCGTTGAACTTATCTTACAGTTGCAGACTGGAATAAAATAAAATACATGTTAAACAATGTTTATCGGTTGCCAATTACTGATAAACATCTTTCATCTCAATGACATGCGGTCGGGCGTCACTCATGTATGAAATAGTGGCAAGTTTACAGGCATGTTGACTGATATCTGAGAAATCATTATCTCGCTTAATTCTTTTCGACCCTGGAAGTCATTTGAAACTTGGAACTCAAAAATCTGAAAGCTACCATCAAAAGGTGATTGTGTGTTTAAAACACTTTGGAAACTCCCATACTTTATGCACTGCAAGGTCATTCCTGAAACATATGCTATGCCTGAGGATAGATAGTTCCTTGAAGCAGGCATGGCAGGTTTGTGCTGAATATATCAAAGCAGTTCGACCCACCCATGACAGGTGATAAATTCGTTTGGACCTTTTATCAAAAAGTTAAACTAGCAGAGTCAGGTAAACATAAGATGCCTTCATAATACTGACTTTCACTCATTCATCCTGAAGACTTAGCTGCTTATTCAAAATATGGGTCAAGCGTTACACTAGAGCCTATGTCAACTATGCAAACACAAAAATACACGCTGGACGAGCTGCCAGTTTTTTTGCAGGGTGACATGGAGATAAAGACAACCTGTCACACAAATACCACCAACAATTTTGGGAGAAACTAATTCATTTAAGATGCATTTTTTATTTTATTTTATTTTATTTAACCTTTATTTAACCAGGTTAGCCTCATTGAGATTAAGAATCTCTTTTTCAAGACGGACCTGGGCCAAGAAGGCAACAAAAAGTTTCAGACACACATCAGATCATTACAGATACAGACAAATTGCAACACTTTACAGACAAGAGATGCACAATATAAAATAGATAACGATAAAAACAACAACGACAACAAATGATTTGTGCAATAGGCTATGGGGAGAAACAGTTGCATGTTTCAGCATTTGCCCTACCTTTAATTATTGTTTTAAAAACATTTAAAGAGACATAAAGCATTTATGTTTTTGGTAGTGGGAGGAAGCCGGAGAACCCACTCAGACATGAGGAGAACATTCTAACTCTGCACAAAGAGGCCTCAGGCGGAATTAAAACAAGGACCTTCTTGCTGTGAGGCAACATCTTTCGTCACTGCCCCACCACGCTGCCCAAGACTTAGTTTATTAAATTAAATGTGTGATGGGCAGCATACCTCAAATCCTGTACATGTTCTCTGAGTTTTCTCCCAGATTATTACTGTATTTGCACAGGAACATTACTTTGGATTATTTTCACACCCACATGTAAACCTCTGATTCATAGCAGGACATAAACAGACTGGGGGGGGGGGGGGTGAGAGACACTCATCTGGAAAATATGAGCTGAGCTGTTTTTTTTTAATCATGGCTGGCAGATTAATCGTCAGATGATCTCAGAGAACTTGACACGTATATAACAATCTATGCACGTCACTTCAGCACAGACAAGCCAAAAGTCACTTTTCCTTTCTTTTCATGTTGGTAAAAATTTTATTCCAATCCTCATTTATAAAACTATTGGGAGCCCTAAAATAAAATAAAAAAAACATCAAATACAAGGACTTGTGTTTCTCCTCTATTGGACATTTTGGTAGTTTTAGCTGTAGCCCACAATGCCAGGCAGCTACTATAATATATTCACTGTGTTTTCATGTGAAGAAATGCTGTGATTTTTAAAAAGAATATGTAAAGTAATAATGTGCAATCTACTCAGTAAGCAGTTGTTGTCGACATGCAAATACTCAGCTGTCTTATGTGCGAGCCATGAGGGTCAAGTGTTAAAGGCTAGTCCAGCGTTCCTTTGACTGACAAGGCCAAATGCAGAGACGGGCATAACTCTAAGGCCTGCTGTCCCAACTAACTCTTCCCACGAGACCCTGCTGCAGTTTCACACCGTCCTGGAGCCTACACAGCCACTCACATTACGCCACTTTCCCCCCACACATGGGATACATAGTTTTGAATGCATGTGAACCGCTGCTATCTTGCCATTACAGACATTAAGGGGCATTTGAGTCCAGGGTCAGACATCACATATGGCCATAGAGACACTTAAATGGGGAGGGTGGAGCAAGGGGGAAGGACCCAAGAGCAGCAGGACAAAGATAGGCCACAAATAAACTTAATTTGCCAATCCCATTTTATCTCATGTTATGAAATACTAAAATCAGGTTTGAATGAATGAAAAGTACTGAAACATCAAGAAATGCAGGAGCTTCTTCACGATACATGAGTTAGTTGAATTATGTTGGTAACATCTTTCGGCTAAAGCAGTCAAAACATGTTAAACACAGAAGAGAGAGGCATGAAATTAAATATCTTTATTGTAAAGTTTAGACAGTGTATTTCAGAGCTTAATGTGTAACACTTTATTTCCAAGTTTATTAAATAGTTATGCAAGAACTTTCGAGTCAGGAGGATTCTGTGATGTGTGTCCAGGTTATCAAGTGAAGTACTGTACTTGCATTAGTTTTCAATTTGCTTTACTTTGCAGAAATTTCAATAATTAAAAGCAAAAGTCATACCCAATATGCATTTTCCCGATTAAAACTAATCTTGGTCTGTCAGATTTTTATTCCGCTTGCTCTGTTTTCAATTGTTCATACATTATGTCTATTGCTTTTCTTCAAAAAATCCACTATGTCCTGTAGCAGACGACACAACATGTGTATGTAGTCAGTGTAATTTTGGTAACATGTATTCTAGTGTTGAATTAATACATGTATTACACGACACAAGTGACCAAAGAATAAGAAGGGTTACATCAGTCAAATTGCATTGATGAAAACACAACTGCATTTGCGCGCGCGCACGTGTGTGTGTGTGTATGTGTGTGTGTGTGTGTGTGTGTGAGAGAGACAGAAAAAGAGTGAGAGAGAGAGTTAACATAACTTCGCAAATGAAGATTGCACATAGCAATAAAAAGGGAGTTTCATTTCTGTTCTTTAACGGCAAACTTAATACACAATATTAACTCACTGATGATTATGTAGTCATCTAATGAGCTGCCATCAAGTAATGTAACTACCTCTAACTGTATGAGAACAAATCAGCGTAATTTCTTTGACATGATGAAAAACCCATGAGACACATATTGGCGCCTACTTTAAAGGGGAGTGGGTGTATACATCCAAATTTTATGGAAGTACATTACGTCTTACACAGTTTATTGTTGCTAAATAACATTTTTAATGATTAATAAACACGGAACCATGAAGTCTCAAATTTGAATATGAGGTTTGTTCCAGAAGTACCCACGACAGGACTCTCTTCACACATTCATGTGCCCTCTGCACCGAGAACACTGGAGCTTGTTGCTTAGTAACAACTTCTGGTTTTTTTGATGGCCAGTCCCTGCCCTCATTCTAAAAAACATTTCTATTGTGTGTAGGCTACAGAAAGATCACTGTATCTGAATACTTGTGTTATTTAGGTGTATGATGCTTATCTATGGTCTCTACTATAGGTCAACCAGCACATTTACCAATGATAATATAACATTCGGTACTACATATTTTCAAATGAAAGTATTCCCCTGATGTTCCATGGTAACATCACATGGAAAAAGGAATTACCACGATGCGTGATACGAGCTCCCTCTGTGTGTGATCTAATGATGTAGTGATGGGGTTTTGCAAACACGCGCCCACTCACTCTATGCAGATAAGATAATCTAAACCGTGCAAAGATGTAAAGCCTTTACAAAACAAATGTAGTGTTTGTCTCCCAGCCTGCATTTCCTTAACCTTACAGCTGTTTTCACATTTACAATAAAGCTCTACAAACCAGACCAGTGTCTGCATGGCATCACAAAAGCATTTTAGCGATTAAAAATATCCTGGTAGTGTTAGTGTGAGATTGTCCTTGTTAAATATGTATAGCATAGTGTGAACGTTCAACAGGGTAGCGTATGCACAGGGTGACTGTAGCTGGCCTTCAGCCAATGGTTCCCACTCTTGATTGTATATTAGAATATGTAGAATTTATTAGAAAAGCAAGTCATGTTTGAATTGTTCATCGACCACAGTACGGTATATACGTTGTGAATTAATTTAATGTGAGATCAAATGATTATATTGAATATGAAAGGCTATTGAAAGCTTTTTTCAGTGTGATGCATAACATATGTTGTTGTGAAACTGTGTGACCACAAAAAAATAATAAAGTGCAGATGTAACTCTAACTGAAATCTTTTTTTTTTTTTTTTCTTCACAGAGGAAAATTGCACTTACTTCAGACACTTCACTCCAGGGCAGGATGCTGAGATATTTGAATATAAAACACAAAAAGGTAGGTTTCTGTTTGTTCCCATGCATTATTTCCACGCAGTCCAAAAATGAAAGAGGATTTAAAAAACCCCAAAAACAAACGATATTAAATTACGTCCCTTGGAATATTAGGACACTCCAATATTACCTCATCCACTGCTCTGTGGGTTTCATTCTTGTTTCATTTATGACTCAAGCACATTCTAAATGTCATAGCAGGTTTATCTGACTGACCGTCACTGACAAAAAACCCTTAGAAGACAAGAAATATCCCCAGATAAAAGGCAAAACATTTTTCCTACCATTTAGGTTCCTTCACAGGATTTTATTTCATATATGATTTCTTCCATGCAGTGGTCATATAAACAAAAGTGAGCTCCTACTGCTTTGTTTTGCATTAATTGTATTGTAGCTGTTGTTTCTTTTTGCATTGTTTATCTATTTATTAATCAATTTTTTGTGGAGTGCATTATGTGAATATATTTGCCTGAACATGTGGTTATTTTTTTTTTATCTCTATGAGTGCAATTTGTTTCATTTTTGGATCCAACAAATAAAATTCTAATCACAAATAAACCTTGTGGAAGGGTTGGGCATGGTCCTGGCCTGCAAAACAGACATATAGGATTGTCCATCCCTGCTGGAGGTATGAAATCTATTGAGTGTCTTTGTAGTTTGAAGCGTGGGCGTTTTGTGGGTCAGTTCCCAAAGGTCAAAGTTCACGCTTTAATGTCAGAATTCACTGTATCTTCTTGTCAAAAAGCTGACAGTGTTTCACTTACAGTCTTTGGAGACTAATTTAATAGCTGTGTAGTTCCAGCTCACATTTCCTCCATCTTCCATCCATCGTCTCTCCAGTGGTCCTGTTACAGTTTAACTCCCACGTTAACACATTTAGAGCCCTGTCAGAAGCAATCATTGGGGTGCAACCTAAAGTAACACACTAATGTAAGCTATTCATGAGCACCCCCTTTAACCCTGAAACACACACACGCACACACACACACACATACATACACTAGCCCTTAAGGGGACACAACGTAAGTTGGAATGATTTCAGCTCTGACCTAAGTTCTATATTGTGTTTTTCACCCTCGACTGAGCCATTTAGCTGCACCATAATGGTGTATATAAGGTTGAATGAACATAGTGGATGTATGTCGCCACAGGAAGGACCATACATACAGTAAGACTCATACGCTAGAGTGGGAGTCGGCCAGTAAAAAATAAATGAAGTGTAATGAAAGTGCAAGAGACAGTCATGGACACTGGAAATGGACAAGAATATTTTTCTTCCACAAGAAAACTACAAATAATGTTCCATTTTTCTGGGCCGTTGTTATTGTCAAAGAACATCTTCTTCCTCAAGGTATTAAATACATGATATGTCACAAGTGACTGCACCATGGTTAAACGTGAAGTTTAATGTTTTAATGCAGATGTATATAAAAGAATCATCCCCAAGCTTTAGGGTCTATTCTAACCTTACTGTTTTTACACTAAACATATCAAAGTCAATGTAGTTCAGCCCAGCACATTAGTCATCTGCTTGTAAAAGACGTGTGTGATGTAACAACGGCAGCTTCAAATACAAACAAGTTCATTCATCTTTCATTCATTCTTCTTGTCTGCTTTTTCCGCTTTTCGTGGGTCATGGGGTTGCTGGGAGCCCATCCCAGCGGACTCACATGCGAGAGGTGGGGGGACAGTCAGGCAACGACGCCGGTGCACCGCCGTCAAACAAGTTGAACTGTTGTATATTTTATGTGGCAATCTCATGGATCTGTGGACTGTAAAGTCCCTCATAAATGTAATCAATGTTTTGTATGATTGCGCTGGTTTTCTTTTGATACCTTTGTATTGTGTTCCAGAGGCAAACTGATAATCAAACTCCTACAGACATGCATGCAATCTCAGGGAATGTATAGCATTGAGGGCATGGCCCACTCCCCTGCCACTATGAGATGAAGGCTCTCTTCCCCCCCAGTGGAATGCCTCTCCTCTGGGCATAGTTCACAGGCAAGCAGGCGGCAGATCAAACGCGCTGCAAACTATCCACCTCTCGGCTTGGAAAAAACAAGCCAGCTGCTGTTGCTATTACTGACACCAAGGACTGCATTCTTACAGTGTCTGATGAATTTAAATATCATTTCCTTCATAAGGAATAAAATTTAAAAGAGTAAAAGTGTTGTTATATTTTTTTTGTTTTCATTGTCTTGTTAATTTCAAGTTATCTTCACAATTGTCACCTCATATTTCTGTGCTGCAGACAGAAATACATCGGCTGCACAGAAATATAAGGTGCTGATATTATATTTTTTATCCTACTGTAAAAGAATTCTGCTGAGAATAGTTCTTACAACAAGGAGATTTTTCTGGATTTACAGTTTGAAATGTGAGACTACTGATTTTTTCTTGTTGTAAAGAATGTGTAGTAAATCCCAGCCTCGTTTTAATCTAATTAAAATACGTTAAAATTAATTTAAAAAGATTGTGGCTCTACTGGAACAATAAAGATTTAAAAAACACAGCCCATTTCATCCTATATATACATATACTGCACATATGTAACGTTTTCTGGACTGTAAATGCATATCATGTCAGTTCATCCTTTTTTTTGTTCCCAGAGTACAACATCTCTGCTGCAGCCATCTCCATCTTCAGTCTGGCCTTCATGATCTTGGGGTCTCTGTGTTTGATCGGATCCTGTACTGGAAAAGGAAAACGAAGAGACTACCTCCTTAAACCTGCTGGCATGTTTTTTGCATTTGCAGGTGAGTTCAGTTGAACAACAAAATTGCAATACTCCCCCCCCCGCAGCCTTCAAGATATGGAATGAAAAAAAAAAAAAAATTGCTTGACTTCTATGGTAACATCCTGTCGCTCTCTTTCCCCAGGCCTCTGCGCCTTCATCTCACTGGAGGTGATGCGGCAGTCTGTGAAACGCATGATCGAGAGCGAGGACACGATCTGGATTGAACACTACTACTCCTGGTCCTTTGCCTGCGCTTGCACTGGTTTTGTCCTCCTCTTTCTCACTGGCATTGCCCTCCTGATCCTCTCCATGCCACAAATGCCCAAGAATCCATGGGAGACTTGCATGGATGCGGAGCCAGAGCCGGTGGAGTGAACAGCTAGACAAACAAGTGAATAAAGGATGACAGCTGAGTGAGTCTTTTGTTTTGAGGACAGACGTTAGGTTCATTTGAAATACAGGAGGTGGCCATATGAGCGTAGGGTCAGGGTGGCCCTGAAAAGATAGAGTATGGGTGGACCATAGCCATGATGGGGTATTTACCTTCTACACAATTATACTGCAGCTTGACGGTGGATCTTTGTTGTCGGAGTTCTGATTGTTTCTTCATCCTGTACACACTCAGAAACTAAAATAAAGCAGTAATTTAATTCATTTAGAGAACATGACTTACATTTGACCTAAAACCACCAAACCTTCCAGTAAGTCTCATCTGTAACCCAAGCCAGTCATTAGTAAATGTTATACAGTGCATATAAAAATAAATCTATTTCTTAATTATTTAAAATTATTTCCAAGATGTCATCAGGATGGCCAATGTAGTTATAATTATTTAGGGACTGTGTTATGCACCATATCTTGTACATATCTTATGATTTTTATCACTCGACTTATGCATTTTAATATTACGTTGTGGATTTGTAGATTCAGAAAGGCTCCTCGTATATGAAGAGTGTCCAATAAAACATGATCTTAGGGAAGAAATGGATGACTTCAAGCAATGTAGTGCAGAGTAGGTGTGTTTGTGTGTGTGTATGTGTGTGTGTGGCAGGCTGAATGCTAAACAGTCTGCAGCACTGACCATTTTGGAAAATGTTCAGTTCTAGCAGGTGCATATACAGGGACTTTTACTTTCCTGTTGACAGCGTCCAAACCAGACTGATACAAAACATTCTCTGTTCATTTTCCTGTCATTTTGATCCTTTTGAAATATTAGCCTGCATTTACCACTTTCTTAAAACCCCCACGTGGCTTTTAGCTGCATTTTCCAAATCTCCATGTGCAGACATTGGCAGGCAAAAGGTCAGTCCTCCTCCAGCTATCACTGACTTTGAATTCATTTATTTTATTGTAGGAAATAATTGTCTGAGACAAAAGGAAATTTGGAGAATATTTTGACATCCAGCTGTAGTTACAGATTCATGCAGCGACACTACATATCAATGTAATTCCAGGATGTGGTGGGCGTGTACATTTGTCATTCTGCAGTATGAATCACATTGCTGGTCAGCTGTAGACCTACAGTCCCTAAAGCATTTCCTACACGATTGAAAAACTAGTAGAAGAAAAAAACAGTAGCTGCATTCAAACTTTTACTGAAGCAAAAGTAGCTTTTAATATCAATAAAAATGATTGAGAGCAATCCTTAAGCAGAGTGAAAGGAGTTTCATTTGTTAATGCATTTTAACCTTTTGTGCAAAGACAACTCTTGTTTGCATGGTGCGAACATCCATCTTATGATCTTATTCAGGACAAATGTTTTGTTTGGGATTTTTCTGTATTTGACATTTTTGACAAAGAAACAAGTGGAGGGAAAACAGATCAAACTAATATTAAGAGTGCCAACAGCTAACATGATTGTGTTTGTCTTTATTTGGATATGGCATGCAGTTTAAAAGGGATTTTGAATACAGTTGATGTGCTATGACTTTGTAATGAGAATAAAACCCTCATATAGTTTCAAGAAACGTCTGTGTGTGACATTTTGTCAAAGGTACATTTAACATAGTTCATTTTTCCTGAAGACAAATTCTAGTTTATTACTTTCATCCACTAAATAGTGCTAAGGTTATGGGTTTCAGTGAAACATGAAGACATTCTGCCTCTGTGTGTTCCAAGTGTTGAGGATCCCACAGGAAACGTTAAAATGTTTAAAAAAAAAAAAAAAAGCCCTTTGTGACAAAGCCTTAAGAATTACGGCTCTAAACTGAAGCAAACCTTGACCCTGATCCTGAAGCGATTGACCCAGCCAGACAGAAAGCTTTTACCTCAGTGTAGTAGAGGAGGATTAAATTAAAATGACAGAAGACATTTCAATAAAAACACTTTAATAGAGAAACAAATAAAAAAGAAAATAAACCTTTACACACCATCTAAATCCCTATTAGAACCACAACCAATTGAAATGAAGAGTAAACAGATCAGTTATTTTTACCCATGAGGGAGGAACCAATATGACTTGGAGACGGGGAGAACAGGTGTGTCAGTGGTTCCCTGTTGTGAGGGAAGAAGGAGAGCAAACAGAAAACAGTAATAGATGTGGTGCTTATAGAAGGCTGAACACAGTGCTGGCTGGGCAAAAGGTTGTTCCCTTTCAGTGTTACACACACACACACACACACACACACACACACACACACACATACAAGATGGTTTCACTTTTTCTTAAAGAGGCAACACACAATGCTTTCACAAGAGGAATTCAACGGACAATATATGGTCCGAAGCTGGGTGGGAAAACCTGCATTACAAGAGACAAAACCGTAGGGTTCGTTCCAAAGACTGAGTAAAACTGATTTTGGAAACAAATTCACAATGGAAACAAAACTGAAGCCTTAAAACTACAATGACAAAATTTTTTGAATTAAATTCTTTTAAAATGTCTTTGGCTCAGTCTCTTCAAAAAATATTTAAGTCTACTTGAAAAGATGGTAAATTATTCGTATTGCTCAACTTCAGAGACTATCCGGTGACTGCTTTGATTCCCTAAAAAAAAAAAAAATTCACACCAGGGACCAACCTTAGCTTTTGCCCTGCTACGAAATTTGCAGGAAAAAAGAAATTACATGACCATTACATATTTGTTTGACATGTTAGTAAAATATCATAATAGTTTTATTGATAATGTCACAAGTTATTGTACACATCAAGTAATATACCAAAATCTGACTCTGTAGATCGAGTAAAAGCTGTTTTTTTCTCCTTTGTTTCCCTATCCACAAATCAATACACACCGATAAAAACAGGGATAAAATCCAGCTATGTCATCTCAACATGCATGAAAAGAACAGATGTCATATTAAAAAGAAAAAAAATTTGATTGTTGCAAGGCTGAGAAGAGGTGAAGAAACAGGACAACTGCAACAACATATGCTTAACAGTATGTATTGTACAATGGGATATGTTGTCTTAACAGTTGTAACATAAAATCTATCAGTAAGACACAATCTTAAAAAAAAAAATCTAAAAAGTTCAAAGATGTTGCAACTACCAACTGGTTTGTTGTCCATTTTTTAGAATAATTATTTGTGAATTTGCATAATCAAAATGGGCGTACCTCTTCTTTGAACAGCGTCTACAAAATTGAGGTGCTCCCAAAGTTCTTGTTTGTAAATACCTAGAAAATGCATATTTACATATATGTGTTGTCCTACACCAAGTCAAAAATTTTTGGACTTTGGAATTAATGTTGAAACTCAAAAATAAAATCGTAGCTCTAGGAAGCTCTATGTTGACTGTTGAAAACATGTCAAACTTATTAACCAATATTATTGTAGCTTTCTGAATAAGTGATGTGAAATTTAAGCTATGAAACAACCAGATGATTTTATTAGTTTTAGCATTCTGCAAATTGGGAAAAGGTGGTTCAACAATTAATGTGATACAACAGAACCGAAAAATGTGTGACTAGTTCCAGTAGTGTTTTAGCACTAAGAAAAGCTGGAAGTTACAATAGGTAAAGCATCTTTTCATCATTTTATTTCAGAAAAGATTTAAATTGTCAGTGTGTTAGGAGTAAAATTTACACAGCTATGTGGCCTCCCTGTGTATAAAGCAGTGAACATGTATGTTCCTGTGGTGCAAATCACTGTGTTTTATGCTGAGAGGAAAAAACAGTCATGAGAAGTAAAGCATTGCGAGGTCATTTTCAGTTCAAAATAAACCAAATTCAGGTACCCCTTTAAGGTTAATAAGACAGATGGAAAGGGTGAATAATGTAACTCTTTGAATAACAATAACAAGTCTTTCACCACATTGCCTATTCGTTCTTATTATGCAGACAAATTAGCAGTCAAATGTCTTCGAACATGGCTGGAGTTTCAACTGTTACATTTTTGATTAAACTTTTACAACTTTTGAAAGGCAGCTATACTCTTACTTGAGAAATGCAACCTGGTTTTTATGGTCAACAATCAATGTTCTTGGAGAGCTAGGAGCAAATATCCAATATTACATTTTACACATGGATTTAAAGAGTGTCTTCCAGATAACCCACATTTTTAAAAGCACAGTCAACAGTAAATCCAAATTAATTGTTACAGGACCAACATATATGGCATTTCCAATAAAAAGTCACAAATGTTAAGAGTTGATAATGTTATTTCCATGTTTCAGTGAATTTAATATAAAACGACTTAAAATTTAATCAAAAAATGTAGCTTGTTCAGAAACATCCGACTGGCAGTCTGTTTCCAACTTACCTTTAGTGAAACAGCACTCATCACTTTCACAAACCCTCAGAGTAAAACAAACTTTCAGAACAGCTCAATGTCTATTACAGACAAAAAAAAAAATCACATATGTATCAGGTTTTTGTTGAAACAAAAGACATTAAATAAAAAGGATCATCATCTACAAGCAAAGCAGTTTGGGGTTAAAGTTTTTACATAAAGAAATGTCTGATGTTCTCTGATCCTTAAAGGAGCAATGACATGGCTGTTGTCTGACATTTTCACACTAACAGTTGCTGCTGAAACATTGGCAGATTGGAATGAGAAATCTGTGTTGGTATTTTTCAGTAAATAATCACATCAAATACTAAATTACTGAGAAGATTTTCATGTAAGGATGTCTGAGAATTAAGAATCAGAAGCCAACAAACTGAAAAAAAAAAGAAAAAATTCAAAAAGCAAATGCCATAGTGATACAGGAATTTAAGGACATGTCTGTGGCATACGATTCAGTCTTTTATTTGCGTTATATGTACAGATTAGAGGAAAATTTATCTACGTCTATACACTGTTCCAAGTAGTTTGTATCAGTTGACCACTTAGCTTTTGTCTGTTACCATGGTTACAGTAGTATGATGAAAATCAAGACAAGACGTCCACTCAAAACTGACAAATACAACATTATAAAAAACTTCAACAACCAGTAACCAACCAGTAACCAGTAAAACTAACTTCAATGGTGAAAAAGTATGCAATTAGCTAAGTGGTCAACCAAATCTAGCTTTTTTTTTTTTTTTTTTAAAAACAATTTTTCTATTTTTAGCATTACATACATATACAAGTGTAGATAATATAAGTATATATATTCATATATACATAATGAGTATGTATATATACCAGTAATGAATCCATTATATACTTATTTTCTTCACAAATATGTGAAACAGGAGAAAAAAAAAAGATGACTGTTACAAATAAAAAGCTAGAATGAAACAAAATGCATAACAAAACTCTAGATAGAAACCAATAGTAAATGCACTTTGTACTTTTTTGTGTTTTTTTACAAACAGTTTTGCAATTTTTGTTTAGTTTTATTTTTCTATCACTTATGATATAGGAGAGGTGACACTCATTTAAAGTAGGAGTAGTACCCATTGCTACCATTTGAACTTCCTATACTCAGCTCTTGTAGGAGGGACAGAGGGTCGCTGTTCTTTTTTACCTGTTCTGGGCGAACAGCTTTGGATTTGGGTGGGGCGCGGAGGGCACTAGCGTACGACATGGTGGGTGGCTTGTTTAAGTTTGGGGCTCCCTGGCTGGCCTCTGGGGGAGCCTGTGGCCGTGGCTGCTTGTTTTTGGGCATGAGAGGAGGAAACTGTCCGAGGTGCTGAAGAGAGTTCAGTGAGTGTGGGTGTGTCTGCTGTGACGCTTTGGCCTCGGCTTTCACCTGCTCCTCCGTCTGAAGAAGCGCCTTAGAAGCTGTCAGGGATTGAAAATTGATAATCAGACACACGTAGAACATTAAAAATACAATTAATTGTTCAGAATTCAAAACTAATAAAAACGCTTTTTTTTTTTTTTCTTGAATACCTACCCAGAAGGTCCCGGTGCTGTGTGAGTGTGCCGGCTCCGTTGCATGGAATGTTCTGGAATGGGCCGGAAACTCCACCATTACTGGGCCAGAGTTCATGTGAGGGATAACTGTAGGAGCCGTGTGGGTGCTGATGATGTTGTATGTGTGGATGAGGGTGGTCCTGGGAATCTGATGTGCAAGACTGGGGTTGCTGGGACAGGGTGTTGTGTGTGTTGGCAGGAGACGGTTCTTCTGGGTAGCTGGAGGAGATCCGGCGCTGATAGAGAGGCCGACCTGGACCTCTGGGTTCATACTGGACATCAGTGATTATCGATAAAGGAGAGGAAAAAGTTGAGTTAGATATCAAGTCAGACGAAGTGGTCAGCAACGTGAACTTAAACAATTAATATTGCAGAAAATCTTCTTCTTGCAGTATATATGATGAACAAAGACAGGAAATATCATTAGATGCATTCAATAATTAAGAGATTGAATCCTTCGAGAAATGTTCTGTGTTAGGACCATGTCTGACAATCATAAAATAAAATTAAAAGTAGTTCTGTCAAACATGCAAGCAAAAAGAGCAAATAAGAGCAGATCAGACTACAAATCACAGGTATATTTAAATTAGGCGAGGAAATGTGCGCCTGAGTGTTTTTGGTGTCGAGGACGGGCCCCAAAATCCCAGAATTCATTCCATTTAGCAAAGATTCTATTTATTATTGTCTCATCATAAGCAAATAAAGGTAATCATTCCTCCATTCAAAACATTCCGTATTTCAGCTTCATATGTCAATATTCATTCTGCATCTGTGTCCAATTTGGGTGATTTAACTCTATAATTATCAACGTGTGCCCTGCCAGTACAGTTCATTTAGATTTCATCAAAAAATGAAATCTCTTCGTGCAACATTTAGAGCTGAGTGTTTGAAGAAGGTCTGGCTAGGCTAATCACAGTATAATACTTGCTCTGGTGTAGAGGAAAAAAATATGCAATTAATTCCCAATTTATCATCTTTTTTTTTTTTTTGGCAGAGGCTGTCAGTCAGAAACGAGTAAGAAAAGTGTATTCCTGAAGCACATGTTTACATGTGAACACTGCACTTGGAAATTAAACCCTCTATAATTACCTCAGTATCAAATAAGCATATTTAAGACAGACTGTTGATAAGGTCATTGGTTTATTCAATCAATGGTAATACTTAAAATATGCAAATAATCCGTACCTCATCTACATTGTGAAGGGCCGTGGCTGCTGATGTTCTAGGAGACAGTGGGTGGTAGGACTCCTGGTCTGGAGCTTGACCTTGTTGCTGCTGTTGCTGGTGTTGATGGTGAAACTGCATTAGATGGACTTGCTCCTGCCTGCTCGGTTGAGCCATGATGGGCAGTCCGTAAGGGAGGCCGTGGCTCTGGTTCCCCAGTAGGTGGTTCTGCTGTGGTGGCCTAACTGATGCAGCTCCCCCATGAGGCCACTGTGCCTCATGCAGAAAATATTTCACTTGGGAAGGAGGGGGGCTGGCAGAATGGGCTGGTGGCTGATGTGGATAGCTACCAGTGTTATACAGGGGGTTCCCTGGGTGCTGTTGCTGCAGAGCTGGGGTGTTGGAAAGGTTGTCGTTAAGGAGATTGCGGCCATTGTCATGTGAGTAAGGTCCTGGAGGGAAGGGGCCAGCGTGATTGGGGGTGGCAGCTAAGGAAGATAATGGGTCACCTGAGGCACGGGGCTGGGATTGGCGATATTGAAGGAGACGAGACTGAGGCGGGGGCTGCATCTCAGCAGCTTCCCTGGGTTCAGGCTGTTCCTGCGGTGGGATCTCTCTTAAGAGGCCTGGGTACCTGATAATTCAAAATGTACATCTTACAAGCTAGTATTTATCATATTGTAAACAAAAAAGATGATTATTTAGCAGGAACATTATAAACGGGGCAAAAAGTAGCAACTTCCAATTTGAAACATTTGGGTTTCAATTTTCTTATTTTGATCAACAACTTCAAGTTAAAACTAAAACTTTTTTGGAAAGTAAAGATTAGAGTACTGAGTTGCAAGACCTGTTCAACTAAAAAAAACCAAAAAAAAACCTAACTAACCTTGTAAAAGGTGACTCAATTGAGGCAGGTGTGACATCTTCATCTTCGGTGTTGGTGCTAAGGCCCCAACTAGCTGCCTGGAGTAGCTGAGGAGGAAAACGTGCAATATTGGGCTGAGCGAGATGGGCAAGCTGTTGGGGCAAAGGGAACGCGACACCGCCCTGGAGAAACGTGCCGGCTGCCTCTCCCCACTGGCCCAACCTGGTCACTTGCTGTTGTTGCTGCTGGTTCAAGGCCTCTAGAGCCATGGGACCCTGGAGGTCTGAAAGAGGATAACCACTGGATTAGTCTCTGATTAGTGTTACTGTCATGACTTTATGGGCTAAAGCACAGTGCGCTATTAAAATGTACCATGCTAAGTAAAACAGTTTATAGATTCTACCACAGTCCTTATTCTCAACGGTTCACATTCTTGATCACATTCTCCAACAAGTATTCTCTTTAAGCTTCGCGAATGTTCATGAACATTTTCTCTCTGTTAGAAAATATGCTGTTTTACTGCACAAAAGAAAAAATAATTTAGATGTAAATGTTTTAATTCACTACATTTTCTTAATTGCACTACGTTCACTCACAAAGACATTTGTCATTGTGTTACTGACGTGTGGATGCACACAGGAGGCGTCCATTCAAGCAGCAAACACCCTTGTCAATGAACTGATGTGTGTTCCGTGTTGTGAAGACGCTGCGACTCATTCATTTATTTGAATAACGTCGTTGCAGACTGACATGTGAAGATGGTCAAGTATTTGTTTGCATATTTATATTATTGTTTTACATATTTTTATTAATATGGAGAGAAATTATTCTGACAAATAGAAAACAAAACAAAGTGAGCATTGCAAAAATTTTTGCCTTTTAAGTTAATTTTAAGTTTTATCACATTCATTACCATTCTTCACCATAGATTTGAAAAGATATTTAAAGATAAAGAATCTGTCACTTTATTCTTAGACCAGCTTCATTTGAATTAGATTTGAGAAACTTGTCTGTCTTCAAACAACAACTTTCCAGTTTTTGTAAAGTTAACAACATTGCTTGTGATAAAACCAGATACATCAAAAACTGTTATAAAGTTGAATCTATTTTTGAAGACGATTGTCTGTTTTACTCCTCAGCTTTTCTCCCTTCCATGTTCACTGGGGTTTTCAATGTGAGCCTGATGTCTGAATGATCTTGTCTTTTCTTGAACTTGCTTAATTAATCAGAAGAAAATTTGTTCAACATACAGAAAATAAAATTAAAAAAAATCCTTATTTGTTGTTTTGGTGTTTATAAAATATCTCTTGACCTAACAAAAAAACAAAATAAGGAGCTCTACTCACCCAGATTATCTCCCATGACTCCATCCTGCCCATCCTCTCTAAAGCTGTTGGCTCTGTTATGTTGAGGCAAGCCTGGGTTGTGGCCAACTGCATGACCCATTGGAGTCCTAATGGAGCTGCTCAACTCCTCCACTCCTGCAGACTCTAGGCCATCCAAAGTGGGAGACTGGACACCCCTGTGCGGAGGTATGGGGCCACTGAAGAAAGACGTATTGTGGCTACCAGCACTGTAGGCAGGACTGATCTGCTGCTGTTGACTCTGTTGCGTCATTCCTGGGTGTTGAGGCTGGTTGAACCGATATGGTAGCCTGGAGACTTGATACTGGGGAGGAAATGCTCTGCCACTAGCAGGATGTGGAGGAAAAGTTGGGTTGGGTGGCGCCAGGTGATAATTGAGCGCTCTCTGGGTGGCTGAGGGATCTTTTCGATGGAGCAGAGCATTGGGAAATCCAACAAGCCCATCTGACTGTGAGTCCAGACTTTGACTTTGACCTGCATCTAAATCCCCCTAAATCCAAACACAAATACCAAACCAAACACTTAAAGAAAACCCTTGACAGCTGCAGTGGGTAGCTTAGAATTTTTTTTTTTAACCAGATATAAAACAGAAAATGCCAATAACTTGCCTGCTTTTCTTTCACTTCTGCAGGTTTCCTGTCTGGTGTCTGAAGACAGCTCTGTTCTGATTTTGGACAGCCTTCTAATTTACCTTCAAAATCAAAAGAACTAAAATTTACTGCATGCATGGCTTCTGGGGGTTTAATTACAGTAATTTCTGATATTTAATCAAAAAGTAATTAAAATCAAGGCATACCATTTCTGATGGGATCTGCCTGTAACTCCTTTTCAGGACTGGGTTGGCCCATTCCTAGAGGGGAGGGTTGGGCCACCCCACTGTAAGGTATAGGGGAGCCTCGATTCTGGGCTTGCAACAGATTGAAATTGTACGCCATGGCTGCTGGGTGGCTCATGATGCGAGGGTCCACAGCAAAGCGATTCTGGTAACCTGGCCAATGCAACTGAGAAAAATAAAAACTTATCAAATTAGCGATCAATAGCAGATCAAAGATAACAAGGTGAATTTATCCTGTGGATTTTAAACTGAGTAAGATTACCATTAATCGTGATTATAATCGGCAACATAAGTAACCCAAATACCTGATAACAGATGAGTTGTGCAAATATTTGTTTGGTGAGATTTAAGTTTACGCACTCAAATTGAAACATACAGAACACGAAATGAAAAATTTGGTTTCCTTCTACCTGGCATTACGGTCCAGGTAGAAGCATGTTGTATTATTAAACTTGGCCTGCAATCACCAATTGGTGACTGGGGTGACTGGTAGTCCACCACTATGATGTATGTCAATTATAGGAAGCAGAACTTACAGGCAGGGGCATGGACATGACCATGTTTCCACTGTACACTGCTGGAACGTAGAGGATACTGGTGCCCGTGTGAGGATCTATTCTCTGAACAGGACTGGGTGACTTGCCCATGCCAGCTGGTGTGCTACCCAAGGGTGGTGTAAATGCCCGAATAGGGTTCCCCATCAGCATGGCGGGGTTGGGTTGGACTGCAACGTGAGAAAGTGGAAAGTAAAATAAGTGGCTTTTAGTGTGACGGTGCATCAAAAGCACAACACCGATAACTTTTTCACTCACTGGCAAAGATATGAAAAATTAAGGAATGAAGTAAACATTCCAAGTGAACTTTAAAAAGCTCTAACCAATGAAACTAAAATGTCCCATTACACTGCCTTTAAAAAAAATATCTATGTTTCTACTTCAGCATATGACACAGGCAGACGGGTGGTTCACAGCAAAAATAATTAAAATGAGCCTGTGAGGATAAACTCACCATATCCTTCAGGTGGAAGGTGCTCTGTGTGGTTTACATGTTTCCCCTGTAAGACAAAATTATTGAAACATTGTAGTGGTAGGATTATATTTAAATATTATATTATATTATATACTGAAAAGTATTTGTGAGTTGTGAACCAGTGCAAGAACTGTGAATCCAACTGGCTGCAGAATAACTCAACTTGACTCATAATTAATAATAATGTATATGGTACTTATCTTTTACGCTTTTGGAATAGGCTACTATAATACCTGTGGTCTAATGCAATGACTGTGTACATACTTGTTTTGTAATGACAGGGGTAAATGTATGATACGCTGTATTCATCACTGTTCAAAACACACAACAGCTGCTGCATTGAGGAGTTTTAATGCTACACTGTTTGAAATGTTATTAATAAGCATAATCCTTGCTGCTGGCCGTATCAATTTAAAAACAGAAAAATCAGATCCAGCACAGAATCTGGTCAAATGTACTTTGTTCATTTGTGTCATGCTAATTATTTTATAACTTAAAACTTTCCATTGTCTAACGGACTACCGGTAAATTCAAAGTTGCATAGTCAAAATTTATCATGACAATGTTACTTCTCAGAAAGAACATGTTTAAAAAACAAGTTCCAAACAGTGAGTTCATGAAAAGTACAAGATAGCTTGGCTTTGGTGACAACACTTAGTGAGACGGATCTCAGGTATCAACTAAAACATTAAGCTCAGTAAAAGAAATTTGATACTGCCAGTTCCTCCTTTCCTGGCCAGCACACAAGCAGCAAATCCAAAGACTATTGGTTGTACTTAAAATATGGTTATGCTTGTGAAGCATTATAACCTCCAGCTTGAGCTGGGGAGAAGCAAAACTACATTGTCATCAATAAGAGATGAAAGTGTTTTTGGTCGTTTTCGTCCTTATATATAACACATGTCATCGTTTAATCTGTAATGTGATGTAAATTTGATGCCCGTCTTATTACTATCAGAGATCTGCGGTATGGTCAGAATGGCAGCTTTGCCTTGGTACTATTTTAAGGTGAAACATTAACTGAGCAATGACAGACACACCACTAAAAAGGTGTCTAGTGTCTAGCATTGACATTATTTGATCTAGTCACAGATGTGTTGCTGTATAATATCCTCTAAAATGTGTGAGCTTAATAATGACAAAGACCAACAAGGAAGCTTTTCTAAACTCATAGCTCAGTTCTC
Organism: Antennarius maculatus; assembly: GCA_013358685.1. Taxonomy (NCBI): domain Eukaryota; kingdom Metazoa; phylum Chordata; class Actinopteri; order Lophiiformes; family Antennariidae; genus Antennarius; species Antennarius maculatus. The sequence continues at coordinate 23,193,447 of CM023612.1, forward strand.
TTAAACAGCAGGGGCCAATTGAGAGTTAAAAGCACTTCTTACTGGATCCTAAAATACTAAATGACTGCATACTTGTTGTCACACAGGGCTCTAGGTTTCTTGGAATGTTGGATTATTCAGTCTCAAGGGAAAATACAATTGCATTATTGTAATTAGGTGTAAAGGTGCAGAAATAAGTTGGAGGGATAGAAATTAAGATTGTCAAGGAAAGGACGATGACGATACAAGAAAGACTGAAAAGGCGTGACAAATTAAAGAAAGTGGGAACTGAAAATAAAACAAGTTCAGTTAAGCCAAGTGTATACAACACCCATAAGCAATTTTGATTTATAAATCACATTCAGGAAAAGGAACAGATCATTGTTTTTAAAAATGTGGCATTTTTATGTTTAAGTCCGAAACTAAAGCTGAAACCACATAAAGCATTTTATGCAAAAATACCATGTGTGTGTCATTTCTTGGCCCAAAGAAATTCTCAGTGGGTTCTGGTGGTGATTTGGATCAGAAATCGGATCCAAAATGTTTTTAAAAGACTCCTTCCCTTTGTTGAATTTTGCTTCCAATGTCAAGGAAGATGTACAAAATAGTTGAGCAACAATTACATAACATCATCATTAAACTCACCACACAGCAAAACGTGATCTGTACCCAGATGGATCCTGGATACAGAATAGTTCAAATTTTTATGGCTAATGAAAATTATTTGCTGTGAAATAAACAATAATACTATAAACAATATGGTTAGCAGAAACCATGCGGATTCCACTCGAAGTTAAAGTCGGTGCAGCTTCAAGAGTTAATGAGCTACATCTTGAACAAAAAACAACCCAGTATTTAATTGTTCTGTTTCTTGTGTAACTATCAAATGAATAATGCCAATGTGATCTCAAATTCTTTGGGCAGGTTTTCCCACACAAAGTACGAGGACCAAATTATCAGGGGACTAATGCTTTTAGGGGCAATGGTAAGATGGGGCCACTGTAATTGCCATGGCTGCAGTTTGTGCTGTCTGAGAGCGGTCTACTTAGTTGAATAAATTATACAATATAGTGGATTGCAATGGTTTTAGTGGATTTTGTAAAATAGTCAATATTGACTCTTAAAAAAATAAAGGAACTGATTTAATTTTGTGCATCAAACATGTTAAGAGACAGAGGAGGCATGAATTGATCGTACCTTTTAAACTGAAATACACTATTAAATGGAAAAAATCTATTACATACTGTGTGCACTGTGTGTCTATGGAGACAGAGAGTATTAAGTATGTGTGTGCACATTTGTAAAACAGGCAGATACTGCTCATTAGGCCCAGTATGTCATGGCAGCAGATTGGCACCTGGGGTGATTTCATTAACCTTTACCTCAGGGCAGGCAGGGAGGGAGAACAGACAGAAAACACATTTCAACCTGAGCTGAACAATCAACAATGCTCCTTCTACCAAACCTGCAATACTTATTTCCTAGGTGTGTTTTGTGTGGCAGTAAAATGAACCATCAAGTAATTTCCTGTGGTGAAAATTAAATGGAGTCACTTTAATAGACGTGTACATCACGCCTGCCGTGCAAAACTTTTATCACTGTCCCTCTTTAAAAACAGAAAACACTCAATTTATTTTGATATTTCGCTTATTTGTTCCACGAATGGTTATCCAACATGCTACATAAAAACCTTTTCATAACATCCTCTATACCTGTTTTCTTATTTCCATCTGTTCACAATATTCATTCTCTCTTTACTACTTCTTAGATCTCACAACAGTTCTTTTCATCCTATGCTAGAGTTAAGGTTTTAAAGGCCTATACTGAAAATACAATTGTATCACTCCTTTATGAAAAGCAACTTACTTTAGGGGGAGACTGCTGCTGCTGCTGCTGCTGTGCACCCTGTTTGTTGGTGGTGGGTTGAGTGTGCTGAGGATGAGCATGATGGTGGGGATGAAGGGTCTGTGAAGAAGAGTGGTGCCCTTGCAGGGGCCTCAGAGCACGAGGAATAAACTCCGGAGCCAGTGGGTTCAGGACGTAGGTCTTTTTGAGCTCCAGGGCCTCGAGCTGAGCCTTGATCTGCTCAAAAGTGATTCCATGTAGGCTCGAGTTTTCATGGCAGATGGAGATAAAGTGCTCCCAAAATTTTCTGTAGAGGTAAACAATGTGGCAAAAACTTTTCATTATTTCATATTGTGACTTTCATGGATCATTTTATTGCCGTTGTTCTTCAATTACTACTTGGGGATTGAATATAAAAGAGCAAGTTATAATGAAATCAGAGGTAACAAAAGTAATGGGAAAACCAAATCATTTGTCACTGAATATGTCACCAATGCAAAAACATCTAAAAAGTTATTTTTGCTATTTTACTTACTATTTCTGGAAGTCTGGTACATTGATACTTATATATCATGCACATAACATTGTGCTGTAAACACTTAAAGCAGGCTAATCTCATGCTGATCTTTGGCATAAATAAAAATAAGATAAATATATCATCATCATCAATGAAAGATCTTATGGGCTAATAATATAAATTAAAATTTATTTTAAGAATATTAAACTACATTTAAAACTGTGTAATAAAAGTGGCCATAATTACCTGCAACGCCCTACAGAACACAGTGCTATGGGATCTCCCACAACCGCAACCAGGGACTGTGCTCTGGTGATGGCCGTGTTGAGTAGCTTGTAGTTGGAGAGGAATCCATAGTCGAGGTCTTCTGTCGAATCCTCAATGAGCTGCTCTTTACGTTTGATGGCTGTCTGTTTGTGCTTGCAGGTATGTCGCGTCCGTACGGTGCTGAGGAACAGTACCCGGAACTGCTTGCCTACAAACAAGGTTTTGTTTTTTTTTTTCCAAGTATTCAATTTTGACCATGCCATGTTATGAACAAGGGTAAGGCTACATTTAAGTTCTATCAGGGGTTTAACGAATGGACGGAATACTGCTAAATGATTCATTAATGTAGCCGTTCAGCTAGTACTAGCCACACGTATAATTACCTATTGATACAAAGGACAAAGATGCAGGTTAATTCTCTTTCTCACCTTGGACATTGAGCACCCGTTCCACGCTGACTTCATGCATTCTCTTTTTTCGGAGTTCAGCACGAATGCGAAACACCTGATCAGCATATGGTGACACCACTCCAATGCTGCCATCATCCAGCTTGCCCCAAGCAACTGGCCACTTTTTTCGCAACTCCTCCACTCGTTCCACAATCTCGAATACCTGAGATGTAGGAGAAAAATGTAAGAAAAAGAAGCGACGAGTCTCAAATGGATGCTGTCTTCATGCATAAACACAAACAAATCTGACCCAAAGTTATTTTCCATTGCAGTGATAAAATTGAGAAAAGATAGGCTTTCGGTTATATAGGGTACTCCACATCAATGTTATATTGCAATGTACATGTAATTAGAAAAAGGCATAGTCTGGACATATTAGTTATTGAAAGTAAAAGTTAATTTTGAATCGCTACTGCTGTTTCTTCATAGCTGCAATTTCTAAATGTACAGCCAGAAGTTTTGAGCAGTCATGGAAACATCTTCAACTTGTTTGTGGGCTTCATCTTCAATAAAGATTCACTATTATTCAGCCACACGAAAGACAACCATTCACGTTCACACCTACAGACAATGTGGTGTGACCAGTTCACCTAAACAGCATGTTTTTGGTGCAGACCCAAACTTGAAACTGACTGAGAATAATTCCCAAGAAAAATATATATAACAAATGTACATCACCCATGTGACATGTATACAGACGTAGCACATTTTCTGCAAATTTTAATGGACGACGACCGAATGCAACATATTCCTAGAAAATTGATATTTTTTTATAACTTATGGATAAATAAGTGATATAGGTCTCCTTAGATTTTTTTGAAATTAAAAAATGAATGTCTACAATAAAAATGTAGACGAGGTCATTGCATAAATACACTGTGACTTTTGGCCTGAGACATTTTTTTTTTCTCCATCATTGTGTCAGTAAATGTTTGATGTGCCTTGCTAATGGTTAAATAATGGTTACATTCCCCCAATGATTTCCCCTTGATATTCTACATTCCATCACTGCACTTTGGCTTCATATTTGTGCATGTATATGAATATATACAGTATGCAATGAAAGCAAAGTTACGTCCATATCTGTTTTTCACATTGAGAAAAAATGGATCGTGTGACAGGGAGGAACATACAAACACTTGAAATATTAATCTAATCCAAACCTCAGCATTGTTGTAGTAGGCAGTGCTATTTTTCTCCTGCACATCTTCTCCTCTGGCTGTGAAGAATGTCAGTGGGTAGAAGTCCTTGTGGGATGGCTGCTTCCCACTTGCCATTAACTTCCCATCATAAAATAATTCTGATGTGTAGCTGTAGGGTTAGAAGATGAGAATGAGTAGGGGAAAAGGAAGCATAAATACATAAGAACAAAGATTGTATTGAGAAATACTGATTACTAGTCGAAGTTTTGTAAAACAGCATTTGGTCATACAGTTTAAGGTATAAACTGCCAAATTTAACAAAAAGATGGTCAGTGTCCAAAGAAAATGACTGCTTGAAGACCCTCTATTTACACCATAATGCATGAGTTCAAAGGAGTAAACTTGCCAAGTTCTTGTGCATATCTTTTTTCATTGGTATGTGTAGAAATACACCTAATCTGATGCAGCTAATGTTTTTTCTTTCTTTGTGATATTATCAGCCCAAACGAGATCTTAGTGATGCCTTTTGTCCTCACTGGACAACCCAAGTCTGTCACTTATTCCCCTGTTTCTGATTTCCGTCCTGAACCTCTTTCCAACCCATCCTGTCTCTCTCGTCTCACTTTTTCTTTAGCCTTTTCAGGCCCTCCTCCAATAGTTTTGACACAAGGCAGTGTTGAGGGCTCACACCTACTTGATGATAGCTTCATGCGAGCGGTAGTTCTCACACAGGAGAATGCGACATGGGTATTCAGGGGGGTAGTGCTCATACAGTCGGTCCAGCAGTGACACGTGCAGATTACGCTCCCGCGCAAATTCGCTGTACACAAATGGACTGAGCTGTAAATCAGTGGATATGGAATGGAGAGAGAGAGGCAAAGACAAAGAGTGAGGAAGAAATAGAAAACATAGACAGACACCATTCCTCTTACAGCATCACTTTTACTTTCTATTGGCGATGAATTTTAATTTGATATACACATTCTGCTCTCAGTCTTATAAAAACAGTGTCAAAATGTGCCAAATATAGTTTAGGTAGCAAATTAAATTTTCGTTAAGTTTTTATTTCAGTGTTGAACAATGCATCAGTGACCTCATGAGGTCTTAAAGAGGAGAACCTGCAAAAAAAATGGATCAATTCATAGACAATTTTGAAACAGGCAAAATTGCAGATATACTGTATATGGTGAGGTAGTGAACAAAAGCTACATTGTGTCATGCCGCCTCTGATATGTTAAATTCAAATTCATATTTGAAAATGACAAGTTTTATCTGCTGATTGTTGGTAGGACTCAATCAAGCCAACTGTTTTGTGTTGTGAGCCCATCTCACGAAGGCTCAAATGATACAAGAATAAATTAATGTAATCTGTGCCTGAAGTGACTTCCACAAAATCAGCTTTACTGCAAGAGTCTTTTTCTAATGTGGGAATTCCCAAATGAAATGCTGCTTTTTTCCCCCCATTGCATCACCGTCAATGCCAAAACTCAAAACTGTAATTGTTGGCTGAATGTACTTACCTGCATATGGTCTCCAGCCAGAACAATACGGGTGGTCTTGCTAGCCAGAGCAAAAGGCATGATGGTTTCACACTCCATGGCCTGGGCTGCTTCATCCAAAAGGATGTGTGTAAACAACCCTGAATAAAAGAGGCATCTGGTATTTATTTCACAGGTATTTATCACAATAAAAATCTTATTTAACTTTCAGTGTCAAATACTACAGAGCTTTTAATCTCTAAACTATAGCTTCTCATCAACAAGATTACTTTCCACTGAGATGGCACAAATTTGAACAAATTTTTTAATAAAATATTGCTTCCAGTATATATTACTTGTGCAATGTACATTATGCTTCTCATTTATGATAAGACGTTTTTAAAAAAAATATTAGAATGTTTTTTTCTTCACTTAAAAAGCTCTGAGTGCTAAACCATATGAGAGGAGGGGATGAAACGGCACGGCAAATGAGTGATGGAGCAGGGAGTGTGGACATCAAACATCAAAGCTCCAACAACTTTTCCAGTTAGGTATAAATAGATATAAAATGTGAAGATAGCAGAAAAAAAAAAATCTGACTTTGAAAATGCAAAAGAACCCCAAACACACAAAGAAAAAAAACATAACGAAAACAAAACAATGTGGGTTGGAAAGAAAAAAGGTGGAATGGTTTAACTTGAAGCAACACTCATCATAATCTGTATGAATAAATACCTCCATCTGACTACGAAGCCTCAACCAGCAGACTGCACTGTATGTGCACCTCATTGAGAGATATGCTACCACTACAAGCTGATAAAGGGTGTATAAATGGTGTAATCTATTGGAGCGTATGTGAAACAATGTCTCCTTAGAGTCCAAACGCGACATGAGGAGTGTACTTAAAACAAATGTGCACAGGCAGAACGAGTGTCAATGGAATATCTTTTGTGTAAAGTGGTTCACTGAGTTGATGAATGTAGCACAGAATCTCCTGAATATCGACGTTTAAGCCAATTTCAAGGCTTGTAGGTTTTTAAAAAAAATTTTTTATCATCACTATGGAGAATTACAAGCTCAAAATTGTTAAAGCCCCTTAAAACACATTATTACTGTAATTACTGAGGCCATGCACTTCTGTTGACCTCTTATGTTAACAGTGGTCAACAGGAGACAGCTGCACCCTGCCTATGTTTCTGTGTTTCAAAAGTGATTTCTGAGAATTAGCCAATAATAAATTACAGTTCTTTCACCCCACACTGTCAGTCTCTAACATTCTTTCACACTCAATTTCTAATCTTTTAGGACTGTAAAAGAAAGCTACAAAAACTTGATTTACCAGTCCACAACTGCTTCTGCAGTCACCACCAAATCATAAATACCAGTACGCTGCTTGGACAAAAGTCAGATCATCACAAAGTACCAAAAGGAGCACCACAAAGAGCCAGTCTTTCCTATTCTGATCACTTTAACATTCCCACGCACACACTGTTAATAGAATGCTTTGGGGTTGTTTCGCTGTAAAGCTCATGTTCTGCTAAACTTTGCCTAACTTCTCTTTGGTATGAGAAAAAGTTGATGAGAACTTAGTTGAACTGTTCTTGTTCATCTTACCAGGCTCCAAATCGAGTTGGCAGAGGTATTGGGAGGTGCTGAGGGTGACCACCACTACACGGTGCCTGAGGATGTCCTCCCTTGTGGGCATCTGGAAAGTGACCTGTGTGCTGGAGATGAGACAGTACTGCTGGACCACAGGGTGAACTGTCTTCACCCAGCGATTCCTGAAGTATACCCTGAGAGACAACAAACAGAAGAAAACATTAGGAGAGTGTCTACTGGTTTTACTTCCCAAGGCCGAAATATAAACATAATATAAGTTGTAAGCGAACAGCATTATAGACTAGTAGTGCTATGGTGAATATATCCATGTTCAACTTTATATATGTGATGATGAACCTCTCTCAATCTGCTAGCATGCAAAATATCTAGATGAAAATGAGTCATCAGAAAATAAGAAAGTGAAAAGGTTTTCTGTACCTGAGAGGTCTGGCGTGTGGATTGCCCGCTTCAACATAAGGATGAAGGTAGTCCTTAATGTAAAGGTCAGCTGCACTGTTGGAGTGAGTGCAGATCAGGACCCTGTAGAGAAAAAGAAAGGCAGTGTCAAACACAGATGGGGATTCAGATATCTGTAAAACAATCAAATAATTATCTGCTTGATCAGATGCCACCAGCTCAAAAGTGGACATTTTTATTTGCCGGACTGACCCTTTGAGCGACCTTTATGGACACTCATTTGTATGACAGGATTAAACAAGGTTTTTTTTGTTTTTTTTTAAACACAATTTGTTCATTAGAGAACCAGACAAACAATGCAAAGACAGTCTAAAATCTCATCAATTTTACAGCAGTAAAAGCTTTTAGCCATATTTTAATTATGGTGTATTACATATTAGGCCTCATTCTTGTTTCCTCATCTCTTTCCTTTGATTATTACAATATCTAATCTGTCCTTAAGATAGAATAACAAATTAATTCAAAGAAAAGAGGAATGACAATTACTTGGCAACATATTTTTCAAAGAATGTTTTTCATTTTACATTATAAATACACAATCTCCTCTCCCTTAGTAAAACCCTCCTGTTCGGGGGACTCTGTCAAAGGTATTGCATTAATTTTTCAAAAGCATTAGAGAACCATGATTGGTTCTGGTACATGACTTTGCTTCTAAAAAATGAGATTATAGAACTTCCCATGTCGAAAGTTAGGGAGTTACTCAATGAAGAAAAAATTCAGTGAATGAGAATAATCCAGTGTGTTTTGTTACGCAACATTGTGTAGCCCAATGAACTGTCGTAACCTGCTTATGGTTCCATTACAAAAGCCCGAAACCCAAAGGGAACCAGAGCCTTAAGGAAAAAAAATTAATTCACTCCTTGACAGCAAAGGAATGATAATTATAGTTCTTCAAAATGGGACAGCCTAATAGCGTTAAACAAAAATTGACAACTTGTAAATTAACAGTAACTTGCTAATTACAGTAGTTAAATCAGCAGAATTGTGTTTATTTGAAAGCATTCTGCAGTTTTGCATAAGGTTGATTTGCCCATCACGCAGATGTGTAACAGATGAGTTTGTGTAAAAACTGAATATTGGTAACTTCGAATCTGGGGAAAAAAAGCAAAAGATGCTTCATTATTAAGTATTGCAATTTATTGTACAGTAATTATTTTGTTTTTTTCAGACATGTCATTACAACAGACTTTACCACCTTCATCTTATTTGCAACATCAACAACATCTGAAAAAAATGGCTGACGGGTAAAAGCTATTTGGCTTGTGTAGCTTCCGTCCCCAGAATCAACAAAGTACCTCTCTTCATGATGTAATGTTAGACAGTACAACCTTGTTAGTGAAGAGGGTTATTTCTTATGAACATTACAAGAATCTAATGGAACTGCATACTCAACTTTAGTACTTCATAACTAACCAGAGGAAGATGAATTATATGCTGAATTGACCAGTTTTTCTGGGGTTTCTGCTACTGTGCTGAATGCTGCAACTTTTCTCTAAAAACACCTTGAAATTTTTTTAAGGTGTTTATAAAAGTAAATTCTGCTAAAACAAAGGAAAAAGGATGAAGAGAATGTTTGCAGTGATGAAGGCATGTGATTATTTGTAAGAGGGAAGCAATATGGTTGATAGCTGGCAACAGAGGTCTAATAGGACCTAAAGGATCTGGAAAAATAACAACAACAAAAATAAGATGAAAACAAACCTGCTATGGTCTTGGCGGAGTATGTGCTTGACAGCCTGTGCCAGGGTGAAGGTCTTGCCAGTGCCGTAGGGCCCAATGATGAGAACTGGGGGTAGGGAAATAGAGATGGGTGTGGTGATAGCCAGGATGGCCTCCTTCTGCTTGGCATTGAGACGGGGATCCAGCTGCTCATCCCACTGCCTGAAGGCGGAGGGAGGATGGAGAAAATGTTAGCAGAATCAACTTTAAATTAAGTTACAGAACCATAGAAAAGTAATGGCTTTGAACGTTCTGTTCATTCAATGGGAGACAGATAACACGAAGAGGAATATTTTTCACACAGAAAGACAGAAAATGTACACACACAGACATATTTGTCTTTTGGGACTCCCTGAACTGTCTTTCTTGCTGGTTATACTAAATATACCGAACACATTTGACTTTGTTCACTTCTTTTCTGCTTCTGTCTCTTTTGGTTTCCAAAGGAACTTGTATCCGTCACTTAGTCAGGCCCTGCACAGAAGTGGCCTTTTAATGTGAATATATAAAGTAAAAGCCAATGCCTTGATAAACACATTTGGGTAACGTAGTTGTTACTGGGTACAGGGCAAATATATACCTGTTGGGACTCCATGGGATGGTGGGGACAAAGCTAACATCAGGGAAAAGGATGGAGTTATCTTTGATACGATCCAAGGCATAGTGCATTTCACAGAGTGGCAGTCTATTCAGCTGGAATTGGAGCTCCACCTGAAACAGAGGACAAAAACAAGTTTGTCAAAGACTAACAGTTCCTCCACCCACTTTTTAGTACTTGTCTACAAGTCAGACCTATTGATGTTTAAGTAATGTGTCTGAAACCTGTTTTATATTATATATATTAAAAAAACAAAATAAAATGTTTCCACAGGTGAAGGCTGTTCTTAACAAAACTGGTTACTAAATGTTTTCTTGTGACATATCTAGTGCTTTTCAGACAGGTTTGTGAAAGTCAGGGAGAGAGAGGAAAAAGGATTAAAAAGACAGTTAAATACACCCTTGAAGAGGTTGAAACTTCAAGACTGCAGAATATTGGAATTACTCACTGAGGTGATAAAATGGGGGAGAAAGAAATTAAATTGTAGCTCGAATGGTGAGACGAACTGTGTGTAGACAAGTAGAAGACTATGAAGTGAAAGGATGGAAGTTGTTTTGATAACCCTCCTCGAGGGGATTGAAGGTTGAGTCGTTCAGAGACAGACAAGTTCTAAAAAGATTGCCTTCTTCTCCTTATAACCTTTCATTGATAAAGCAATGGACAGTTGAACCTTTAAGGCCATAAAGATTTTTTACCGCCATTCATTTAGTAGCAGAGAGAGAGAATAGAACAGTGACACCTAATGGGTACAGAAGTTGTTCACTTATTGTTCTTGCAGTCAGTACCTGTATTTCTCTGTCAGGCTGAAGCCACAACTCCTCACAGCAGTCCTTGCAGATCCTTAGGAAGATGTAGTCCTTTGTCTTCTCCTCAATTACAGCCTCATAAACTCGCTCTTTGACCCCAGGAGGAGGCTGACTACAGATCCCCTCACGGACTAATGGCAGCACCAAGACTGAATTTACCTTGGTCATCACTAGTCGCCCGGCCAACGTATCCTGAGATTAAAAAAAAAGAAAAGATAAAACTCGGTAAATGACACCTTTTGGTTCCATGAGCAACCAATATGTAGTTATGGTACAGCAGTGAATGCTGGAAAGGCTAAAAACAATGTTGCAAATTTATGGCATCTAGCAAGTTACCTCAGAAAGTGTCTCAGTGAGTTTGAAGCGTGCAAAGAGCTGTCCATTCTGTGCATACTTGGCTCCAACAGAGATCCCAGTCAACATAAAGCTGGTGACTAGTTGGAGGTTCACTTTGATGTTGAACCTGGGAGGGAATAAACATGGACTGTTGGTTATTTTGTTTCAAACTGAAACGTACAACAACAAACAAGGAATGTTGTTTTCCAGAACACAAGGACGATGACTTCATTAAACATGTGTTTCTACTATTGGAAATGATGAAATGGGAATCAATGCTACTGATGAAATCTGATGAACACATGTAGAAAACCACTTGAGAGCATATTGACTCTCAAGTGCATTCTTGAGAGTCATTGAGCTTCTTGTTATGGTTTACATAAGGCATATAGTTGTACTGTGAGAGATTCAGCCACATTTGATGAATATGTGACATCTTCTATTTCTTCTTTAAAGTGAGAGGATGTCACATTCATTAACCAAGAAATAAATCTAGTCCAACTTTTTTCAGATCATAATTGAAGTACAGAGACATATTTATGTTAAACATTGTATTTTAATATATCAACTATTTTTTTTAGTTTATGTCATGAGCCCTGTAAAATGAAGTGAATTAATCCTGACCTATAAATGTCCTATTGAAGCTCAGTGATCCATGAAAGCAGTGAAATCTATCAGAGCATGGATGGTCTTAAAAACACAGTAAATGTTCAAATGCACAGCAGATTTAAAATATTGCAGGAAACAGAAATGAACAATATTTTAGCACATAAGGTCGTTGAAAGAGGAGCTCAGCTGTTCTTCAATCTCTGAACGTTGGGATTAAGTATTTGCTATAATTTCACCTGTAATTTTAATGGTTGGCTAAAGCAAACTAGTGTAAAAAAAAAAAATAAATGGGTCGATGCCAAGAAGTATTCTTACTTTCCTCTGAGATACTGCTTTTGACACATTTCTAATGTTCATCAATCTTTCTCACACTCAGTACTAAATTTAAAACGAAAGCTAAGGATGACATCTTGTGGTAGGTCCACATCTAACACAAGCGTTCCTCTTTTATTATTCTGTTTCAAATTATGAATCATCAAAACATAAACCTCAGTAATAGCACTGTTGATATATTTTAGTTATTTCAAAGTAGCATTTTCTTCATCATACTAATTTTACCAAGAACTGAAATGTTTTATTCCTATGTGTCATTTGAGGTTGTTCTGCAATTGTTTCAACTCAATGTTAAGAATTGTCATCTTGCAAAAGGTTATTTTTACCATTTGATTACTCGCAGAGTTCAGCTGCATCTAACATTAGTTAGTCAATGCATCAGAATAGTCAGACAGCGAGGCTATTGCTATGAACTTGCAATACAAATAGATCATGTTCATGCACACACTTCAGATGGGATATTTATATTACTTGCTGGAAATGATCTTTTTGCAATCACACACAACTCTAATGCACACTGTCACGGTTGGAACACCTAGGTTCTTAACTTGTCGTTGTTAGTGGGGAATTGGTTCTTGGTAGGATAACCTGCTAGATATCATAACCAACTAGGCTATGAATGTACATTTTGTTACAGCTCTGGGTTGTTGTTTTTTTATTTTATTGAAGGAGTGGGAGACAGCTGGAAAATGCATCTGATTGAAATTATTTCAACCATTTAAGAAATTAAATAACTTGTGCCACATATGGCATAATTTTAGGCAGTACACAAATATATGTTCTGCTACATTTCTGCAGATGTTGGCTAACATGCAAAAAAGAGCAAAGCACATACAGGCTGCATTGGTGAGTCTATTTTTTCCAAATAAATTTAAGAATAAGAATGCATTTTAGTGATGAGCATTTTAAATTTACAATTTTATCTTTAAATCAGCCTCATATAATGTCAGAAGATGATTTTCAACTCGCAAATATGAAAACTAATAATAATGAACACTTACTTGCTGACTTCCTTGTATTGTGCAATCTCCTCTATGTAGAGCAGGTCATGCAGTCGGGCCTGGTAGTTGTCTTTGGTCAGTGTCTTGTCCAGTACTGACTGGGTGAAAAGCTGGTCGGCCGACAAAGGAATTTGATAGCGAGCAAGGAGACTGCGCTCCAATTCAGCCATAGTTTCATTTGGGGTGAATTCTACAATGGTCTTACAAGATGAGTCCCAGCGCTTTGCAGTCAACAAGAGTTGCTGCCTGGCTGCCATAAGATGTTCCAAGTCTGAAAAGAAAGGACAAAAGAGTGGCTGGATGCATTTATTATTGTTTATTATTGTTGTTGTTTATTATTTATTATTATTATAATAAGTTGAAAACTGAAAGCAATACAAAATAATAAATTCACATAGAAACAATCTTACTTTGCACTTGCAGTAAAAATATCACATTTATGATAAACATTATATATGGTGGAGACTCCTTTGGATATTGCTCTTGGTTTTTAGAGTACCTTCAATGGAGGCAGCATCCACCATGATCCGTTGCATCAGAACAGGTTCTGAGCCGAAGTCAAAAACAGCCGTCTGACGGAAGGTACCAAAGATTTCTGTGCTGAAGCCCACTGCGACCTTGTAGATACAGTGGTCCAAGCCATTTTCAGATGCTACTGTAAAAAAAAAATCCAACAATGAGTGTCAATTCTGCGACGATCCTGCACCACATCCATGACATTTGTTTTCTGAATTTGATCCATCACTGAGGGGCAGTTGGAAGGCCTTATGGTGCCTTATGGAAACAAGTTGGGTTTAATTTCTTTGCTCGAGTAAGACAGAAGAAGGAAAGAGCTTGAATACAAAAAGAATGAGCAGGAAAGGAAAGGTGGAATTCTCCCCAATACTGTTTAATATGTAACTTACTTGCTGTCTCTTCTCCTGGAGTCCACTCTTGGCAGCCTTTAGGGAGGGCTTGTAGATGCTCCCCATCTGATACACCAGTGATGAAGAAGTGTGGTCGATGTGCATCATAGAGCAGAGCAATGCGATACAACTTTCTAGCCGGCTAACAAAGAAGACAGATAAGAAGAACAGGACTACTTTAATACAGGATATGTAAAGTCATTATAATCAAATAATCTGGTTGAACATAGAAAAAAAAATTAAATTCTCAAATCTGCTGTTTCAGTTTTCATCCTACCTTGCACAACAAGGAGAAAGTCCACGAATGGGAGGACCTCTTGGTAGAGACGGTAACAGAGAGGCTGGAGCTGGTTTCAACATTCACTCCTTCTAAGTAGTCACTTAGCTTATAAAAACAAACAAGAAAACACACACACACAAACGCACATGGTAAGAGAGAGCGTATCACAGCAAATGTTTTCAAACCCCTTTAGAGAAAAGACATCTGTCAAAAACAGCTGATAAAATTTCAAGGCTGCAAAATATATAAATGAACGGAGCCCTTGAAGAATCTGGTCTGTTCATCCAACAGTATAAACTTCATCACTATCTGGAAGACACTCCAGCTACACACAAGTGAAGTCAAACACTGTTATTTCTCTGTGGTGGTGGGCAGCAGTATAGGTTATAACTAGAACTTTGTGATATCAGGTAGTTCTTTTAATGCTGATGCCTACTCCTGTATGGATTTACTTATATATTTGGTGCAACAACATTTGGGGTCTTTTTTCATGATTGATGGCTAAGTCTAGCCATCAAATATGGCGTATTTTGCCAGAGTGGCAAATACGCCACTGTGTCTGGCTCATAGAACTGACTTTTACGTTGGTGCCTCACAGCCGTGAACCTCAACACACGTCACTGAGAGCTGAGAATCAGCTCTGCTCCTCTCCTCTCCACTGCTTACGCCTGGAGAATTCTGTTAGCTTTCTGTAAATAGGCTTGAGGAACTTCTTTTAGACCAACTCTATTTGGAAAGATCCATGAGATGACTTCTGTTAGGATTTGGTGCTTTGGAAATAAAATCTAATTTGACTATGTTTTTAGATAATTTTGTACTACAGTATTTTGTAGTACTTTTATCAGTAAATCTCAGCAGCTAAGGAAAAAACCCATGCGTGTTGACTTCTAAGATGGCAAAGTGATCAGGTTTCCTTGATGAGGCTCAGAATGGCCTCATTGAAATAACGGGACAATCACAGTCGATTAAAGGTACTCACAGTTATAAACGCTATATCTAGTGGACGGATAGCACAACTACAGCCACTAGTTTTTTTAATCTATTTTAATTTTTTTTAACTATATGCGCCTTATAATCCGGTGCGCCTTATATGTGAAATAAATTATAAAATACGCAGTTCATTGAAAGTGCGCCCTATAGTACAGAAACTACTGTAATAGTAATGGCTAGAATGGCAAATAAAATAATATGAACAGTGTGCGACACTACATGTGACTGTCACAAGAGAGCAGAACAAGCAGCTCAACTGGCAAATTTTGAAACTCCAACTCAGCTGTGGTCAGTTAGTTCAGTCTGTATACAAAAACTGGCACATGTCTTTGGCTTTCAAGCCATTGAGCTTTTTTGGAGCTCACATGCACTTACCACTTTCTCTGGGGACAGGGAGTTCATCCACTTCTCTATCAGAGTCTCCATGTAGTTTTCAGTGAAGTGTTTACTTTCCTGCTGCTGTTTGAGGCGAATGAGGCGTGATGCGTATCGCTTCTGCCACTCCATCAATTCCTCCTGTGAGTGAGCTGATGTACACTGAGCCCCATACCGACACAGACCTTGCTCCAAGTACCTACGGCAAAAGATAAACTGTGTGCTGTACTAGAGAAAGCAATTTTTCTACACATTTGGAACAGCAGATAAGTCAATGATTTCAAGCCTGAAAATTTTGGCTGAAAGAATTGTTCTTTAGCCAGAATATTAATTTTTCAAATCTGTGTGAAAATGACAAAGCTGGAATTTTTTTTTTTTTTACCTTTTACATAGGGTGTACTCCTCACTGCTGGTGACTCCTCTTGGAGGAGGCCGAAACTGCCAGCCATCTTGGACCTCTATCAAAACACAAAGAAAAGCGGTCAATAGGCCAATGAGCCAAGTCTTCAAAGAAAATAATATGAGACTTGTTTCAGCTAGCTTATAACTTTTTTTAATATGCTCAAGCCTGCCAACTGGCTATGAAAAGACTTTGTGAACATAACAATACCTGCTGCTGTTTAATAGATATTAATTTTTAGAATCAAGAAAATTCTTCTTCCTTTCCTGGAATTAAGGGAAGCATTGAAAATGGGTCATGCAGTATTTTTGCTTACCCTCCTCCTGGTCATCTGTATATTCTGGCGCCATCTCTCTATTTATAGCCTGAGCAAGATCAGTCAGAGAAGGTGGAAGTGGGGACAGAAAGAAAACAAAAATTATGTTCACTATTAACCGAGCCATACAAGCGGTAATTCTACTGGACATTTTACAGACAAAGGAATAATTAACCGACAACAGTTGCCACTGAAACAAAGAAACACAAAATAATCAAGTTATGGTTAAATCAGACCATTGGTCATCTTAGTGACTTTCTCCTATAACCAATAAACCATCAGATGTAAATTTAACTTGCTAAAACGCATGAAGGACCATATAAAGAAAAACAATAGGTTTTGCAGCCTTGTAGCCAAAGGCACTTACCTGGATCTCGGAGTATAGCATCTGTAGTCTGGTCAAGTCTTTTGCGACAATGCCATTCTACAAAAAAGATTATAAAGTGTTCAATGCAATCCAAAGCTGTTCAAGTCAATCCACTGGACTTTAAAAAAGTTCTTGAAGATGTTTCGTCTCTCATCCAAGAGATTTATTCAGTTCTAAAGGTGGCTGGTCATGTCCCAGCTTATTAATCCTGAGGGGTGTGGTCAGTGCTCTTCACATTCCAACGACCGTCGATGAAACCCATTTGGCTCCTCAACGATTGTTGATCAAAGGGGGGTTGTTAAAATGTGAGTTTCACCTTTGTATACTAATGAGGGTCATTAAGATGAGACACATCACCTGGGTTAATCTGCTGATACAGTCTTTTTGGGAGTTTCGAAAGGACATGACTGTAACTGGGCGAAAGGTGATGTCGCAGACCACTACCCCCCGTTCGGAGATGACTTCTTCACTTTGATATGGATGGCTTCTTTCACTCCTCTCTTAAACCATCTATCTTCCCTTTCCAAGATTTTAACATCGGTATCCTGAAATGAGTGTCCCTCTTCCTTGAGGTGAAGGAAGACTGCTGAATCCTCAAGAAGGAGGGACACTCATTTCAATGCAATCATTTCAGGGCATTGTTTATGATAACAATCCAACAATCTGAAATACACTAAGGTATTGTGCTTGATATAATCAAATATATTATGTCTTTCCCACAAACACTCAACAAGTTTGAATACTCCAAACAGCAGTGAGAGTGAATAAGCAGTGAGAGTGAGTCAACTGAAAATGTGCAAATTATGTGTAGCAGCAAACAAAAATAAAGGTGTATTAACAAATTAACTAAAAGCTATTTCTTTAATTTAGAATGCCAGTAGATTTAAAAAAAATTTTTTTTTACTGTATTAACTCCTTAAAACTTGAATAACAGTGATTAAATTAGTTGTGGTCCCGACACATACAATGATTTACAATTCATACTTAATTTATTTTTTTTAAGTTTTCAACATTCAGGTTTGACACTATGACCGACTCATTAATGTGTAATAAAAACCTCAACTATTTCATTAAAATAATAAATGCAGTAATAAAGACAGTAAAACAGTCGGGTAAGTATACATGCAGTGTTGCATATGTATTGTTGAGTAATCATACCAGTGGCTCTCCATACAAGGCTTTAGAAAGGATGCTGACCACCTCCTGTAGACTTCCATCCAACAGCATCGAGGTCAGGCTGGCCTGTAGCGAACCGCCTACCTTAACAATCTCTTCTGCCAACACTAAAAAATAATGAAGAATACAGAAAAAGCAGATAGGGAATTAGCCCAGTACATTGTTTTATCCAATATTTGTTCTTTCCAAGTCTGCACATCAGAACATTAAAGTATAAAATTGTGTGAAAAATAATACAAAAACTCTATTTTGTTTAAAATATAATTATTTTATACGATTAATTCTGCTAAACTATTAATGTAAGAGCCCTGCTACTTCAGGACTAATGAAGTAAAACATTCAGTAAAACATTGATTTGTTTGGCAGAAATGTTGACCTGAGACACATCCTGCCTTTCAATTAAATTTTAAGCATCCATGATCCAGACGCGTCTCTTCTTTCAACTCTTACTGGAAGAAATCATGTTAACACAACTAAGAGAGCTACAGCACATGGATTCTGTAAACAAATCTGGACAAATTGCATATTCGTCTGGTACAGTAAGAATGATTCATAACACTGATTGTTCATCCATGCCATTACATTACACAGAAAAGAGAATTGGTACTGACCATGTTTGCAGTCTTCATCCGCTTCATCATAATTTTTCTATTGGAAGACAGAGACAAAAGCAGAAAAGTGACACCTTTTGTTAATATTTTGTGTTTGAGGGTCATGCCTAGATAAGAAGTTCCAGGAATGACAATCTTTCCTTTAGAGCTCAATACATTTTTACAGGACCTAATAATATTGCAACTGTCCTCACCAGCTGCAGAAAGGCAGCAATTCGATAGAGCAAGACACGGCTACGAAGGGATGAGATGGAGGCAACAAGGGATGAAGGGCTTGGTGGCACAGAGGTACCAGAAGACTGGGTCTGAGGTCCAAGGACCACCAGGGCCTCTGTGCTATGGCTGACTGCCGCCTCGTACTCCCTCCGGGTCAACGATTTGCTGGCTTCTTCACATGACTTCTCCGCTCTCCTGTCCGCCATGACTCAGGGACAAAAACGTCTGAATGCAACAGAAGACAAGAGGAAAAACACGTGATGTTTTTAGGAGTAAAGTGCCATCCCAAATGGTGAAAAAATATGGTTCTTTATTAAATGCTGGTTGAAGGAGTTTTGCCCAGGACTGGATTAAACAGTACTGATAACAAAGCTAGATTATTCTAATGCTGAAGTTTGTGAACACCATGACTGTTTTACTTGAAGAAGGGCAATTATTAGGGAAACAAGATTAGTAAACTGGTAAAGTCATTGAATGAGTCCAGGGTCTATAATGTAGTCCTGATGCTCATCCAACAATTATGCCGCCTTCTTCTTTTCCTTTCGACTTTTCCCTTCAGGGGTCGCCGCAGCGAATCAAATACCTCCATCTAACCCTGTCTTCTGCATCCTCTTCTCTCACACCAACTACCTTCATGTCCTCTTTCACTACATCCATAAACCTCCTCTTTGGTCTTCCTCTAAGCCTCCTGCCTGGCAGTTCAAAACTCAGCATCCTTCTACCAATATAATCACTATCTCTCCTCTGGACATGTCCAAACCATCTCAGTCTGGCCTCTCTGACTTTATCTCCAAAACCTCTAACATGTGCTGTCCCTCTGACATACTCATTCCTGATCCTAGAAGCTTTACAAACAGCTTGCCAGGCTGACTCCCCTCTCACCATGGATTGCCAACACAAAATATCCCCTCAAAAGACACAGCTGCACACACCCACACACGTGCATGTTTTCCAACATATAAACTAATAACAATGAATCTCCATTGTAAAAAAAAAATCTGTGTTTTAAATTTGATCAGGTTTGGCCACTGTCTTCCATCTGAGGAATTAGGCAATGTGTATCAACTTTGTGTCTTGTTTCCTTATGTTTGTTCACTGTCTATATGCTGGACTATCATCTGTGTGTGAGTATGGAAATAAGTCAAAACAGTAACCATGATCCTGACTATCAGAACACGCACACAATATGACACTTAACAGAACAGAGAAATAACATCCACAAGCAAACACATCATTTTGCATTAGCTAAGCTCCCGTGTTATCCACAAGCTCTCATTGTCCATGACGATTTTCAGAAAACACAGTTTAATTATCTCACTGGCCGGTCTGATCATGTTCACACAATGAGCCACGAGTCTTTGTTCAGCAAAGACTGGGGAAGCAGGTCCACGCTTAGCGCTGAAAAATCAACCGTTATATCATGAAAGACAAGAGTGGAAAACACGAGGAGAATTAGAGTGAAATACGTAGCAGCGAAGTTACTGAAAGTTAAAAAAGCTCCAGACAAAAGCGATCGAACCGATCTGTAATGCAGGCGCATTTGAGTGGCCAAGTAAATAAACACATGTGAAAGCGTGGGGAAGGACAGTGTTGATTGGTCAGTTCAAAGGGAGAGTGGACATTGGGAAGGCTCAGGGTTGGGAGGGGTGGAGATACTGAGCTGAGAGCAACCCCCCTTTAAAACAGACCTTCACAGAGCGTAAGAGGATTAATCAATATTCAATAAAAGATATTGAAGACCACGGATCACTTTGAGGCAAGACATTTCAAGTACAGTGTAGTTGGACATCTGAATGACATGAATTAAAAAAAGCACAATATGGGACCTTTAATAACAGCTATAACCTTTATATAAATAACTCAAGTGAGAAACAGAGAGCTCCTCTCCTAACTTGGGAGCAAGTAAATATTTTTTGACACATGCATACCTGTACAGCTAACGGATTAACCCACTCATCCACTCAAGACAATACACATATGGAAATAAGAAAATTATATATGCCATGGGGATAAAGATCACCACCAAGCAAGGGCAAAATAGACTCTATATGCAATGCAAGTAAAAAAAACCCCTAATCATTTATGTTATAAACATGATCATTTAAGATTCAATTTTATCCACAAATGCCACCTATGATTTACGCTTAATGCCAAAAAAATCAAATCCTAAGTCTTCATATGAGTCAGGAAGGATTGAGGCTACATCAAATGGTATCTGTTACAACGCATTATAGTTCTGTAAAGTTATTTACATATTAATGTTGGTAATGCCAAACAAGTTAAAGGAAAGATTCTCTTTTTTCAAAGTTAAAAATATTACATCAATAAAAATAAATAAAGTAGAACAAGATGTCACAAGCCTGAGGCTGTTGGGGTGTGCAGCAGCTATAACTGCTTTAGTCATCACAACTTTGAAATTACTTAAAATTTACAGTCACACTGCGCTAAACATTAAAATGTGACTTCCTGTGTTCAGTAAATGTATCAACACTGATATCATAGCTCAATAATAGCTTTTTAAATAATTTCTTAACCGACATCAAGTATGGCACTCATTTTGGGAAAAGGAAAATTAAAAAGACATGTTGTGAATATGCTCATTGGCAGTGCATGCTAGTGCTGCCTTCACACTAAAGTAAAATATGTTCACATGACATACTTGAAAATGCCATTATGACTGCGTATGTCAATAACACATCACCTCTTAATCAGTAAAGCTTGAAAGGACATGTGGAAAAATGTTATATCAAATATATTATTGAGCAACACGGTGGCATGGGGAGTAGCGCTGTCGCCTCAAAGCAAGAAGATTCCGGGTACAAATCCTTTCTGTGCGGAATTTGATGTTCTCCCTGTGTCTGTGTGGGTTCTCGGGCTTCCTCCCAGAGACAATCATTGAACACAATTCTTGAACACAGCACAGGTAGGTGTACATGGTCACCACACCATGAGGTGATGTTAATATGACTGACAATTGTGACGTGAAGAAATAGCTTCATAAAACAACAAGAACCAAGGCAATCAAAGACTGCAACATCCTGCGAAGAGTAGGTCAGGGTACCCTGAAAGTAATACCTGACAAGTGCAGAACTTTGACCTTTCAGGGTAGGTCAAAGCTATGCCCTAGCATTGACCATAGATCAAAGCTAGTGCATAGGGTAGATCAAAGCACTAGCTTTGATCTATGGTCTTACACTGGCCTTTTCACACGTCTTTCTATATTATCCGGTTCATGAGTGTACAAAAGTTTAAATTTGACCTTGATCTAGTTTTCTAGATCTAGATTTCTAGATCTAGTTTTCTAGATCAAGGACAAACACACAAACACTGGCAATTACAATACAGTACATCACCACTTTGAAGTGGGATGTAAAAAAGAGACAAAACAGTAGTTTTGCTACCCAAGTTGTTAAAAAAAGAATTGATTATCCTTCCTTGCATGGCAGCATTCTGAGAATGTTGCTGAAATGATCAGTTACTTTGAAATCCAGCTCCACAAAACTTATTTCACTATCTCCAAACAAACCAGCACTTAGAACAAACTTCAAGAGTCAGGTGTCCACCATGGGTCGAAACAGCCAACATACTAACACAGAAGCACTTTAGTGGAATCATTCCAAAAAACTTTGATATGAAAAGTAAAGAAACAGATGACAAAGAAATACAGAGAAATTGCTCAAGTGATTATCCATTCATGCTTTTGCTTGAAATACACATTTCTAATATTAAATGTATAAATTTTATCCTAAAAATTTTTTTTCTTCTTATACTTAGCTGCACCTGGTTGTAATATCGCGCAGCCAACAAAAAGCTTTTCTAAATAACTACTATTAACAAGATAATGCACTATTACCACCAGGTGAACAGCAGAAGCATGTCACAGCCATGAAAAAGTCTAATGTGGAATGACCTTGAATGAGTTCTGCTAAAGCTACGTAGCAGATACTCAATACTACCTCTATTAATACTGGTAAATTTAGGTACAGGTCAATGTGTCACTTGATAACATGGAATTAAAATGTGGATCCATGTGTTTTATGAGTATAAATGTGTACAAACACATACAGAGTGTATTATTGTCCAGGAATCAGACACATCATTCCCAGTTCAGCAGGTAGTCAGTCAAAAACATTTTTGACAATAAATGTTCCCAGAGCCAAGAACAAGAAATGTTGGACCAGCATCACGTGTCAGAGTTCACCTGCTGTCAACTTATTTTCTTTAAACCTGAGCATGTCTATTTCTTTTTGTTCCAAAAGCAGCATATTCCTAATACATCTTCATCTAGGTACACACATATATTTATGTGTAAGAAAGAAAAGTCTTGTGGATCGTGTGAAAGAGAAGGCTGCAAGATGGTAGGTGGTGGTGGTGGGTGGGATGGTGGGTACGCAACTCAGCAACTTTACTGCACATTGTTTTATAGGTCATTAAATTTATTTGTATGATTGTTTCTGGCTTTTAACCAATCAAACAATGCAACTTTTCTTCAATGAATAGTCAACAGGGAACAAAAGTCCACTAAAAATTGTCTTGAAAGAAACTCAATAATTGCACTGTTTTGGGGAATTTGAACCATTAATTAAATTTTGTAAATTAACTGTACTGCAGCAATCAAATTGCAAGCAAGCATCTTCATCTGGTCAAGTCCCAAAGCAGTCTTTAATAGGTACACAGCGGAATCCAGCCCAATGAACATTGCACTTTATGATCTCTAATTCAGTGGTTACTGCAGAAACCCACTTAACCCCTGCATACTGAAGACTCGTATTACAGCCTTGTAGTGAGAAGGATCATGAAGTCAGCTAACTTGTTATCTAAAATGCATGTTGATTCCACATAATGGGTTTGATCCAAAAGACAATGCTCAAATAATGCTAAAAAAAACATGCATGAGAATATATTATAGTGTATCCAGGTAATGCCTAACCAAGCAACAAATAAGATGCAGAGCTCAAGTATGACAATCATAAATTCAGCGTAAGATTATGAGATGCAGTGTGCTCTGCTTTCTACCAGCTAGATCAGAACAGGGGCATTACACAATGACCTTCTGGGGAACACCAGGGCAACAAATGCTCAACCTTTGCTGATGGCCTAGCAACTTCTGTTCCGATTTTGACATTACTGGTTTTTATCATTGTCATTTCAGCTCATTTCAGGCTGGCTAAAAAAGCTCATTTTGATCACAAAAATGCTGCCCACAAAACCCAGTATAATTATATTCTGTGCAACAATGGTTGCAAAACAAACTTTGGGTTGCTAGTTAAAATTTCACTACAATTAGCAGATGTTGATTTTCCATCCCACTCCTCACCACAGCCTGCAAAGCATTTCATTATGACTGGCTTGAGGGGAACAATGACATTGTGGCCTTTAGCCCAGTTATTTGGGGCATAATTCTGACAACTACTCCATGAAAGTGAAGTCAGACAACTGCAGTCAAAGCATCAATAAAACGATGATATACGAAAGACAATGTCACATATAGGCAGTAATTGTCTCTTCACAAAAACCTTTAACCTGTTAAAGTATACATTACTTTGCCAAGTCAATGTTCTCAGTAAGTGAGTAGAAAAAATGCAGACATTCTTACCAGATGACTTTAATAGCTCTATTTGTAAAGAATGAATCATGTAGTTATTAGCAAATTTAAAAATTTTAAATGAACTGCAAATTAGTGATACTCTGACAAATAATTACATAACAAAAATTCAATGAATCATTAAAAATTAAAAAAAAAAAAACGGAGCGGGAGAGAGAGGAGCCGCTGCGTGTGCAGGCGCCGCCATCCTATCCTAGCCTATCCTATCCCAATGGGCAACAGAACCCAACTTTCTGTCTCTTACTATAACAGACAAATGCTCCTGACATTCTCTAAGTACATGTTGGGTGCATGTGACAGAGAACAAATCTGAATCTAGTATAATATTCATCATAGGATTTATGTGTTTAATTTCAAAAATAATTTAAACTCAAAAATATTTGTTTCAGACCCAATACTTTGAAATGGTTCTGATGCTGCATACTCATCTCCATCACATCATACAGAAACCACATGAAGTAGTACAAACTGAGCACTCCATAACTTTAAACAATTATAACAGAAACATTAAAATATTTAAGTGTGAAGCCGTGTGCATGCCATGCAAATATACCTACTCCGATAGAAAAAAAAAATGGTCCAGTGAAGTATGATACAGTATAGATACTTTACTTAAGGCTGGATTAATTTGTTGTGTATTAAGGAAAGTGAATTTAACTGCATGTAATCTATGTGAAAACGTCAGTCAAAACAAAAACTGTGTGAATCTCACTACTGAGACAGTTTATGGCAGTGCTATCACAGCGGCTGCTATAACATCCTCTATAAATATCATAGTCATGATTATGTATGGTTCATAATGTGTGTTTACAGTTAGCAACTAAGAAATATTGTAAAAGTGAAATCCAAAATAGGACTGATCTCAATGGAGCACTTCTTCTAATTTAGACTGGTTATTTCTACTTTTATTCAGAACTGTGGAAATAGCTGTCACCCAGCGTTGCCCTGAGTATCTGCAAGCCAGACGAGACCAGAGGCAACCTCTAGTTTGGCGGGACACAGGGAGTGCGCACCTGTCCTGATTTTTGTTTCCATCTACTACACAGGCTGCAGCTTGTTGGAAATATTATTTTATATTCGGGTACTGGCTGGAAAAGAACATCGACCGATTTCAATGTGGCATAACGTGATTTAGCTTGACAATATCGCTGGACGTAATCGCCAGAAAACACGACTATAAAACAAATGTCTCCGAGTCCAGTTATTTGTTGCATAACGAGGAAACATCCATGAACAAACACAAAACGTTGGTAAGGACTTGTTTCGTATTTCTGCATCTAGTTACAGCTGGTTTTACGTTGATAAACTTGTCATGATTGTTGCAAGTCAGAGCGATGGCGATGGCGTTACAAAGCCTTGGAAATACGTACACCCAAGGTGGTGGATGACTTGCCGTGCAAAGGGTAAACAGTAATGCCACTACCCAGGGCATGAGTAGCTAACAATTAGCTTGTTAGCCAAAACACGGCCTTTCTTGGCACCAAAGTGGCAAGCTCACAACAAGAATAGCTGGCTGGTTTGTTAGTGTTAGCAAGCTAGCTAGCTCGCTCCAACGAAACAAAACGGGGTCGGGCCTATAAATTTGCTACGGTCTTTCTGCCCATATAATTGATATGACACTATGTTGTTGTCTATGCATGACTTTAACATATTCATCATTATCCTAAAGACTCATGTGGGGGATTTGTGTCAGTAGCTTGGCGATTAAAAAAGCAACTGAAAGGGCTAAAAATGGGAAGTCAACACTTACCTAGCTTTACTTTCTACGCCATCTTGGATCCACTTGTCAGACCATCGCAAAGCATAATGGGATGTACTGATCCGAAGGTTGAGGGAACTGGAGTGAGTGTGGGGCGTTTGATGGCAGAGATCTCCCTGGTAAAACAGTGCTTTCAATTTTATTTATCCAACTTATTCAAACAAATCTGGTCTTGAATATCTTAAATTAAAAATATGTTTAAGATTTGAAATTGTAGAAAATACACTGCCTATAACAAAACACTTAAAAACTTGTTTATATTTATGAATGCATAAAAAAAATATGTGATTTTGCTCTTCCCACACCTATGCTGCGCAGTTACTGTGGTTTATGTTTGCAAGTGAACTCTCAAGTTTAGTATATGTGAACTATATCGCACTTAATTTTTTTTTTTTTTCAATTTTATAGTTACAATTTTATACTGGTCTGATCCCCGAAGGGAAATTAAGCGCACACTCCAGTTAGTAATACATGCTAGTTTGTACAGACCCCTGTAGCACACACACACACATGGGGACCTGTAGGCATGCAGGGGGAGGTGGAGTGGTGGGCAGTCCCTTGTGGAGTGCCCCAAATGAGCAACTTGTAAAGGGGGACGGTGCCTTGCTCAAGGGCGTCTCGGCAGTGCTCCAGAGGTGAGCTGACGCCTCCTACTGTCAGCTCACCTCTGGGTGTTTTTTGGGCGGGAGCGGGAATCGAAGAACCGATCTAAGGAACATTGGACGACCCGCTCTACCGCCTGCTCTACCACTGAGCCACTGCCCCCCCATTACTACTTCTTTACCTTTCGGCTTTTCCCTTTAGGGGTCGCCACATCCAATCAGCTGCCTCCATCTAACTGTCTTCTGCATCCTCTTCTCTCACACCAACTACCTTCATGTCCTCTTTCACTGCATCCATAAACCTCCTCTTTGGTCTTCCTCTAGGCCTCCTGCCTGGCAGTTCAAAACTCAGCATCCTTCTACCAATATATTCACTATCTCTCCTTTGGACATGTCCAAACCATCTCAGTCTGGTCTCTCTGATACCAGGATGTGAAAATCTTCTTGATCAGTGTGCTTCTTAAAAAAAAAAATAATGCCAACAAAACAACACAAAAAATGTTTCCAAATCTGAATCTTTTTCCATACCATTTAAGTGTTACTAAAGAAATCACAAATGATTTTGGATTACAGGCCCTGAAGAGTGTGGTGTTGTACGTGATTCTTTCTCCTTACGACAACGAGCAGTCTCAGTCTGGCCTCTCTGACTTTATCTCCAAAACCTCTAACATGTGCTGTCCCTCTGATGTACTCATTCCTGATCCTATCCTTCCTGGTCACTCACAGAGAGAACCTCAACATCTTCATCTCTGCTACCTCCAGCTCCTGTCTTCTCCTCAGTGACACTGTCTCTAGACCAAACAACATCGCTGGTCTCACCACAGTTTTGTACACCTTTCTTTTCATTTTAGCTGAAACTCTTCTATCACACATCAACTCCCCCCCCATTACATGACGTTAAAATTGGACAATATAGACTTAGATGTCTCTGATAATCCCCTAGAGTGCAGATTAGTGTTAAGCCCCTTATGATAAATGTCTTTATATTCATCATAAGGGGCTTCACATTAATCAATATACTAGACAGAGTGCAAACCTCCATCAATGTCATCTCAGTTTTCCTGTTACATCACTGGACCTAAAAACGATTATTTTTTCCTCATAATATGTACTGTCCCACAAATAGATTTGTAATGTCATTGGTATCATTATTAACAAGATCAAAAGCAAGAAGTATTTGTCATTAATGATAATCTTCAGGATCTTGAAAACAAAATTATTTCATCCATGACATTTGCCCTAAACTCTTTCACAAAGTTCCATGGTTATCCATTTGGTAATTTTGGTGAAATTGGAAAATTCTTTCAATCTTCTAAAAAACTACTATTCACACTGAGTGAATTGTAGTTGAACCCGTAATTACACCAAAAACGTATTTAAGAAAGCTGACAAAGCAATAAAATTATTAACTAATGGTATGTGAAGGTAAAAAAATTTCATTTTAAAGCGTTTTTGTAGTTTTCATCCATTGTAGAAAATAGTAGTTCATTGATCGACAAAAAAAACTGTTCATGTTGAAATCTGAAGAGCATTTTTGTCATCCAGTGTCATGACCTTGTTCAGTCTGCTTGCCTGTGTCTCACTGGTCTCTCTGTCTTGCAGTTACTGGGAGTTGGTTGGTAGGCGGAGCTGGGAGGGAGCCTCATCAGCCTGTTTCCCTTTGTTTGGTTTGTTGCACCTTACAACACACTTTACACCATGTTTCACTCATCCACACACTCCGAACATGACTGATACCCTTCCTACTTACAGATGCCATCAGTTATTTACTTTTGCTCATTTGTTTGAGTTAAATAAAACTACCTTTTTACTGTTATATCTGTGTATGGCCTCCCATTTGTTGTCGGCCTTGAGCCAGTTGGTAACAAATGGGGGCTCGTCCGGTAGTTTAGTGCTAGGACTCCGGGAAATATATAGCTTTGTAAGGGAGTGCTTCACACAGATTTTGGGTTGCTCTGGTATTTCTTGGGTTTCTAGAGACTTTGTTGTTGACTTTGGTATTCCAGCAGCATGTTGCTCCATGTCCCTAGAGCTAGACTCTTTGTCTAGAGATTGGGTCGTTGAGCCCCGTGCTGACGACTGCCACCCAATCCACACTGCACCCGTCCCCTACGGTTTCCTCAGCGGGTGGTGAGTCCACCGGAGTAAGGTCTGTCATGGTGAAGAAGGACCAGAGTCGCAAGACGAAGCTCTCGATTTACTGGTCAATCTACGTTCCTACTCTCACCTATGGTCATGATCTTGGGTCATGACCAAAAGGACCAGATCCCAGATACAAGCGGCTGAATGAGTTTCCTCCGTAGAGTGGCTGGGCACACCCTCAGAGATAGGGTGAGGAGCTCAGTCACCAGGGAGGAGGTCGGAGTAAAGACGCTGCTCCTCCTCGGAGCCAACTGAGGTGGCTCGGGCATCTGTTTCAGATGCCCCCTGGACGCCTTTCTGGGGAGGTGTTCCGAGCATGTCCTATTGGGAGGAGATCTCGGGGAAAACTTATGACACGCTGGAGGGACTATGTCTCTCGGCTGGCCTGGGAATGCCTCGGGCTCCCCCCGGAGGAGCTGGAGGAGGTGTCTGGGGAGAGGGAAGTATGGGCATCCCTCCTGAGACTTTCGCCCCCGCGACCTGGCCCCGGATAAGTGGCAGATGATGGATGGATGGATGGATGCATGTTGCTCCATAGATTTTGGCCTGCAAATGTTAGAACATGTTTTCCTGAACTGCCAGTAGGGTGTGAGGGCTGGTAAATTATTTGGAACCCTTAGTCCTGATAGGCATAAGCAACGTAGGGCACTGGTTGTCTCCGTTGACCCTTTTTTTGTTTTAGTTTGTTATTTTTGTGCAGCAAGTGGTGAGAGCATTGCTCGGGGGCACTTCCAGGACTGTTCAGGCGATTATCAGCGTGCTAAAAGTTAACCGGGTTGGTGGGCGTTGTGCTTAATTCATCCTGCAACAACCCTGCATGAAGTCTAGGGTTGAGTGAGTCAGCTCGCTATTGGTTAGGCAGTTAGCCGTAGGGATGGGGTTCCATATTCAAAGCAGCCACTGTTGTGCAGTAGTGGAGAATTTTGTCTTTGCTTCTAGTTTTGGCTTATCTGTGGTGTGTTGAAGTAGTTTGGTGCTGAAAATAAAAGAAAAATCACCCCAGGTGGTAAAACTGGGAAACGGCTTCAATTGAAAATTTTGTTCAGGCTCCATGTGAGGATTTGTTCAACTCTTATAAAAGAGATCAGCTCTTTCAAGTAGCTGACTATTTTTTACCAACTGGCTCAAGGCCGACAACAAAAGGGAGGCCACACACAGATATAGCAGTCAAAGGTTAGTTTTATTTAATTCAAACAAATGGAATGGCTGAAGGAACAGACTGATTTGGGTTTTGGAGTGAGTGGAGAAAGGTTCGGGGATTATGGTCTGTATATACCACTAAGGGACTTACCCCACCTCCCACATAAACCTCAAAATGTTTCAATGCCCAGATGAGTGCCAGTGCTTCCTTTTCGATGATGGAATAATTTAACTGATGTGAGTTAAACTTTTTAGAAAAGAAACTCACTGGGCAGTCTGCACCATTTTCATTCTTCTGCATGAGTACAGGCCCGGCTCCGAACTTACTAGCATCCACATAAAGAAAGAAAGGCTGGTCCATCTAGGGAGCTGCTAAAACAGGGGCAGAACATAGCAGAGACTTCACAGATTCAAAAGCGTCTTGGCAGTGGGGGGACCACTCAAACTTAACCTTTGGGCTATGAATAGATCTGAGAGAAGCAACCACCGTCGAGAAATTTTTGCTAAACCCACGGTAGTAGCCCACCATACCCAAGAAACGGGACAGTTCTTTCTTAAACTGCTTCCTAAGGTACCGAGGTTGCTGAGGGAGGTGGCCTCGACGGTCTAGGATGGAGTTTGCCTGCAGGTCGTAAGGTTATTCAGTTAACATAGTAGCATAGGTTGAATGGTTACTCACAGGTTAATAGTAATATGCCAGGGTGTTTCTGATTAACGATCTCAGCCGTCTGAGCTGGTTATGGGTTGACTATTGAAAGGTTATGTTGTAGCTGTGATTGAATTTTGGGGATCCTAGTCGGGACTGCCATTTTTGAAGGAGGGGGTGTCACGACCTTGTTCAGTCTGCTTGCCTGTGTCTGACTGGTCTCTCTCTCTTGTAGTTACTGGGAGTTGGCTGGTCGGCAGACCTGGGAGGGAGTGCCCGTTGGTGCTCGCCATTCTAGGTTGGGCCTGCAGAGGTTATCAAGGACCGTCCTTTTGGTCACACACTCTCTCTCAGCTGGGCCTGCTGCAGCCTCATCAGCCTGTTTCCCTTTGTTTGGTTTGTTACACCTTACAACACACTTTACACCACGTTTCACTCATCCACACACTCCTTACATGACTGATACCCTTCCTACTTACAGATGCCATCAGTTATTTACCTTTGCTCATTTGAGTTAAATGAAACTAACTTTTGACTGCTATATCTGTGTATGGCCTCCCCTTTGTTGCCAGCCTTCAGCCAGTTGGTAACACCAGCAACATATGGAAGATAAAGTCTAATTCAAAGTTTTTTATCATTACAAAATGTGTTCATTCAGAGACACAGGTCAAACCAGGAATCTGATTTTCAGCTTAGTCTGTTAATCCATATATTCTCTCCATAAATGAATCGGACCTTACTGTTTCCTGTCCCCCAAACAGTATATACACATGCTGCGTCAGTTCTGGGAGAAAATGAGTTTGAGAGTGACGCATGAGACAATGCCATACTAAATACTAAACTTTCTGAATTCCAACGTGACTACAGATCCAATTTCTTTTCAACAATTGCTGTCTTTGCAAAATAGCTCTTCATATCACAATTAGGTTCATATGAAGTTTCATAATGTACCTTCCCATTAGTAAGCCAATTGGTTACCAACCAAATAATTTTCAAATCAGTTATATTTTTTCAGTTATATTTATGGTAAACCTGTGAAGTGACATTGCATTTCCATGTATTAAAAGAAAAGCAAACCTGTACTTCACTATCATTTCAAAAATTTCCTTTAGTTTGTCACCTGGCTGCTGTTAAAGTGTTCTTGAGAGTGAACGTTGCTTCTACTCCTGTAGGATCATCTTATTACTTTTGCTACGTTTCAATTTTTGCTGTAACTTTAAAACATTCTATTAATTCTAGAATTTATCCAAGATGCACCGAAGGAAATGAAAGAAAATAAAAAAAAAATAAGTCAACTGAATGTGTTATTAGTTATTAGTTGTATCAACATATAGCTGTTGTTTACATTGTTAAGTATAAATGTGAAAGTTTCCTCCATCTTTTCAAACTCTACACTACGGAATATAATCCATTTATTGGCAATTAGAAAATGCGGATCCAGTTTATGATGGATCTAAAGATGGGACATGCACATGTTTATTGGATAGGAAAAAAAATACAAATTTTTTTTTTACAAAGTCAGTGTGCTGTTTATGTTCTGCAGATGTTTCTCCAATTTTATGACATTGGAATATATTGTCTTCACAGTCTGACAGTATACTGTTCAAAAATAATCCAACAAAACAAACCAAACAAAGACACATGAACCGACAGACAACATAATGCACTACGTTCTTTTGTTCACTGCAAATTGTGGATCATCTCCTCTTTTGCAATGAGATGCGTGGTCTTATTGACAAGAGACATGAGAGAGTTGAGTTTGTGCGACCAGTCATTGAGCAAGTCATTGGGGTCTTTCGGCCTTTGAAAGTTGATGATGCCGGCCAGTCGATCAACCTTGGCATAGATGGTCTTGTTGACAACTAGACTGGAGAGGAACTCCTCAGATTCCTGAAGAAATATTTGAAGGGATAGAAATCATGTTACTGATGAATATCAGCTAATGCAGTGAGTTTAAAGCACACATTCTGAATTGTCAGAGGGAAACATGTACTGTGAGGAGAATTTACACCTCCTGCGATTTTACAAGTTCTCCCACTTAGAGAGTAGGGAGAAGCCCTACTCTCTAAGTGGGGCAGTCATGGAAAGCAACAAAAACAAAAAATAGACAAAAATCTAAATATTAATAAGGTACAAATATTGGTCTTTCAAGTTTGCCAGATATGCACTGGAGAAGATGCTCGCTGCCAGACTCCTAAAACAACACATTGCCATGGAAACCACACAAAAATCTTCACCTTTCGGCTTTTCCCTTCAGGGGTCGCCACAGCGAATCAGTTGCCTCCATCTAACCCTGTCTTCTGCATCCTCTTCTCTCACACCAACTACCTTCATGTCCTCTTTCACTACATCCATAAACCTCCTCTTTGGTCTTCCTCTAGGCCTCCTGCCTGGCAGTTCAAAACTCAGCATCCTTCTGCCAATATATTCACTATCTCTCCTCTGGACATGTCCAAACCATCTCAGTCTGGCCTCTCTGACTTTATCTCCAAAACCTCTAACATGTGCTGTCCCTCTGATGTACTCATTCCTGATCCTATCCTTCCTGGTCACTCCCAAAGAGAACCTCAGCATCTTCATCTCTGCTACCTCCAGCTCTGTCTCCTGTCTTTTCCTCAGTGACACTGTCTCTAGACCAAACAACATCGCTGGTCTCACCAGTTTTGTACACTCATGTGTGCAAATACATATGAAAACCAGTAACATACAAATATATCATTAAAAAATCATACAATGTAATTTCTGTATTTTTTTTTAGATTATGTCTCTAACAGTGGACATGAGTCTATGATGAACATTTCAGACCTCTCCATATTTTATAAGTGGGAGAACTTGCAAAATCACAAGGGGTGTAAATACTTTTGCTCCTCACTGTACACATGATGACTTATACAAGAAACAGTACATGTTTCGCAAACTTTCCCTATGCAGAAAAAAAAAGACTGGTAGAAATTGGTCTACACAGTGCGCCCAGGTTCTTTGTGGTCAATGCTTTCCAGGAACCACATGCAATTGATGCGCACTGTATATCATCAGCACTGTCTTGTTTCAGTTTGTGCTGAATCAGGTGAGATGTCACCTCTAATTGCGTCCAGAGGTCGGAATATTAAAACACGGAATTGCAATGTGACATGAGTTTATCAGTCCAATAGCAAAGATTTGTTTAGCATTCTCCGGGTGTGTTTCTTGCATTATCAGTTCATGTATTGCTTACGTCAATAGAGAGATCAAGGAGTCCAGCCATCCGCTTCATTGTAATTCTGGTATAATATTTGGCCATTATCCTGATATTCTGGGGGGGACAACAGAAAATCTCATGAATGAACATTTCCCAAACAAGAATGCTAGCATACATGAATTCAGGTTAGAACAAGGAAGCTTGAAGGTCACATCACACTGTAGTATGTCCACTATCATTTTAAATTGACAATCACATTCCATTTTTACTCAAATTTGTTTCAAATCCATTAAAAATGTGTGTTTTTGTGTGTTATTCATCATCAACGCTCACCAGTACAATCAAATACGCAAAGGAGGGCATCGTTTTTTGTAATTATGGCAAAATGAATTCATCAATTTCCACAAACAACTGACTCTGGATAGAATGCCGAATTCCATATTGTAGTCTAGTTTCCTGAGAATTGGGGAAATTAGTTGAGTGCACAAATTTACCATTACCAAACAACCTCCATGTCTCTCCAGGTTTTTTTTTTTTTTTTTTACCATATAGTGATTCAATAAAGATTGCCAAACATTTATTAAATGCTGCTCTATTATTTATGTGAATATGGTTTAGGAATTTTTTTTGAGAAATTACTAGTTATGCTTTTTTATCAGGTTCTGCACCATAATTGAACATATTATTATCCTGACATACCATAATCTTTTGCCAACAAAAAAAACCAAGACAAAATATAACTCCCTCGGCTGAAGTAAAAATCTATACATTGTGACGTTAACAATCACGCACAAACAGCATTTGTAGCACTGATATCTGAAGGTGAAAGTGTAGTGTACGTGCAGATAATACCCTAGATATGATGAATCAAAATAGTTTTTTGTAGGGGTGATCTTTTCTCAGGGGCTGTATTAAATGCTAGACGACATTTTTAGAACTGTTCCGGCTTTGGTGCAGGTATGTCCTCTACTGGGTGTCATTCTAGTTCACAATGTCCTCAAATTTCTGTCAACCAAGTAAAAAAATATATATTTATCACATCCAGTGGATGTTCTGTGGCCAATATTTGTCACAATACCATTTTTAAAGGCCATTGCAATTCTCTCAAATTTCCATTAGAGTAGACGCCTCTCTGCCAAAGTCGTTAAATCCAACCACCTTGGACTGAAACTTACATGCTCCACCACTCTGTTCTTCAAGTCCTTCCACCTCTTCTCCCCCTCCTCACAATAAGCGAAGACATCTGTGGCTGGGCTGTCAGGTGAGCCCTCTCGCAGCTCCTTTCCATAATCATCCACAAGGGAGGCCCAGCGCGTCAGCTCCATAGTGGTGAACTGTTTCAGAAGGTCCCTGCATGCACATGATATCAGTATCCATTTAAGATGTAACAATTATTCCCTTCTGATACAAACACACAACCTCTGCCCTTTTATATTCTCATTATAACTAACACAAATTTTAAGACCAGCAAAAACAACCTACATGTGATACAGCTGATGGTAGACAATGGTTTGATGTCATGTCACATCAGTTGTGTGGTCTGGTTTCTTTATTCTAAGACTGTCTTACTTGTATTTAGGAATTTCTTCCAGTTTCTTGTCCGTACTGATTCTGTGCACCAGGTCTGACTGCTCGTTGTCGTAAGGAGAAAGAATCACGTACAACACCACACTCTTCAGGGCCTGTAATCCAAAATCATTTGTGATTTCTTTAGTAACACTTAAATGGTATGGAAAAAGATTCAGATTTGGAAACATTTTTTGTGTTGTTTTGTTGGCATTATTTTTTTTTTAAGAAGCACACTGATCAAGAAGATTTTCACATCCTGGTATCAGAGAGGCCAGACTGAGATGGTTTGGACATGTCCAAAGGAGAGATAGTGAATATATTGGTAGAAGGATGCGGAGTTTTGAACTGCCAGGCAGGAGGCCTAGAGGAAGACCAAAGAGGAGGTTTATGGATGTAGTGAAAGAGGACATGAAGGTAGTTGGTGTGAGAGAAGAGGATGCAGAAGACAGGGTTAGATGGAGGCAACTGGTTC
Organism: Antennarius maculatus; assembly: GCA_013358685.1. Classification (NCBI taxonomy): domain Eukaryota; kingdom Metazoa; phylum Chordata; class Actinopteri; order Lophiiformes; family Antennariidae; genus Antennarius; species Antennarius maculatus. Next base: position 23,229,351 of record CM023612.1, read on the forward strand.
GGTGTGGCGACCCCTGAAGGGAAAAGCCAAAAGGAGAAGAAGAAAAAGGGATGCACTTGGAGAAAAATTCTAATTAAGGATGCCAACGTGATTGTGCACAGTCTGTATACCAGTAACAGTACCTATACAGTTTCTTATATAACAGAAAAATATCTAGACCACAGATTTGTTGATGCAATTCTATCTCCATAAAAGCCCAGCGATCCCAAATGTGTCTGCAGTAGCCTCTCTGCAGACACAAGGTTTTATATATTTCACATGCTTAACAAGATAGTTTCACATAAATTTAAGTTTTCTTTAAAATGTATTTTAGCTGTAAGAGATCCTATGTACCTGTTGCCACTTGCTGCTGTCTTCTAAGATGCATGGGGTGTCATAGATGGCCCGGTAGTGTTTGCAGATAGATAAGTAGGAGCCCTCATGTTGGTCTACCTGGATCATTAGGTTGTAATACTTCAGCTTCAGTTCCTGAGTTTCATGTTTAACAAAAAAGAAAAGTTAGTGTTTAGATCTACTAAATAAAGACACAAATGAACATCTTTAAATACAGAAGCCAGTCAAAAAATGTTTGTCATCACTCATGGTTGCCAAGCCAATAAGATTTGTCGCAGGCTATATTCCTGGTCCATCTCTCACCTCAGTGCCTTCCTCCTGGAAGAATTTGGTATTTATCTTCTTGCTAATGATCTGGGTGCGAATGTAATCTTTCACAGCAATGCAAAGCCTCATCTGCTCCAAGATGAACTCCACCTTCTCCTTTTTCTCCATGGAACCATAGGTCTCCACCTGGACGTGAAAAAAAAAATCAACACAATACAAATGCATCAACAACATTATACATATGCATAAATACACACATCCGTATATATATGTGTGATTTTGTCATTAAAAAACATCATGATGGAGTTGCAGAGAGTCCTGAGGTTTGGTGATGTTATTAAGAAGGGTTTCCCTTATTGGCGGTGATTATACTGGTGTACTATTGGGTTTTGGTGTGGGCAGTGGCCTCCTATCCATAATTCTTTATGGATAGTGACACTGGTTTTCCTGTAGAGTCGTTAATGTTGCGGAGCTTGGGCTTTCTTGAGACAAAGATCGGAGGTGAACCAGGGAGCAGAGATGGAGAAAGAAACAGACCTGGTTTTTAACGGAGCGATATAATCTCTTACCTGCAGCTCCTGAAGAATGGAAGCTGCCTCTTTGACATCTCCGCTCTGCTCCTTGATGCCTGCCAGGGTCTTTGTCAGCCTGGCACGTTCAATTTCTACATAGATCTGTGGGCAGAACATGTTTAGTCTTAGGAGGACAGGGCTCATTTCAGAAAAGATAAGAAGCTTTATTAATCATTGTATTATCATGCAAAAAAATTAAAATGTTAGTGTGAAGAGTCACTGCATGCTAAGCAACACTATGGGACAACATACTGTTCCTAAGATGCATGTTTTTTTTCATGGTGGTGATAACCGGCGTACGCGGTGAAAATCCATTCAGTCACTTTCAAACTCCAAGCATCTGACTCATCTGGTGTGTAGTATTTAATCTCACTGCTATTGAAATATACAGCTCTATTTAACACATATTACTGACCTTCCCAGCAGTCACAGTGCGAAGTGTGTCGATGAGCCTCAGCTTGATGGTAAGATCAGTCACAGCATCCACATACTTGTAACATTCCTGCACCATTTTGGCAACAGCCTGATAAAGACAGAGAGCAAAACGAAATCATTTATTGAAGTTTGGTTGTTCAATTTCTGCTTGCAGGTACATTTCAAAAATGTTTACTTGGGGATTTTTAAAAGTGTAATTAAAAATCTTCGAATTTTAATTTCCAGATATGACAATGTCCGCGGTGCACTGGCGTTGTGCCCGGCGTGTCCCTTTCTCACGCCCTATGCCAGCTGGGATAGGCTCCAGCTCCCCATGACCCACTGCAGCAGATACAGCGGCAGAATATGGGGGGGGATGGATGGTAGAGTGTAAATTGCAAGTGCACACTAAACTGTATATCAATTAAAGAAATTACCCAATGATAAATACTGCTAGTTTAGGTTATTACAAAATTACTTCTCAGAGGACTACAATATATATTTTAAGACTGTGAGACTTAAGTAATACTTAGTGGATAAAGTGTGATCAGGTATGAAAAGCATCCAACCTGTTTCAACTGACTCCTCCTTTTAGTGAGCAACATGATGTTTTCATTCAGTGCATCCCAGTCCTTTGCTTCATAACACATCTGGACAACAGCCACAAGGATCCTGGAGGTGGAGACCATGTCTGATGCCTGGGAAAGAGTGCAGGGAAATTAAATAAATCATGAATTATTTTTGTACTGAGATAAAACACTAATGAAAGATCACAGAGGCAATGTACAAATCAGTTATCTGAAAGGTCTGCATTCCATTTCCTACATTGTGCATTGTACATGCTCAGTGTCCCAGGGTTTGAACAGGCAACATGAAATGATCAAAATATTTTCTCAAACACTGGTTTAGAGCCTAACCCATTAGCTCTAAGGCAACGCTGCCCATCACTCAACCGTCTCTCCATTATTTGCATCTCTATAGACCTTTTGTATATGTGTTCATATATCTAGTGAAAAATTATTTTATTCCTGGGGATTAACAAAATTAAATCTTAAATCTTCAACAAATTTTGGAGTGAGTCAAAAAGCAATGCCAATGCACTGATTTTTAATATCTAGGGATAAACTCGGGAAATCAGACATCTAACGTCAAACGCAAGGGAAAGAAAACATGCTGTGTTTTGCAGTACACTGAGACACTTACTGTTCTAGTTTGCTTCTCCAAAGACAACAAGCTCTCAATTGCCTCTTGGAGCTTGCCCTCCTACAATAAAGACAATTCAAAGTCAGTGCTAGGTACATTTAATACTTAAAATAAATCATTTAATTTGAAGGCCCTACTAAACTAAGCCAGCTGAGGAAACGTTAGCTCCGGGAGTTGGGTAAAGGTGTTGCTAATAAGCGGTACCATGCTAGCGATATTATGAGCAAACACAGAATGTATACGAGAATAGAACAACAACTCATATGTATTAAAGTTAGAGAATGCATCGACATGCATGATGACTTTCAGCAAAATTTACTGTTTATCAATATAAGTTTCCGAATGGTGTCAAAGCCAGTCGGTGTTAGCTCCAATGCTAAACCACTTCTCCATCATGACTCAGCCGGCGTTGGCCTCATAAAGGCTTTACTTACTTTAGCCATTTTTTCACATTCCGGGAGACGCTGATCTACAGTCGAACTGTAGTCGATCTCCATCTTAACAATCTTCCCATCGGATCTCTCTGATCGCTCCTCAGACATGCTTACGATGTACAGGGTAAAGAGTACACGGTTCTCTTTTTCCTCGCGAAAAATCTAGCCTTGCGGTATATTTTCCTGTCAAATGAATGATGGAGATAGGTGACCAATCAGAGAAGAGAATCCGATAGTTGTCCGAAGCGCCTGAAGGACCCAGTGAGGACCCGTCCAACTATTTGTAAGCGGTATAAAAAGCCTGCATTTTTATAATTACAATGAGAATTAAAGCTATGATTTAAAGTGCAATTATTCTAACAATGAAAATCTGATTTAGGACTAAGTATGTGTACACATGCAACTAATTCGCATTTCCGTTTCTTTATCTCCTTGCCACACTTAACATTGCTCTAGACTGTTGATCCCAAGTATTTTAAGTCCTCCACCTTCGTTTTTGAACCACCTCCAGCCACCTCTTCGAGATACTTCCATGCCTCCACAAAAATGTCATCTTCAACTACTGTCTTCCCATTCTTCATCTTTTTAAATGCCATTCTAACTTCACCCTTGTTAATCATTGCTACTTCCTGGTCCACCACACTTGCATCCTCATTCATCAATGCCTCAAAGTATAACGTCCATCTACCCAGTACACTGTTGGCACCAGTTAACACATGTCCGTCTCTAACCTGCTGTACGTCCTTCCCATCTCAATCCGTTTGGCCAACCTGTAGAGATCTTTCTCTCCTTTGAAGTGTCTAACCTGGCATACATGTCATCATATGCTTCTTGTTTGACCTTTGCCACCCCACTTTGGCTCAATGATGCATCTCCATGTTTTCTTGTCTCCCCTTCTCGGTCCTCTGAGTGTCCCCACCTCTTCTTTGCTAGTCTCTTTCCTTGTATGGTTTCCTGTACTTAGGGTTCCACCACCAAATCTTGTTCCCCCCTTTCCTACGACAAGACACCCCGAGTATTCTCCTGCCTGGTTCTCTGATCAGTTTGGCTGTAATGGTCAGTCTTCTGGTCCAAGTCTCCTCTGTCCACCAATAGACTGTCTCACATCTTGTCTAAAAATTGCATGACCCTCTTCCTTTCTCAGCTTCCACCACTTGGTTCTTTTCTCTTTCCCTACCACTGCCTTACAGTCAGTGACCTCCTTCAGATGATGTTGTCTGCACAAAATGAAGTCCATCTGTTTGCTTCTATCTTCACTCTTGTAGGTCACAAAATGTCCTTGGCTCTTCTGAAAGAAAGAGAAGAAAAAGAAAGAAAAAAGAAGGTGTTCACTATAGCCATGTCCATCTTTTTTGCAAATTCTACCAGTATCTGCTCCTCCGAGTTCCTTTCCTGGATGCCATACTTCTTTGTCACTCCTATTTCCTTCCCTATCATGTGCATTAAAATCTACACAAACCACAAGTCTCCATGTATCCATATTGCGCCGACGAACTTCTTCTACCTCCATCCTGAATTGCTGTTTCTGCTCCAGATCACATCCTACCTGTGTGGCATAACCGCTAATCATATTATACATAACACCATCAATTTTGGTTTCACCCGTATCACTCAATATGACACTCTTTTCACTTCCAAGAAATGAATTAACCCCTATCCATTTCTCTTGCCATCTTAGTAGATTTTTTTTTTCTTTAATTTGATATACTATATTGATCCCCGAAGGGAAATTAGTTAGTTGCACACATTTTCACACTGTTAGTTCTTAGACATGCATACATAGTGTATACAGGCACTAACACACACACTTAAGGGGACTGCAGGAATGACGTGCAGGGCAGCTCCTGTGGGCAGCTCTTGCATGGTGCGCCTTAATGAATAACTTGTAAAGGGGACTGCGCCTCGCTCAAGGGGGCCTCGGCAGTGCTCAGAAGGTGAACTGACACCTTCCACTGTCAGCTCACCTTCCAAGCACCATCAAATGATCCATCAAACGATCAGGGGAAGCTACAACCTTTGTGACTGACGGATGAACACCAAAGTGCAATGGCCATAGTCCACCAGTAGGTGTCTATTTAATGTCTACTGTAGATTAGAAGATGGAGTTCTCCACTTAACATAGCTAACTTCTGAGGAATATTCATTGACCCTATAAATGAAGCTAACGTGGATCATCAATTTTCTTTGGAATTTAAGGGTTAAGAAAGCCCTTAAGCCCTGAGAAAAATCTGTTTTATTCCACACAGGGCTATTATAGATCTCGGACACCTGATAAACTGAAAATGACTATGAGCCTTTAAGAGAACGGTAAATAAAGATATAACATAAAGATATCCTCATTACTTTGAGCACATTGTCGTTAACAACTCTAGAATGGCTTAGTTGGAGAGGACAAATCAAATGATCATCAAAGTTATCTTCCTTACTGAAGGCCAGCATTATAAAAACATTCCTTTATTATTCTTTAGGTGAAATTAAAGAAAACTGTGATTTCTTGTCTGATCATGTTTAGAGATATATTTGGACATGTCTTAAGAAGTTATCTAGTTGTCTTGAGGTATGTGGAAAAATAAAGTCATTTTGTCTTAGAATGTTTATGTCTATAAACCCATGCATAGTTGTATGAGACATTTGATGTCTGTAATCATAATTTCTAAGGGTTTCATAGCTTCTTAAGTTTTGTTTTTCAGTGTAGTCTAGCCAATAAAAGTATAAATATATAAACAATTATTCCTAATTTGATTATGAGATGTACAAAGACATGTGCCACACTGATGTCACTGTGCGTTGTGTATATTGTTCTACACAAATCTTTTAGTAAACATGAATAGAAAGCACCTGACCTGGTCCATTTCAATATTTACTGTGTCTATGGCAAGATTATTATAAGACATTTACACTGCACATTCAAACGCAAGTACACTAGCACACACAAAGGACTAAGTATAGTCGACCATACTTGATATGTCTAAGTTACCTTAATTGTTTTGATGTCACATGAGCCATTTAACATTGCATGATGAATCATCTTGCAACATTTTGACCTTTTCTGTATAAATACCTGACAGATATTTGTGAAATTTGTTAAATTAGATTAATGACTGGAATTTTAATTAAGGCTCAAAGGGATTGTTGAGTCTTGATGAGTGCATCTCCCGTCCTATTTTCACTGCAGCCAACTCCCTCTGCAGAATTTAAAAAGGAACCTTGGTTCGTAGTTTTTCTCCACTCTTGTAGAATTTTAATATTTTTATTACCTGTTTTTCTATAACAGGGGTATTGCTTTCTTTACATGAGAGTAGCTGCTTGTTTGTCCATCCAGATGGACCAGTAACCTCTTGTGCTAGATCTCATCATGAATCCTGTTGTCTCTCAAAAAAGATGCTGTACATAATTGTTCATGTGTTTTGACCATGGCCCATATTGAGCTTTGGTTATAGTACTCTGGGGACGGAGACTGTTTCCTGTAATGCCACAATCTAAACCATTTCATTCTGCATGTGTCTGTCATTTCATTAAATTAATGCAATGTTATACAAAACTAGATAATTTAATGGACCACAAATGGGAAATTTTAATGGAAGTCCAACATGCTGTTAATGGCACTAATCAGTCAGAGCTTTACAGCAGTCAGCCTGAGGAAATGCATGAGTAAGTTTTCTATCTTGCATCTCATCAATAAAAAATGTATTTAAACTTTAATATAATTGATTTATTTGACTGTTTTATTAGATATTGTAAAATATTTTACTTTTGCTTATTTTATTAATTTATTCTATTTGTAAATCATTTCTACCTACAGGGCCATTGATTTATCCCAGAGTTTTATCTGTCGTAAAGATTTGGGAATTAAGTGGAGGGTGCTTCAGAAGGTTCGCTGACCTTCATGAATATATTCATGTAAGGGATGCTGAATGATTGCTAACTGTGCTCATACTGTTTAGTCAGCATCTTAACAACCTAATTATGAGCCTGAATTTTGCTGACTAGACTTACTTATATCACAGGAGTCAATTAAACCAGCTACAGTACACCACTCATGCCTGAGTTTTTTTTTGTGAACAAATTTAAAGTGTTGCATCTGTTTTGTCAAAATATAGACATTTGACTGGACAGTAAAACTAAATAAATAAATGTTCGTTATTCTAACTAACTTGAGGTCATTGCCACTGTCGGGGCGGCAGTGGCTCAGCAGGAGAGCGGGTCGTCCAATGCTCCCAAGATCGGCAGTTCGATTCCCGCTACCGCCCAGCCACCCGATATATATATATATATATGTGTGCGTGTGTGTGTGTGTGTATATATATATATATATATATATATATGTATGTATATGTATATATATATGTATATATATACTGTGTGTATGTGTATATATATATATATATATATATATATATATATATATATATATATATATATATATATATATATATATATATATATATATATATATATATATATATATATATATATATGCGCATGTGTGACTAACACTAGAGTGTGCTATTAATTTCCCCTGGGGGATCAATACAGTCTATAAAATTAATTTCTTGTTGTGGTTACTTTATATTGAAATTGAAAACCTTATTAATTCAGACCAACAGTCGGGAAGAGGACTCTTTCATTTGCGTATTATTAGATGTAATCTATATGACACACTGTGGTAATTAAATAACTGTAGTAAATGACATCTACATACAGTGTGGTAAATACAGTGGTTATCAGGGTGCCGTCGTGTCTCTGTTATAAGGTGTTCCCGATTTCACATACATTTGTGTTTTGCTTTATAATGCTATAATTTCTTAAATTATCATTAAACATTGCATCACCACAACCTCAGCTAACCATGTATTTTACTCAATAAACTGTTCTATACATTATTATCGGGAATGTAAATATTTTGTAGTTATTTTATTGATAAAAATATGTTTAAACATAATGGAGAAAAAAATGATCAACACAAAAAGTGTATTGCTCAGTATTATGAGCTGTATTTCTGGATGTTTGGTCTGGAAGCTATCATATCTTTCTTTCCACTGTATATCTCTAAACATGACATACAAACGGTCCTGGAGGTTCCTGTCCATAAGTACACACAGAGGTGTCTGGTGTATCTCAAAGCAGAGACTTCTCTACTTTGACATCTAATTTTTCAAATTCAACTGTCTCCAAAGGTATGACAGCCAAACTTCGGAATCAATGAAACATCTAAAAGACGGGGTACAATTTTCATTTTATATCATTTATATCATTGTTTTGACATAGTGATACAGAAAAACAATAATCTTTTTCTCAAATTATCTAAAATGATCCACTCCACAATACAGGTGTATGTTAAACTTTGAATATTCCTTGTTACGGAGACACAGCAGATCAGTATTGGGGTGCGATGAGTATCAGAGGCTCTCTCAGACATCTGATGGATGTTTTACTGTCAGAAAAATACACTTTGAAAAACACTGACCCAATTCTTATTTGAATGTTCTTTGCTCTCATATCGCTTTAATTAATCATGAGTGGGGAATCGGACTAATACAAAGTTACAGTATCTTACGAAAATGACTTCCAAATGTAATATATCAGATCAAAAATATTTTCAAAGAAAGTAGAATGTATGGGATGTTGCAAACCTTTGCAAAGGCAGTGCGTTCCTTCTAGGGTTTCTTCTCAGATAATATATTCCTATTTATATGCAACACATGTATTTATACTCTTTCACCATGGAAACACACACACACACACACACACACACACACACACACACACACACACACACACACACACACACACACACACACACACACACACACACACACAGACACACACACACACACACACACACACACACACTAAACTAGGATCTGTCCACAACTGTTACTGTAGTGAGAACAGATGTTCCAGAATAGCTATCATTTCCTATTTCTCTGGGATGATTCTTCTCAAAATCTAACTACAGGTACTTGTTTCCATTCCTGATGCCATTTTTGAAAAATCTCAGTGGAATGGTCAGAAAAATGAAAACCAAACCAAAACAAAACAAAAAACTTTGAATTTGACCACATACCTGGAATCACTCTCATATTATGTAGTCATCCCATCACATAGCCACTGCCAAGTTTCATTAAAATCCATAGATTCTTGTACAATCCTGCAAACAATCAAAGCAAAAAGATCAATTAACCATCTTGGCGGAAGGATAGATGAATACAATATTTCCGCACTATAAGGCGCACTGGATTATAAGGCGCACCTTCAATGAATTACCTCTTTTTTTTTTTTTTAATTCATACACAAAGTACACTGGATTATAAAGCGCACTGGATTATAAAGCGCACTGGATTATAAAAACGCATCTGAGAACTCATCTTCAATGAATGGTCCGTTATAAAACTTTTTTCATATTTAAGGCACATTGGATTATAAGAAATTGAGAAAATGAAAGGCTTTTAGGTGCGCCTTGTAGGGCAGAAAATACTGTAATTAAAAATAGAATTTTTAATCTTTGTCACTTCTAATCATATTTAATGCACACAATCACTTTTTTTGTGATTTTAGTAATGAAGACAGTTACATTAGGAGACATTACTAAAATTACCTCCCCCTGTAAAGCCACAACCCCAGCTTCTGCAAGGCCTCTGAATTCATCCCCTCCCTTTGACTGCAGTCAGGTGATTTGCTTGGCAAATCAGAAAACTTTTCACAGTTGGCCTTTAAAACCAACCATTTGCCTTCATGTGGTCTACATGTATATTTGAGCGTGTCTTGTGCAAAAAACAGGGGGTGGGGGCGGTGGGCCAAATGATCAAAAAGGGCTTTGTTCTGTCTGAACGTCATCAGACAACTTTAAAACTGAAAGTCGCACCCTTTAACCTCACTAGCGTCTCATTTCTTATCCTCCTGCATGCTGGAGCGGGGCCAAAGGAACAAAATGTGTGTCCCCCCCCCCCAGTCCCAGAGCTGCGTGCGATGCGGGACCGTTACGGCACTACACTTTCTGACACGAACTACCCATATAAAGCTTAGATTTGGCGATCGACCTAAAGGGAGGTGAGACACATGTGGGTGAAGTCTTAGGAGGAGCAGTGACGTCTGCCGAGCTGCGGTTGTGTCGGTCGATGTTTTGACCAAGTACAGCATCGTATTTCAGCGGGTCGAGCAGCAGGAGGAAAGGGGAGGGCTGCTGCCGCTAACCGCTTGAATTTTCCGATGCCGCTGCAAACTGCTTCATGAGTAGAAAAACAGACACATGGATTTGATAACTTTAAAAATAATAGAATGAGACAAATGAGTCTCTGAAGATTATCTGTTTTACGGAACAAAGCTATTTTCTTCATTTCTATTCATATATTCTTTTACTGCAGTTTGGACATTTATGTCTAACGGTCTTCAAGAACAGACTAGTGGGTAGCGTGCCGGCACGAGGCGAAGTGACATCCGGTTACACATTTTTCAAAATAATGTGTCCGGTTGAGTTGTGAATATTAATGCTTATTAATTATCAGAAATCATGATCTTCACATGTATAACAGCAGTCATGTTTCCATTGGATCCAGCCTAAATAAGTGTGATTTAAAAATCAATAACACTTCCGAACACATTTTTGGAAAATGTTGGATAATTAATTTATTCTGAAATGCATTAAACATTATAATAAATTAGTTTATCAATAATTGATGAATTACCTGATCAAATCCTTATTAGTGTATCAATCACGCATCATCTCATGTGAGACTGATGTGATCTATTCAGCTGAATGAAATAAAATTAAACACAGTTCACTATCTATTCTAAAAATACGTAAATTTTGTCTGTTATGCCATAGAAAATTTGTTTTGTTTGTAGACATCAGTTTGTTTCCAGGGTAACTATACTCCAAACTCTTGGAAGCCCACACTAACCATCAAATTCTACCCTCTGTATGCTGCTGGCTCAAATATTCATGAAATGCATCAATGGCAGCCAAATGACTTTTTGGAATACCACCAAAGAGAAAAGCCGAAAGGAGAAGAAGAACTGACCTCCACGATGTAATTAAGATATTGTCGAATGAATGAATGAATGAATGAATGAATGAATGAATGAATGAATGAATGAATGAATTACATTTTAACAGAACGGATGCACCTGGTGTAGTAGTTTTAGCTCTTAATTTGAAGGCTGATATTCTACGTTTCCGGTGGTGGTCATTGCTGCTTGCTGTGAACTTGACTCGGTATTGTGATAGGAGGGGACAACCCTGGACATAGCTCATTTCTCCTCACGTACCGAACCAGAGGGAGAGTCCGCTGGTTCCGATGAAAGAACTCAGTCGTAACTCGGTGTGTGTTTTATAACCTGCGCTAAACATCATCCCATATGCGCTGACAAGTCTCCAAATATTACACACATCCCGTCGGTCGGCGGAGGGGAGCAATCACTTGGCTGGTTTGACACATTGCGATTACGCACAAAAGACGCGCAAAGGGGAGAGATGTTGCTGAAGGAGTACAGGATATGCATGCCCCTCACGGTGGAGGAGGTGAGTGTACTACTCTTTTTTTTTTTTTTTTAATTCTTTTGCACTTAACCACGACCGAAGTTAATTGTAACTCAGTCATTGCTAAAACCCTGCTGCTTCAGACATGTGGCAGAATGCAGTTTAAAGGGCTACAATTAGGATGAACTTCACTGAAGACTTGCCATCCCTTCGTTTGTGTCTGTCTCATCTTCAGTCTCCACAAGTCCTGTCTGTGCTGCCTGTTAAATAATCCTTCAAGCCTGAAGGGATTTATGATCTCTACTCAGTAATCCCCCCCCCCCCCAAAAAAAAACCAACAATAAAAACTCTTGTTTTAAGGACAAACACCCAGCACGGTTTCCAATGAGACCCCAGGAAACACTTGAGTCAAATGCTGTTTGGATAGTTTCAGTTACAGGAAGAAGCGCATACTTCAAAAATACATCATCATCATCATCATCATCATCGGCCTCACTGATCTGCACTGAGGTCACACACATCACGGCAATATTGTGGTTTCAGCACTGTTCCGCTTGCAGACATACACACACACACTCTCTCTCTTTCACACCACCTAATTCCATATGAATTGAAGTGTCACATAAAGACTATGACAATCCAGAGTAGGAATTTGCTTACAGTTATGCTTGTTCTGCACTGATTGATATCATTTTAGAAGGACTATTGTCTTTTTCAACCTTCTTGTCTGTTTGTCGTCATGTGTGTCTAAAATTAGGGTGTGAAGATGATTGCTTTTCTTGTTGTTGCATGCATGTTGTACAAAAATATGACACCATTTTCAATTATCGCCCATGTCGGCTTCATAGTCGTCTCCACGGCCCGTGCAGGGTGATGTGTGGGCGTTTTTTTTTTTTTTTTTTTTGTTGGGGGGGGGTTCTTGTGGCTTAAGGCTTGTAGTTAGGTGAAATAATGGTCTAGCAGCAGCACAGTGTCTCCACTGAGTTCTTGTCACCTGAGATGAAAACCTGTACGAGATGTGCTATTCTCAGAGGAAACGTCATTAGGCTTTAACAAGCAGAACCATGGCCAATTATTAAGCATTTTTGTTTTGTTTTATTTATTTTTTTAAGGAAGAAATGGAAGATGTCTTGACATTTATCTAAAAAAGATGTGATGCCTCTGTACACAACCTCCTTAACTTATGGCATCAACATTGTGCTGTCAGTCTTATTTATAGAGAAGTGTCCCGACTGTTGCTGGACAGGGATAGAGGTTTATTCCATTTCTTCTTTTGTTGTCACACATTGAGTCCAGGGTCATCTTTTGTCTCCTAAAAGCTGAGTCAAAAACAGGAAGCATTGACTCAACATTAAGTTTCCTGTCTGTCCAAGGACAGACCAGGAAGGATGGATTAAAGAAAGAAAGAATGGAGTGTTAGTTAAGGCTGAGCTTCTTTTTGGCCCACTGCTGAACGGGCTGAGACGATGGAAAAAAGAAGAGAGGGGAAGATTTGGTAATGAGAATAATTCTGGAATATTAGTTTCTGTGAAATTCCCTGAGTTGAGCAAAAATGTGCATGCGTAGATGTTTGTGCATGCTTAAGTTCTGGAGTCACAGGGACGGGCAAGGTCATGTCTTTCTGAGTATTGTGTCTGGGAAGAGATTACAGTCTGCTGCTTGGTTGTGTTGCATCATCACATTGTAGTGTTGCAGATGTTGGCCCGGCTGTCAGCACTGTTTATACAAGTTTAACAGGCACGAAAGAAGCCATTTAGTTGTGAGTTCCTCTGTGAACTTTTATTTACTCTCCTCTTCATCATCATCTGCCTGTCTATATCTGGGCTTTGTTACGCCTGCCCTTATTTTCACTCCCATTTTCGTTTAATATTTAGACAGCATACAAAGGATTCAAACCGTCTTTCCATTGATTTTAGAGCTTTTGTGTTTCTTTATCTCAAATGTCTAGATACAGACCATCAGGAAGTCACTGCATCAGGCCAGGAAATAGTCCTAAAATATTTCCGGACTAGCTGTTTTCTCTGTTCTTTATGTATGCAAAGAAAAGGAAACGGATTCTCGCAATAGTCTCATCTTTGTTGGGCAAATAAAATATGATATCAATCTTCTTTGTCGAAAAAGGCAAATTCACTAAACTAATTGGTCACTTTAAAGGGAATTCTGGTCCATATCTGTTTTCATTAGTGGATTGGAAATGTCCTCGATAGATGGGGATACAACTCCTGAGTGTTGTGTTGTGACTTGGTTTGGGTATTGGTTTAAAGGACTGTCTGAGATGAGATTCAGATGCAACTTGAACCAGAACCACTTAGCCAAGAAATACTCTTTTCCCTCTCCCCAGTCCCTTGCTACTAACTCAGCTTCGTTCTTCTCTTGTGAGCGAAGCCATTCGTCAGCCACCACACCCTTTTTTTTTTCCTGGAAAGGAAAAATAAAAGGTAATGCATCACAGGGGGACGTGGATGGATGTGTTTCTTCTCCTGTCCACCTTTAACGTCTTTCTCTGCTCCACAACCTCTCATGAGCACGAACCCCTGTCTCTGGCCAGCTTTCCCCCCCCATCTTGTGCAAGAAACTGCTGACATCACCCAACATTTATTTGATTGGAGTCAGTGTGTGTGTGTGTGTGTGTCCTGTATTCACCCGTGACACAGCTTTGCTTGATGAATATTAAGTTTTCATCCCAACTTTGACTTGAATTAACACACTGTGTGTTTGTAGTTAAAAGAGGATTAGATGGCTTAGAAGGGCCTGAGAATTTTGATGTAAACAGAAGGATGGATTTTTCAGGAACTATCCTGAAAAGAAGAGGTTCATTACAGAAGGTCAGCCTCTTTCTTTTTTTTTTTTTCCTCAATTAATTATAGTGAATCAGAGTTTAATGGTGTTTTATGGAATGCCAGTACAAAAGACACCCATTCAAAGCTGAATTACATGAACGCCAATGTGTTTTGTGCCTGTCTGAAATGACCTCCATTCACTCGGCTGAATTGCTGTTTAATATAGTTTTCGCTCCGGTAATAACTGAAAGATTAGGGGACCATCTGATGGTAGAACACTGGAATCTGAATTAGACTGGCCCTGTGGGGACCATTGTTTTTCTGGTCGGTTTTATTTACGGTGCACTAGGGGTGTGTGATATGGATTCTTTTCAGCTGGAACAAATAATGGATAATGTGATGAGATAACAGCTTAGTTTACACTTTTGATTTGAAAGAAGTTCATAGCCTGTAGATTACACACTTTAGACTATAGAATATAAGATATAATGAGCAAAAATGTACAATTTAGCATCCCATAGCATTGCTGTATCAATCTTTTGATTGTTCTCTTCTCCATGAAGTTTGTCCAGACTTTTGATATTTTATGTAAGAATTTTAGTTTAACGGAGGTAGTATGGATTAGTATTATTATGGCCAATGACACATTATTGGGAATTTTCATCTTGATTAATTCCAAACCATATATATTGAACAATCACTGATTACGCATAGATTAAGATACCGTTACATAAATATCCACTCATTTTCAAATACAAAATAATAGTTTCAATCTAGTACATTGTAGTGGACCAATGAAGAACTGTAATGGGATTGTTGTGCTTTCACTTCATTATGTCTTATATTTATGTGGAAATGTTTGTACTCTACCAGCTATAATGTACAACATTAACAATTTGAACTGTTCCACACAGCGCTTCCTTCCAAGCTTTGGGAAATTGATAAGCGGGGGATTATTTTTTTAATTTGAGGAAAACATGGTAGTGGAATTTTCATCAATATTTCTTTTTGTAGGTTGTTTTTTTGCATAGAGTGATTTGCTGCTGATTTGTTGAAATCCCCAACTAAAAAGGGGCTTTTTACCAAGATTGCCTGCCATTGTTCAGTTCTGGGACACGTTTCCATGACGCCAGCAGTTCGTTTTGTGTATCCACAGACAGGGAAGGCTGAGAATCAGTGTATACAAACTGCTTTGGCTTTGGCGAAGAAAGCCAGACTTCTTTCTTGTCAAATTAAACTGTTTTATTGAAGCTAGGTAATTTAAGAAGGCATTCTTAAAGGGCTGTATTCTCTGTATTCATGCATGGGAGATGTAATGTAAATTTATTCATGAAAGTCGAATTACAAAATAATCACGTTGACACAAAATCACAAAAGATTACGTAAAGAGGATTTTCAGTAGAACTGTGCGCTTTCTGAACAAAGAAACATCTAACCTTTTAACATTTATCAAACTAAATATTATCGAACTAAAAAAAAATTCAGACAAAAGTAAGAAAAAAAAAACAATTATCCATTCTCCACAATCATCTCTTGTTCTTCTACAATCACGTCTTTTACTTTTTTCCTCAGTTATTTCAATCTATAAAATTGTTTGTCTGTAAAAACTGGTTTACCACTTCTGGTTTTACTTTTCATATAAAAGCTGACGCTATCCAGAAACATGTTGAGGTCATTTGTGTCTTGCAGGAATTTTTAAAAAATCTTTTTGATAATCATATATTTCTGTTAATATTTGAAATGCAAAGATTCATGGAAGGGTTCAATGTTTTGATTTTGCAATCCCACTAATCTTATTGCTTAAATATTTTACTCAGATTTTGCTCATATGGTGGTGCTATTATATGGTGTTTTTGTTACAAATTAACTTTAAAACATCCACATACACCACTTTGCTTTTGACATCGGATTGATAATGATTCACAGGTGGTGGAATTTTGGTCAAATAGGTGGATGTTTGCTAACACACCGGCTCCATCATTGGCTTTTGGGTTCAGTTTGTAGATAACCTACTTATTACACATTCTCGCTTCCCTCTATATTACATCATCCGTGACTAAATATGATGCAAAAGCTCCAACGCACATAATGTCCCTATTATTTTTCACAAACACTGCTCCCCATTCATTCAAAATGTTATTATCTCCGACTATGGTTTAGACCCCTCTCATCCATCCAGCATTTGTTTATGGAATGGGGGGGGGGGGGGGCTCTTAAACGCTGTTTGTTTCTTTGGTGTCATGGTGAGGTGCAAGGCCTTTTTTTTGCCATCTGGTATACATGACAATGCTGTGATTCAATCAGTGTTCCATTTACTCTTGTAGAGGAAACCATCATGCGTTGTGATGGACCATTATCCATGGATGAGGCACATTCTCATTTCCTAAATGGATGTGTGTGTGTGTGTGTGTGTGTGTGTATTTGTGTTTATCTTCCAATGTGCTAATACACATGTATTGTATGACCAGTAGGGCTTGTTTCACAACACAGGATTGTCACACCTTTCTGAGAGTCACAGTCCAGTGACAGTTTTCTGTGGAACAAATCTTATTTGTCTCTTTATCTCGTTCCAACCCACGCTTGCAGTCTAAGTGTTTCTATTATTAAACATGACCTCCAGAAACATGACTGGGACACATCATCATTGTCTCTTTTTCTTGTGAGCTGCTGAGCGACCTGCACTCCAGAGCAGCATCCTCTGCTCCTTCTGGGATTCTCACATTAAACCATTGTTGAGTTCAGTTTGCTGTTGAAGTGTAACTTGAGTTCCTCACTTGAAAGTTTGCTGATGACTTTTTGGTGATGATAGTTTGTCCATTACCTCAAAGCAGCATCATTTGATTCCAATAATATGACTCATTGGCCATGAAAGTCTACCCACTGAATTGGTGATTGCCTTTATATTGTAATTAACTTCACCATCCCTTTAACTGAATCCAGCCCAAAAAATATTCACTTCCACCATTTAAGAAGCTCAATATTACTGAAATTTTATGCTCCACTCACTTATTTACATCAGCTCGGAAATATACAGGACATCCTCAAGATATGAACATTCGAGTTACAAACATTCAGAGATACAAACAACCGCAACCCCTGCTTAACAGCAGAACATCTCTAGCACTCTAATATCCTTTAAATGCCGTTACTATTTAGGGTACTGATGGTATTTAAATAACCTCATATGATGGATAAAAATTTTATTTTAATTTTAAATAACGATTTACAAACAATTCAGCTTACGAACAACCTTTTTTTGCCTTCATAGGCTAAGGACTAAGTGTAATGTGTTTTTCCTTGTCATACACCCAACTTTTAAATCAATTTTAATCAAAAACAATCAGGTAATAAAGTGGGGGAAAAAAATCTGTCAAATTCTTAAAGGTTCAATCTGAAGCAAAAGGTCTGTTTAGGGTGGGGGCTGACAGTTGTTAGTTTATTCAAAGCATCAACAAAAAAACTGCACTGCGTCTGGCAAATATTTTTTCTGTAATCCTGCTAAAACACACAGACAAGGTAGATAAAAGCATAATTACCTCTTTTTTTTATGGTGTGACAAAAACATTTTCTTGCTGTTTATTCATGTTAATTCCACTAAAGTTTCAGTATAGAAAGCTTTGTGTTACCATGGCAAAGAAAAGGATTTTTTTTCCATCTCATCAAACAGCTCACAAGATTGACAGAAGCTCTTGCCACTGCCTGAATACAACTGCTAAATCTGGAACGTGCGTCTGAAAATAGAGACAAAGCAACTGATTCTTTAGACCAATACCAACGTTTCTGCTGCGTTCGATGTTGACAATTTCTCTGGAACTGGTTAGTGTTGGCGAGTTAAATTATAGAAATGGCTAAAGGAGCAGGATGAGATTAGAGCAAAGCTGTTTTATTTGTTCTGCATTAACTGTGGACTTTGAAGGAAGGATTGATAATTGTGAATGGACCTTTTTACATTAATACAGTCACTCCCAAATATGTACAAATATGGTAAAAGGCCGAGAGGATGGACACTAGATGAGGATTAGTTAATGGAATTAGGTGAGGGCAGATGCCTCACAGCCTCTTTACAGTACTTGACATTACATTCATTTGCTACACTCAGCCAAACAGCCAGAAGAGGATCTGTGCACATATCACTGATGTTTATCCGAGGAGTTTCCACAGGCTGGGGTTAAGCTACTCTGACTGGAATCAAATACAAAAGTTTATTCATTCCCTGCTTTCTTGGTGACCTGTGGAATGATATTTGCTACCAATGACTGCAAGGCTGTATTGTACTTCGGTACTACAATAGGTAAGTTGATGCAATGATATTAATATTTCATATTGGTACCACAGTGTTAAGATACGAGGTAGAAAACACACCTAGTCCATAGGGGATCATATTTTTGTTATATATGTGCATTTATGATGGCGAGGATATTCCTCAGGGAATGCTCTACAAAAACTAAGGAATGGATTGATTTTTAGGATTGTGGTCTAATGTGATGGTTCAGATTTACTATGAGAATTTACTTATTTTTAGGGCTACTCAATGGTGATGACGATGGTGATCATAATAAAGATAATAGTAATAATATTCTATATATATATCCATCCTTTTTGCATAAACCTACAAAAAACAGACGACAGACTCATTGTTCAATTCATGTTAACTTGCCCACTCAGAACCATATTCTACAGTTTTTAACACATCCTAAATCAGCTCCCGGTAGTAGATATCTATAGCCTTTCCATTGTGTTACAGCATCACAGTTGATTGACCTTCTAACGGTCATTGATGGAGGTACTTACAGCCTTCTGCATCATCACTCTGCTAGAAGTGAGCAATCACTTATGAAATCCACATTTGGAGCTCAAATCAAACAAGGAATGGATGTGTAAAATGTGTTGTTATCGTTGCCACTGTGCCTGAGTAACAGTCCTTATGATGGACTTTTAAATCTATGAGTTGATTTAGTTTCGTTGGGCCCATTGATACTCTGGAGGTTGTCCAATTATTGATTGTTCTTCCATAACAAAATTTTTTACAAATCCTTTCACAAGCCTTGTTTTTATTTGCTGGAGGTTTCTTTCCACTCAGTAGGTAGCTCCTGTTTGTGATTTTTAGCACTGCAAGGCAAACATTATTGATGTGGTGCTATAAACCACTGTGTCATTATCATATTGCTGATCTAGCAATGCACTACTTTATGACTGATATTGTTTGCATTAATTCAATGCAACTATATAATGTAGCCGCAAGAGGGCACAAGCCAGTGTCTTATTGTGCCGGTCCCAAGCCCGGATAAATACAGAGGGTTGCGTCAGGAAGGGCATCTGGCGTAAAACTTTTGCCATATCAAAGATTCGAATCAAACCTATGACTTCCATACCGGATCGGTGGAGGCCCGGGTTAACAACGACCGCCATCGGCGCTGTTGACCTACAGGGCGCCAGTGGAAATTGGATTACTGTTGGTCGAAGAAGGAGAGGAGGAAAGTGCGTTCGCACGAAGAAAGAGAAGAGGAGCGCCAAGAGTATAGGACTAAGAGTAGGGACGCTGAATGTTGGAACTATGACAGGAAAAGGTAGAGAGTTGGTCGACATGATGCAGAGGAGGAAGGTAGACATACTGTGTGTCCAGGAGACCAGGTGGAAAGGTAGCAAGGCTAGAAGTTTAGGAGCAGGGTTCAAGTTGTTCTATCATGGTGTAGATGGGAAGAGAAATGGAGTAGGAGTTATCTTGAAGGAGGAGTTTGTTAGGAATGTCCTGGAGGTAAAAAGAGTGTCAGATAGAGTGATGAGTCTGAAGCTAGAAATAGAAGGTGTGATGTTCAATGTTGTTAGTGGGTATGCCCCACAGGTAGGATGTGAGCTGGAGGAGAAGGAGAAATTCTGGTTGGACTTTGATGAAGTGATGCAGAGCATACCTAGAAGTGAGAGAGTTGTCATTGGCGCAGACTTCAATGGACATGTTGGTGCAGGTAACAGAGGTGATGAGGAAGTGATGGGCAGGTTTGGTATCCAGGAGAGGAATGCAGAAGGACAGATGGTAGTTGACTTTGCAAAAAGGATGGAAATGGCTGTAGTGAATACTTTCTTCCAGAAGAGGCAGGAACATAGGGTGACCTATAAGAGTGGTGGTAGGAGCACACAGGTAGACTACATCTTGTGTAGACGATGTAACCTGAAGGAGATCAGTGACTGTAAAGTAGTGGTAGGCGAGAGTGTAGCCAAACAGCATAGAATGGTGGTGTGTAGGATGACTCTGGTGGTGAGGAAGATGAAGAGGACAAAGACAGAGCAGAAGACGAAATGGTGGAAGCTAAAAAAGGAAGAGTGTTGCATGACCTTTAGGAAGGAGTTAAGACAGGCTCTGGGTGGTCAGGAGGTGCTTCCAGATGACTGGACAACTACAGCTAATGTGATCAGGGAGACAGGTAGGAGAGTATTTGGTGTGTCATCTGGAAAGAAAGTAGATAAGGAGACTTGGTGGTGGAATGAGGAGGTACAGGAGTGTATACAAAGAAAGAGGTTAGCTAAGAAGAAGTGGGACACTGAGAGGACTGAGGAGAGGAGACAGGAATACAGGGAGATGCAGCGTTAGGTGAAGGTAGAGGTAGCAAAGGCCAAACAAGAAGCTCATGATGACTTGTATGCTAGGTTGGACAGTAAGGAGGGAGAGACTGATCTATACAGGCTGGCAAGACAGAGAGACAGAGATGGGAAGGATGTGCAGCAGGTTAGGGTGATTAAGGATAGGGATGGAAGTCTATTGACAGGTGCCAGCAGTGTGATGGGAAGATGGAAAGAGTACTTTGAAGAGTTGATGAACCTGGAAAATGAGAGAGAACAAAGACTAGAAGAGGTGATTGTTGTGGACCAGGATGTAGCAAAGATTAGCCAGGATGAAGTGAGGAGAGCACTGAAGAGGATGAAGAGTGGAAAGGCAGTCGGTCCTGATGATATACCTGTAGAGGTTTGGAAGTGTCTAGGTGAGGTGGCAGTAGAGTTTCTGACTGGGTTGTTCAACAGGATCTTAGATAGTGAGAAGATGCCTGAGGAGTGGAGGAGAAGTGTGCTGGTGCCCATTTTTAAGAACAAGGGAGATGTGCAGAGTTGTGGCAACTACAGAGGAATAAAGCTGATGAGCCATACAATGAAGTTATGGGAAAGAGTAGTGGAAGCTAGACTAAGGGCAGAAGTGAGCATTTGTGAGCAGCAGTATGGTTTCATGCCAAATGTAGCCGCAAGAGGGCACAAGCCAGTGTCTTATTGTGCCGGTCCCAAGCCCGGATAAATACAGAGGGTTGCGTCAGGAAGGGCATCCGGCGTAAAACTTTTGCCAAATCAAAGATGCGAATCAAACATATGACTTCCATACCGGATCGGTCGAGGCCCGGGTTAACAACGACCGCCATCGGCGCTGTTGACCTACAGGGCGCCGGTGGAAATTGGATTACTGTTGGTCGAAGAAGGAGAGGAGGAAAGTGCGTTCGCACGAAGAAAGAGAAGAGGAGCGCCAAGAGTATAGGACTAAGAGTAGGGACGTTGAATGTTGGAACTATGACAGGAAAAGGTAGAGAGTTGGTCGACATGATGCAGAGGAGGAAGGTAGACATACTGTGTGTCCAGGAGACCAGGTGGAAAGGTAGCAAGGCTAGAAGTTTAGGAGCAGGGTTCAAGTTGTTCTATCATGGTGTAGATAGAAAGAGAAATGGAGTAGGGGTTATCTTGAAGGAGGAGTTTGTTAGGAATGTCCTGGAGGTAAAAAGAGTGTCGGATAGAGTGATGAGTCTGAAGCTAGAAATAGAAGGTGTGATGTTCAATGTTGTTAGTGGGTATGCTCCACAGGTAGGATGTGAGCTGGAGGAGAAGGAGAAATTCTGGTTGGACTTTGATGAAGTGATGCAGAGCATACCTAGAAGTGAGAGAGTTGTCATCGGTGCAGACTTCAATGGACATGTTGGTGCAGGTAACAGAGGTGATGAGGAAGTGATGGGCAGGTTTGGTATCCAGGAGAGGAATGCAGAAGGACAGATGGTAGTTGACTTTGCAAAAAGGATGGAAATGGCTGTAGTGAATACTTTCTTCCAGAAGAGGCAGGAACATAGGGTGACCTATAAGAGTGGTGGTAGGAGCACACAGGTAGACTACATCTTGTGTAGACGATGTAACCTGAAGGAGATCAGTGACTGCAAAGTAGTGGTAGGCGAGAGTGTAGCCAAACAGCATAGGATGGTGGTGTGTAGGATGACTCTGGTGGTGAGGAAGATGAAGAGGACAAAGACAGAGCAGAAGACAAAATGGTGGAAGCTAAAAAAGGAAGAGTGTTGCATGACCTTTAGGAAGGAGTTAAGACAGGCTCTGGGTGGTCAGGAGGTGCTTCCAGATGACTGGACAACTACAGCTAATGTGATCAGGGAGACAGGTAGGAGAGTATTTGGTGTGTCATCTGGAAGGAAAGTAGATAAGGAGACTTGGTGGTGGAATGAGGAGGTACAGGAGTGTATACAAAGAAAGAGGTTAGCTAAGAAGAAGTGGGACACTGAGAGGACTGAGGAGAGTAGACAGGAGTACAGGGAGATGCAGCGTAAGGTGAAGGTAGAGGTAGCAAAGGCCAAACAAGAAGCTTATGATGACTTGTATGCTAGGTTGGACAGTAAGGAGGGAGAGACTGATCTATACAGGCTGGCAAGACAGAGAGATAGAGATGGGAAGGACGTGCAGCAGGTTAGGGTGATTAAGGATAGGGATGGAAGTCTATTGACAGGTGCCAGCAGTGTGATGGGAAGATGGAAAGAGTACTTTGAAGAGTTGATGAACGTGGAAAATGAGAGAGAACAAAGACTAGAAGAGGTGACTGTTGTGGACCAGGATGTAGCAAAGATTAGCCAGGATGAAGTGAGGAGAGCACTGAAGAGGATGAAGAGTGGAAAGGCAGTCGGTCCTGATGATATACCTGTAGAGGTTTGGAAGTGTCTAGGAGAGGTGGCAGTAGAGTTTCTGACTGGGTTGTTCAACGGGATCTTAGATAGTGAGAAGATGCCTGAGGAGTGGAGGAGAAGTGTGCTGGTGCCCATTTTTAAGAACAAGGGAGATGTGCAGAGTTGTGGCAACTACAGAGGAATAAAGCTGATGAGCCATACAATTAAGTTATGGGAAAGAGTAGTGGAAGCTAGACTAAGGGCAGAAGTGAGCATTTGTGAGCAGCAGTATGGTTTCATGCCAAAAAAGAGTACTACAGATGCAGTATTTGCTTTGAGGATGTTGATAGAGAAGTACAGAGAAGGCCAGAGGGAGCTGCATTGTGTTTTTGTAGATCTGGAGAAAGCTTATGACAGGGTGCCCAGAGAGGAACTGTGGTATTGTATGAGGAAGTCTGGAGTGTCAGAGAAGTATGTTAGAGCGGTGCAGGACATGTATGAGGACTGTAAGACAGTGGTGAGGTGTGCTGTAGGTGTGACAGAGGAGTTCAAGGTGGAGGTGGGACTGCATCAGGGATCAGCTCTGAGCCCCTTCTTGTTCGCTATGGTGATGGACAGGCTGACAGACGAGGTTAGACAGGAATCTCCATGGACTATGATGTTTGCAGATGACATTGTGATCTGCAGTGAGAGTAGGGACGAGGTGGAGGAGAAGCTAGAGAGGTGGAGGTTTGTCCTGGAAAGGAGAGGGATGAAGGTTAGCCGCAGTAAGACAGAGTACATGTGTGTGAATGAGAGGGACCCAAGTGGAAGAGTGAGGTTACAGGGAGAAGAGATCAAGAAGGTGGAGGATTTTAAGTACTTGGGGTCAACAGTCCAGAGCAATGGAGAGTGGGGAAAAGAGGTGAAGAAGCGTGTCCAGGCAGGATGGAATGGGTGGAGAAAAGTGTCAGGTGTGATGTGTGATCGAAGAGTTTCAGCTAAAATGAAAGGAAAGGTGTACAAAACTGTGGTGAGACCAGCGATGTTGTTTGGTCTAGAGACAGTGTCACTGAGGAAAAGACAGGAGGCAGAGCTTGAGGTAGCAGAGATGAAGATGCTGAGGTTCTCTCTGGGAGTGACCAGGAAGGATAGGATCAGGAATGAGTACATCAGAGGGACAGCACATGTTAGAGGTTTTGGAGATAAAGTCAGAGAGGCCAGACTGAGATGGTTTGGACATGTCCAGAGGAGAGATAGTGAATATATTGGTAGAAGGATGCTGAGTTTTGAACTGCCAGGCAGGAGGCCTAGAGGAAGACCAAAGAGGAGGTTTATGGATGTAGTGAAAGAGGACATGAAGGTAGTTGGTGTGAGAGAAGAGGATGCAAAGGACAGGGTTAGATGGAGGCGGTTGATTCGCTGTGGCGACCCCTGAAGGGAAAAGCCAAAAAGGAAAAGAAGAAGAGTATGGTTTCATGCCAAAAAAGAGTACTACAGATGCAGTGTTTGCTTTGAGGATGTTGATAGAGAAGTACAGAGAAGGCCAGACGGAGTTGCATTGTGTTTTTGTAGATCTGGAGAAAGCTTATGACAGGGTGCCCAGAGAGGAACTGTGGTATTGTATGAGGAAGTCTGGAGTGTCGGAGAAGTATGTTAGAGCGGTGCAGGACATGTATGAGGACTGTAAGACAGTGGTGAGGTGTGCTGTAGGTGTGACAGAGGAGTTCAAGGTGGAGGTGGGACTGCATCAGGGATCAGCTCTGAGCCCCTTCTTGTTCGCTATGGTGATGGACAGGCTGACAGACGAGGTTAGACAGGAATCTCCATGGACTATGATGTTTGCAGATGACATTGTGATCTGCAGTGAGAGTAGGGAAGAGGTGGAGGAGAAGCTAGAGAGGTGGAGGTTTGTCCTGGAAAGGAGAGGGATGAAGGTTAGCCGCAGTAAGACAGAGTACATGTGTGTGAATGAGAGGGACCCAAGTGGAAGAGTGAGGTTACAGGGAGAAGAGATCAAGAAGGTGGAGGATTTTAAGTACTTAGGGTCAACAGTCCAGAGCAATGGAGAGTGGGGAAAAGAGGTGAAGAAACGTGTACAGGCAGGATGGAATGGGTGGAGAAAAGTGTCAGGTGTGATGTGTGATAGAAGAGTTTCAGCTAAAATGAAAGGAAAGGTGTACAAAACTGTGGTGAGACCAGCGATGTTGTTTGGTCTAGAGACAGTGTCACTGAGGAAAAGACAGGAGGCAGTGCTGGAGGTAGCAGAGATGAAGATGCTGAGGTTCTCTCTGGGAGTGACCAGGAAGGATAGGATCAGGAATGAGTACATCAGAGGGACAGCACATGTTAGAGGTTTTGAAGATAAAGTCAGAGAGGCCAGTCTGAGATGGTTTGGACATGTCCAGAGGAGAGATAGTGAATATATTGGTAGAAGGATGCTGAGTTTTGAACTGCCAGGCAGGAGGCCTAGAGGAAGACCAAAGAGGAGGTTAATGGATGTAGTGAAAGAGGACATGAAGGTAGTTGGTGTGAGAGAAGAGGATGCAAAGGACAGGGTTAGATGGAGGCAATTGATTCGCTGTGGCGACCCCTGAAGGGAAAAGCCGAAAGGAAAAGAAGAAGAAGAATTCAATGCAACTATATCTCCAAGCTACAAAGTGTTGCTTTTAAATAGTAATGCCTTTGTCTGTTTGTTGTCTGTTGAGATGCTTGACTGAACTGAAAGGCTAACCAGGGTCATTGATCTCTAAAGGCGTTTCATGTTTGTTTAAGGCCATCGATCCAACACACACCAACTCAGATCCTGACTTTGTAATATTTCCGTCATGATGTGAATATTTGAAAATGTGACCATTCAAACAAGTTTGAACTAGACGTTATTGGTTATTTTTTATAGAAAAATAAACAGATAGACAGACAGACAGATTTTATTAATTCCAAAGTGGGATATTGGCAATTCTTCACGCTGAATTACATTTCTCTGCTGTATCATGGTCTGGAAATTTCCAAACATCGAAAATATTAGCATTCTACAACATATAAGGTTTAAAATAGTATTATTTTTTTGTTTTTACAAAACATCCAGGACTGTAATCCACTTGACATTTTGAAAGGGCTGACAAGAAAAATGAGGTGCACAGAAACACATTGTTAGAATGAAGAATGTGATTGATTTAGGCTGGCAATATCTCCATTACTTCCATGAATGTTGTGTTGGTAATGCTATCACTTGAGCATGAAAATGTCTATAAAGTGGCCTTGAGTTTATTGGGTGACACTATCAGCAGCCAGCCATGCACTACATGCTCAGAACTGATCAGGGATGAGGTTTTAATGTTAACTGTTTGCTCTTTCATTTTGATAGCTTACATCACCAGCGGGCATGAGTTAAATTTGATCAAATTTAATTTATTGTTCTGATGGTCCTTTTTCACCCAATTTTGAAATTTTGAAGAGGGAGAGAAAGAAATTAGAGGAGTGGTTAGATGAGTAATGGGATATGGTTCTTCTTCTTCTTTTCCTTTCGGCTTTTCCCTTCAGGGGTCGCCACAGCGAATCAATTGCCTCCATCTAACCCTGTCCTTTGCATCCTCTTCTCTAACACCAACTACCTTCATGTCCTCTTTCACTACATCCATTAACCTCCTCTTTGGTCTTCCTCTAGGCCTCCTGCCTGGCAGTTCAAAACTCAGCATCCTTCTACCAATATATTCACTATCTCTCCTCTGGACATGTCCAAACCATCTCAGTCTGGCCTCTCTGACTTTATCTCCAAAACCTCTAACATGTGCTGTCCCTCTGATGTACTCATTCCTGATCCTATCCTTCCTGGTCACTCCCAGAGAGAACCTCAGCATCTTCATCTCTGCTACCTCCAGCTCTGCCTCCTGTCTTTTCCTCAGTGACACTGTCTCTAGACCAAACAACATCGCTGGTCTCACCACAGTTTTGTACACCTTTCCTTTCATTTTAGCTGAAACTCTTCTATCACACATCACACCTGACACTTTTCTCCACCCATTCCATCCTGCCTATACACGTTTCTTCACCTCTTTTCCCCACTCTCCATTGCTCTGGACTGTTGACCCTAAGTACTTAAAATCCTCCACCTTCTTGATCTCTTCTCCCTGTAACCTCACTCTTCCACTTTGGTCCCTCTCATTCACACACATGTACTCTGTCTTACTGCGGCTAACCTTCATCCCTCTCCTTTCCAGGACAAACCTCCACCTCTCTAGCTTCTCCTCCACCTCGTCCCTACTCTCACTGCAGATCACAATGTCATCTGCAAACATCATAGTCCATGGAGATTCCTGTCTAACCTCGTCTGTCAGCCTGTCCATCACCATAGCGAACAAGAAGGGGCTCAGAGCTGATCCCTGATGCAGTCCCACCACCTTGAACTCCTCTGTCACACCTACAACACCTCACCACTGTCTTACAGTCCTCATACATGTCCTGCACTGCTCTAACATACTTCTCTGACACTCCAGACTTCCTCATACAATACCACAGTTCCTCTCTGGGCACCCTGTCATAAGCTTTCTCCAGATCTACAAAAACACAATGCAGCTCCGTCTGGCCTTCTCTGTACTTCTCTATCAACATCCTCAAAGCAAATACTGCATCTGTAGTACTCTTTTTTGGCATGAAACCATACTGCTGCTCACAAATGCTCACTTCTGCCCTTAGTCTAGCTTCCACTACTCTTTCCCATAACTTCATTGTATGGTTCATCAGCTTTATTCCTCTGTAGTTGCCACAACTCTGCACATCTCCCTTGTTCTTAAAAATGGGCACCAGCACACTTCTCCTCCTCAGGCATCTTCTCACTATCTAAGATCCCGTTGAACAACCCAGTCAGAAACTCTACTGCCACCTCACCTAGACACTTCCAAACCTCTACAGGTATATCATCAGGACCGACTGCCTTTCCACTCTTCATCCTCTTCAGTGCTCTCCTCACTTCATCCTGGCTAATCTTTGCTACATCCTGGTCCACAACAGTCACCTCTTCTAGTCTTTGTTCGCTCTCATTTTCCACGTTCATCAACTCTTCAAAGTACTCTTTCCATCTTCCCATCACACTGCTGGCACCTGTCAATAGACTTCCATCCCTATCCTTAATCACCCTAACCTGCTGCACGTCCTTCCCATCTCTAGCTCTCTGTCTTGCCAGCCTGTATAGATCAGTCTCTCCTTCCTCGACCGATCCGGTATGGAAGTCATAGGTTTGATTCGCATCTTTGATTTGGCAAAAGTTTTACGCCGGATGCCCTTCCTGACGCAACCCTCTGTATTTATCCGGGCTTGGGACCGGCACAATAAGACACTGGCTTGTGCCCTCTTGCGGCTACATTAGTAATGGGATATGGTTGTCTGGTCTAAAACAAGCTAGAAGAATGGATGGATACTGTAATCACAAAAGACTTTTTAATTATATCCTTGTCTTGACGTTAGTGTGTCTGATATAAGCCCAGAGACTTTCCTCTTATCCACAACACCTGGTTTTCTTCTGGAGTGTGAGCAACTGGTAATGCTAATTGTTGACTGAATCCTGGACAACAATAAAAATTATATTTATGGAACTAGTCTTCTATCAGATTTGGAATGAATGACACATTTTCGAACATTTAACATGTATTATAAATGTTTAAACGTTGTTGTGGGTTTGGGAGTAAACTCAGCTGTGGTGCCGTTTAGATACTTACTGTACTTACTTCAGCGCTCTTGAATATGGAAGTAAAATCTCATTTTTAGACCATAACCTGTTGTTAGTATTCATCATTTTTGCAGCTGCTTTGTTCCATTCCAATCATCCCTCATTAGCTTCTGCCTTCCTACGCAGGAATTATGGACTTTGACATGACTTTTCAATTCCTTCTGGGTCAGGGATTATACTACTTTTGACAAACACATTAAATCTGTCTGAGACTGCATTTGCAACAGCATTTTTTTTTTATGTGCACGTTGTTTGAACAGAAACAGGCTAAAGGTTCAGTCCTTAGTTCTGTCAACAAACACAAAATGCATATGTTGCAGTTAAGGCATTTGTGTCAGACAGTTTCAATTTTCTTTCCACTGCATGTTAAGAAGCTGCTTTTATACCTAGGACAAGAATAAACTTGGGTCTGCTGGACATCATGCTGTTCTGAAATGCCTGTAGCCCACACACAGGTGCAAAGCATCTTTGGAACAACTATCAACTCAGCCCACACACACACACACACACACACACACACACACACACACACACACACACACACACACACACACACACACACACACACACACACACAGTTATATGCAAACACAGTTCATGCTGATCTGTGGTTTCTATAGTAACTCGTGCGATCCATTCCTATCATTAGCCCCCTTAGTGAAGAAGTGATTATAGTGTAAGTCCATCCCTGGGATAACTGTCAGATAATGAGACAGAGAATGGACTTCACTTCAAACCAGACTTGAATATATCAGTAAGCAGTATGTTTAGTTTGACACAATAATATGAGGGTAAATAGGTGTTACAATTTTTCCAGAGGGAAATAAAGTGGTTGAAAGTCTCTTGGGCCATTTATTCCTAAAGTGTAATTTCAGGGAGCAATTACTTGATTTGAAGAATATGGTTTAAATTGTTCTTAATATTATTGATCTCTTAATGTTTCAGAATTATGTGATATATAGCTTTAATGAGACTTCAATGAGTGCATTTTTTGTCAGGCTATGCTTTGGTGCAGTGGAGCGTTTGAATGTATGCTGATATTAGCACGCTAACGTTTGTACAATAGCAATGCTTACAGGCTGCAATAGGTAACTCTCATAGAAAATGCATTTTCCATATTTGTCACTGTATCTTCGTCACAGTATAAGACTGTCTAGAAATCTTAGTCCCATAGGTCAATCTATTGCTCCTCATTGCACTTTCAACCAGAACCAAGGCAGTCACAGACTGCAACATCCCCTGAATTCAAAATTTTACCATGACCTACTTGCATAGGTCAAAGATCAAAGCTAGTGCTCTGACTTGCTTTCACAGATCAGAGCACTAGCTTTGATCTAAGGTCGTAGTCACACTGGCCTTCTCCCTCGTCTTTCTATCTTATTCGGTTCCTGACCTTGACCTAGCTTTCTCAAGGTCAAAGTCATCATCTCATTTTCATCCTCTTTGCTGCCCGAATCATGTGCTTTTTGTTTTATCGTTCTATCTGCAACAGTTGCAAGGATATTTGGTGGACTGACTAACGGACGGACGAACTCACGAACACTGACAGTCACAGTACATCACTGTTTTGAAGCGGGATGTAAAAATCAATACTCTTACCCTGGCAAGCTTGGCCGCACAGTCTCTCAGGCCAACTGTGTAGGTTCTTATTCATCCAGGTCATGGTGATCCAAAATGTTTTTAAATCAATCCACAATCCAACTCTAAGAAAGTTCCTTGAAGACAATTCAACTCTCGTTCAAGAGACCTCCTCACTTCTGGTGGTGGTTGGTTTTTTCTCAGTTTTTAACTTCTGTGAGGTGTGGTCAGTGCTATTCATGTTCCAACGACCACTGCCAAGACCAACCTGGCTCCTCAACGATGGTCGTTAGGAGTGCCAGGGGGTGTCACAGACCATCTGACCATTTGACCATCTGTTCTCTCCTGTCAATATCTGAACATTAGTGTCCTGAAATGAGTGTCCTTTTCATTGAGGTGAATGAAGATCACCAAATCCTGTCCTGAGGAATTGGCTTTTCTTTGTTGAGCCATGCGCTTGTTGAGTGGCTGTTTGGTTTCTCTTACGTAGAGATCAGAGCGTTCCTCACTGCATTTAACTGCATACACCAGGTGTCTTCTGGCTCTGTGGGTCTTTTGGGTCGACCAGTTTTTGTTTGAAGGTGTTCTTCAGCTTAAAAAACACAGGGATCTGGTTCGGAGTGTCTGAAGATCCTCTTCAGACATCCCTCAGAACTTTTCCATAAAATACAACTTTGCCGTCCAGCAAGGATGAGTGTGACATATAGGGTTATACATTGTCATTATCTGTTTTCTATAAGTAGCTGCTCAAGCTCAGTTTTTTTTCCAGTAGTTATCTGTCATCCTACTAGAAAAGAACTCCTTTGATGGCTACTCTAAGGCATTTGTGCAATTGTGATGATTCCAGCAAAATATGAGTCAATTTTCCTAATTTCTCAAAAAAAAAGGTTGTTTTGCTCGAGCTACAAGATTTCTTGAAGACTGTATAGGAGAATTTTGAGATCAGTATTTATATTTCTACATCCACATGACAAAATTGTGATGAAGACTGAAATCATTATTAACACCTTTAAATGCCTATAGAAGTGAAGCTTAATAAACTTCACATCTTATCTTAATAGCTTCACAATGATGGTGAATGTATAGCTACTCTCAGATGCTGATAGGAGATTGATAAGGTGTGTGCATGTGTGTGTTTGTGTGTGTGTGTGTGTGTGGCATGTGTGTACATAGTCTCCTATGTTAATATCCTTTTCAACTGAGTCAGCCCTGACCATGGTTGATTTGCAGTGTGATTAGAGGATTAGGAAGCAAAATGCCCTCTAATATTTATAGACTGTTGGAAGTGTTTGACTGAAATGAAGGAAAACTGACTGCATGGCAGGAATAATATTTGGCTGAACAAGAATAGACGTGTTCTTATCTGCTTTGTTCAATTAGATAATGGGAGCATTAATCACACTGAGGGCTCCAAGCTGTCAGTTTAAATGTAATTTTTATTTTGTTATCAGGCTAATCAAAACTGCATTGCCTCTGAAAAAAAAAAAAAATTGTTGCCAACAATGTCTTTCTAACAAATTTACACTTTTTGTTTGTTTTTCCACAGCTTTAATCTTCAAAACAGTTGGGACAGCTCACATCTGGTGACAATGGTTAATTTTTGGTTGATTTTATTTAGACTTTTAGTAATTTTATGTACAACGTTAGGATTTGGGTTGTTTTTTGTTTTTTTTTAGGCCTCATTTTACATTTTCATGAATTTATATCATAGATTTGCATTCCCATAATGCTTTGCTGGTGGACAAATCACAATGTTTTACTTTTGACTGAATTGGAAAGGCAGTCAGTTTGATAAATCCAACCTTTATGATGTTAAAGGCTGGATTTATGATCTGAGCTGAAATTACGATATCCTTCAGTTTCATATTGTAATAGGGTAATATTTAGTGACAGCTATACTTATTGTACCAATTTGTAGAAAGGGAGCCAATACCAAATGTAGTGGTCCCCGCAATGCTTAGTTTATATCTGTTGTGCAAACAGTCTAAATGTGCACTTGATAAAGACCATCTTCTCTTTCATCAAGGCTCATGCTCCTTTTACTTTCCAGGCTTTATAGCCCTGGAAAGAAAGACAGCGGCAGAGGTAACGACTCTTTAAATAGACCTGAAGAGGTTTTAACAAGAAGCCTGTTTAGCTCTTGTTACAGACTAACTGCCATTTGAAGCCTCTCAAATATTTCCAGAAAGATTTATCCTTTGGTTATTTCCATTGCGATTCTTCTTCTTCCACTGCAGTGTAGTGTTGCCGTCGTTGATAGGGAAACATTTTTACCAAACAAGATGAAACATTAAGAAAAAGAAAGAGCATCCATGATAGCGCCGTCCCCACAAAACTTGTGGAAACAATGATTGTGCCATTAGTCTTGCAATTTAAAGACATGTATGATTGCTCAGCCTCAGCAGAGCTATACAATCCACAGAAAGTCATTTTACTTTCCATGGCTTTTACATTCTACACGGGGTCATCGATATGACTTGGCACATATTGATCATTCTGATTTTTTGACTCTTTTGCTGGCTGCCTTCTGATACCAAAATGTACTGTTTGTTTGGTGCTAACATAGTGCTGATCACTTCCCACACATATTTCTTTTCTTGTTGTTTGTGCTTACTTTTTTTTTTTTTTTTTTTTTTATATTTCTATGAATCACTTCCATCCCACATTCTTTCTCCTGAGAGCAAATGCTTTTTTAGGCCCTCTGCCATAATCTCAGAATTTTCTAGGGTAAGTTTGGGAAGGTTTGTTGAATCATTTTGTAAAGTGTAAAATGGCTTTATGTAAAGTTTTCTGTATGTAAAGGGGTCCTATTACGAAAAACACATTAATTCAGGTCTCTATATTTACACAGTGGTCTTTCCTAACGCTACCAACCCCTCGAATCTGGAAAACAAATGGGCCCTCTATTGACTTTACAGCAGAAAGTTATCCAAGATGTCAAAAAAATGATTTGCTTCTACTAATTTCTTTTCCATTTGCAAGCACTGTGTGTTTTGCTCCACAAATCCTCTGAAGATGTTTAGCGGTCAGTCTCAGTTCTCAGATCAGCTGATTTCGTGTTCACACAATGTGACAACGGTGTTATATTTAGCTGACTGAGAAAGTAGCTTCATGATTACCATGGAAAAATTAACAGTTGTATAATGAAAAATAAAAGAAAAACACGTAGTAACAAAGTTACTAAATGGAAAAACATTGTAACCAGTACATAAGTGCGCGTGCACGGCGGCGCATACACGTTCGAAGGGGACGTTCGAAGGGGACGTGCAGCAGGCGTTGATGGAGGGATCTCATTAACATTTGATGAGCAGCCCAGACAAACAGCCTGTTTTCAGTAGAGATGATTTGAGCGAGTTTTAGCGGCTGACATTCATGACCACGGATCAGTTTGGGGCGATACATTTCCAGTACAGTGTAGTTGGGACATCTGGCGGCTGTATGAAATTAATGAAAAAGTATAATATGGGACCTTTTAAATACTGTAAAAACACACTTGCTCAGATATAGAGCACACTGCTTATCACATACAAAACACATGTAGTTGTGCCTTCTAATATTTCAGATTTTATACAAATTTTATTTAGTATAGTTTCCATGGAAACTTGTTACTCTGAGGGGTTGTCATTTTGCCTGGAACATACTTGGCAGATTTTACATGCTCACTGCACCACCACTCATGCCTAAATCTTCCAGAATGAGTGTTATTGCCTTTCAACATTTAGATTTTTCTCCAACTCTTGTTTTTTTTTTGGAGTCTTTTTTATCAAAAGAGGATTCTTCTTAAATTATATATCCAAAGCAATGCTACTCCTCTGTGGAGTGGCTGGATGTACCCTTAGAGGTAGGTGAGGAGCTGCAGCTCCTCCATATCGAGCGGAGTCATCTGAGGTGATTCAGACATCTATTTGGGATGTCTCCCGGACGTCTCCCTGCGGGGGTATTCCGGGCACGTCCTACTGGGAAGAGGCCTCGGGGAAGACCTAGGACACGCATGCCTCTCAGCTAGCCTGGGAACATTTTGGGATCCCCCTGGAAGAGCTAGTTGAGGTGTCTGGGAGGGGGGAATTATGGGCATCCATACTTAGACTGTTGCCTCCGCGACCTGTCTCCAGATAAGCAGTTGAAGATGGATGTCAGTACTACTCAAGGCTCTCAAAAGGAAGTTAAGATAATGTATATAGTAATGCATATGCTTTTTTTATTCCGCTCTGCTTATCCAGAGCAGCTTATGCTGGCCGTGGCTGGGTTTTGGGTAGAAGTGTTAGACTGAATGTTTTGGCTCTTTATTTGAAATTCTAAAAGTCTCATTGACATGCAGGATGCAGCAACCTTAATGTGGGGGTAATCGACTGACACAAAGACGACAACACTGGATGAATACAAAGATGGAGAACAAATAATGCGATGTTGCTGTATATCAAATTGGCTTTGTTCTACTTTAACACTGACTGTCACAAAGTACCACATTTTAAATACAGTAATCTGACATACATATTGTCTTTTGCATTTGCAAAAGATCTGAAGTTGCAAATACAACTTCATATCTTCTAATTTAAGTCTATTCTGCCACAGAATAAACTTAAATTAGGAGGACATTTTCTCAGCTGCTCATCACCATAGACTCAACCTCGTGACCTCCTGATAATGATGCTGAGGTCCTTCAGATTTTGTTGAGATTGAAATAAAGTGTTCAGATTAGAACTTCTATCAGGCTGATAGACAGAAAGAAAATAAGATGTTTAAAAACAGAGCTATAAAGACTATGTTTAGTTTAGTGATTTGGCATTTAATAATAATATTTAATAACCTATGGTTATGTCTTGTGTCTCTTTTGATTCCAAACATTTTCTTCTTCCAGTTTCCTTCCCTTCTGCACCCCAATGATGTCATCGCTTACAACTCCACACAGCTTGTCACACACATACATTCTGATCCACAGGCTCACACACACACACACACACACACTGGTCGAGAACACAGATATTTTGGAAAAAGCGAAGTGATTTCCTCTAAGGAAGAGGGGAAAAGAGGCATTGCTGTACTACTCATTTTGTCTTAAAAGGGCCTTGACGTCAGTGGTGGGCAGAACTAGACTGGAGTGCATATTTCAGAAAGCTCAAGAGGCCTCTTTTTCATTGCTTTGGTATTGCTGTGAATCTGATCTTATTTTTCTGTCCATATCATCATATGGGCTTGACATGCAGTTGATTATGGACTGAAACAAAATTCAAAAAAGTATCAAATCAAACACTTACTCCAGACTTTCACAGTTTATGAATGTGTTTGATCACAGTGTAGTAAATATGCAGCAGTAATGCTTTCTTATTCTTTGTTTGTTTTGTGTAAAGTCTCAAGCTTAGTTAATTTTTTTTAAATTGGCTGTGAATAAGCAGTGATAATTTTAACTGAGCTACACTTGAGCAATCAACTTCATTAGTGAAAAATTGCTGTACAGGCATTTTGACAACTGGGATCATACAGTAATTGGTCTGAATATAAAAATATTTCCCACTTAGGGCTAGTATAATTTATTAGTTGACTTGACCTTGATATTCAGTTTACTGGGTTTCTGCTTTATAATGTAGATAATGGTTAATTTTGTACTTCACTGATGTGTGGAGGATAGGGAGGGGATTAACTTGTTAACGTTTTCCTGCTACTGCCTATCATGATGATGCCCTTTTTGAAAAAAAAAAAAAAAAGCCACAACTGAGCAACATTTATTTTTTACATAGTCCAAAATTGAATTCCTATCATTGTGTTATCATTATAAAGGTATAACTGCAGATATTTCGTCTAACCAACTTCATATACTGTAGGTAGGTGGTTATTACAGTTGAGGCTGCCATTGTCCATGCATACACTAATCCCTTTATGGTATTGATACTGATCTTGGGTGTGTGCTTGAATAGCACATTTGTAGCGTGTTGCAGATGGTTGCCAAAGCATCTGGTCAGGAAAGTGGGAACCGGTCCAGAGGGTTGAACCATATGCTGAGTCTGAATGTCAGGTTTCATTGTGTTTGTTTACCTTCCCCCTTCCTTCACTGGGTGGCTTTAATGCTCCAAGTGAAGACATGTGGAGAAGGACGAAAAGATCAACAGGGAAAAAAAATTTACAAAGAGGAACAATTATGGGGAAAATAGAGAGATGAAAGAAGTGAATTACAATCATACAGTACTAACATTGCTGACAGCAGATAGGAATATTACAAAGCAGAATGAGTGCCAAAAAGGAAGTCGGCCTTAAATGCAGCATAAAACAGCATATATAGCATTTGTCTGCTGTATTATGTTCGGATGCAAGTGAAGCTGCAAAGACAACAGGATTATCCAGTAGTTTTAAGTTTTGTGTTGAAAACGTACCAACTTGTTCCATCTTCATTAGCTATATTATGGATTATGTTATACATAGACTAGTGGGAACACGTAGAAATTCCACAATAAAACAGTAATATTTTCGCTTCGTTTCTTTTTTTTTCTCTTCGCTGTCAGAAGAAAACAAACCGCTGTGTCCGACAAAGCCGTAACGGCTCCGTGTGTGTGGGACGGACCAACGCCCAGACGAAGGCCACTTCGGTGTTACGGTTTGGCCATCGTGAGTTTGGTCCTGGTGAATAAGTCATCAGGGTTCCCACATGACAACGTGAAGTCTGTCACAATCAAAGAATAGAAACTGCTATGTTTGACCAAGCCAAACGTAGCCTGACGCTTATATTTAAAACGTGTTCACGGTGTCTTCTTCTTGTCCTTTCTACTTTTCCCTTCTCTCATCCTCTTCTCTCACACCAACTACCTTCATGTCTTCTTTCACTACATCCATAAACCTCCTCTTTGGTCTTCCTCTAGGCCTCCTGCCTGGCAGTTCAAAACTCAGCATCCTTCTGCCAATATATTCACTATCTCTCCTCTGGACATGTCCAAACCATCTCAGTCTGGCCTCTCTGACTTTATCTCCAAAACCTCTAACATGTGTTGTCCCTCTGATGTACTCAGAACCCTGCTCCTAAACTTCTAGCCTTGCTACCTCTCCACCTGGTCTCCTGGACACACAGTATGTCCACCTTCCTCCTCTGCATCATGTCAACCAACTCTCTACTTTTTCCTGTCATAGTTCCAACATTCAGTGTCCCTACTCTCAGTCCTATACTCTTTGCATTCCTTTTCTCTCTCTTCTACGAACACACTTTCCTCTTCTCTTTCTTTGACCAACAGTAGTCCAATTTCCACCAGCACACTGTAGGTTAACCCGGGCCTCGACCGATCCAGTATGGAAGTCATAGATTTGATTTACATGTTTGATTTGGAAAAAGTTTTATGTCGGATGCCCTTCCTGGCACAACCCTCAAGCTCACAATCCGGGCTTGGGACACTGGCTTCTGCCCTCTTGCGGCTATGTGTTCAAGGTATATTATACAAAATTCAGCAATGTCTGTTTCATCTCTGTCTGATATTGTTTCAGTCACTCACCCGTCAGACTGTTGTGCCTCCATATTGCAGTTTGTGTTTGGCGTTGCATCAAGGGTCTCTACTGGCGAGACAGTAATGGAAACACAGTTAGTTTTCCTTCAGACACAGAAACATACAGACAGAAGGTCAAGAACAGAATGAAAACCTGATTAGTCAGCTTACTGTACTAGCTGCTGTTTGTTCAACAATCAAAGTGGATTAATGCGTTGATATCTTTATGGTTGTTTAACAAATAAATGAGACATGATTGCAAAACCTTGAAGATGCTGACTGATGCATGTATGTTCCTCAAGATTTTTGTAGTTATTTTAAAGCTTATAAATGTCATTTTGCCATTTAACATCTGACAGAAAAACATTTCAAAATAAACGGGTATGCGATGGAATCTGAGTGCTGTCACTCATCGTGTCTCTTTCTTTCATTACTTTGCACAGTTATTAAATTAATAATCAATGTAGCTATGCATCTCCAAAGATATACTGTAGTGTTTTTAAAACTTCAGTGCTTTGTTCACTTAGGATGATCAAAGCCAACAGTTCCATTTAGAATGGGGATCCCAGGTCTACAGCTGGCTTTGGTTTGAGAGTCAGCTATTAACTAATAAATGTCTCCCCAATGATTTACAAAGACTAGATTGTCTTGTCTTGGCTCCCTCTTTGCCACGCCACCTCATGCCTACAATCCCTTCGCTGCTTGATCTTGTCCTACTTTTCCCGAGGCACATATACAAATAGGTCACAGGCATCAACTTACACTCCTTCAAATCTTTTTTTATTGTCCTCCCTCCTTGATGTTTATTGCCCATATCACAACAGGACTCCTAGTTCTTCATGCTGTCATTGGGATTGGGGCCTTCTCCTTCTTCAACATTAACTGATCTTTGGCCATTAGGGGGCAGCAAAAACGTAACCACAAGTTGACTGAAACAATGGTGTGACTGCATTCTTAAAAAGGTTTTAATTGCAAAAGCAAACAACAAACCAGCGCTTTTGGTTGTATGATAGTATATTAAGTCTGTTCTTTTGTTTCTCTCTCTCTCTCTCTCTCTATCCCTACCTCTCTGTCTGTCTCTACCTACATACAAATACCAGCTTCATTTGCTGTCACGGGGTGCAAGAGCCTATTCCAGCTGACTTGGGCCATGAGGCAGGGTACTATACTATACGTAATTCATCTAATCTATGTAATCTAACTATGAATTTTAGATACAGTAAAAGCTATGAAGTGATGCTTCATTTCTACCTCACCTCTTCAAACAAAGGTGCTTTATGTTAAATGACAAAAGTCATTACAGGTACTGAAAAAAAATGTGGTAATACCCATTAAAATACAGTGCCCCCCAGTGGGCGACTTGTAAAGGGACGGTGCCCTGCTCAAGGGAAGCTTGGCAGTGTATTGCACCTCCCGACTGCCAGTTCACACTCCAAAATATTTTGGTCCACTTGGGTCTTGAACCGGCCACCCACAAATACCCAGTGGACTGAGCTACCGCTATTAAACTATCAGTTTCCTCTGCATTCTTGTTTCGTGAGGACACTGGAAAATGAATACACTTAATTGAGAATATGAGATATATCACATTATGCACGCTTACATCCCAGTTTAAAACCCATTTGCTCATTTAGTCCATCATTGAGACTGCATAACTTCATTTCAACCCAAATCATATGCAATCACTCTGCAGCCACAGTTTTTGCCAGTAGCTGTTCAGTTCAAATTCACAGTGACAGGCTATGCAATTGTAATTATTAGCAATGCATTCACAGTTGTAATCCATAATGCATATGTCATTTCAGATCAAGAAAAATTACCTGCTTGTTTTCAGTCGACACTGATATTAACAGTGTCATCAAACTGGCATCTCTTGTAATGCAGAAATGTTTGGTATTCATGGCTGATTTTCATAACCCTGGATGGACATTATATGTAGGCTATAATGAAGTCAGCATGTTTGGTTTGAATAATGTTAATTTTAAATAGAGCACCGTGGTTTGTCAATGGTGGTTAATGTAGAGCTAATTTAATACATGTGTCAACAATGGTTACAATTGACTGCACACACTCCCTCGGTGAGCAAACTGTAGCTGTCCAAGGTTCTGAAGTGGGTGTGTAGTCAAAGTGGTTTGCCATGTTTGCATGACCCACACAACGAAATATCATATGTCAGATGCTATATTGCATTTTTGTAGTTGTGCAAGCTGGTTAGAAATATTCAAGCGCCGGCAAATCTTTATAGAAACATACGAGCACAGCAAACTGAAAACTCTGCAGCTCTCTCTCTCTCTCTCTCTCACACACACACACACACACACACACACACACACACACACACACACACACACACACACACACACTGCTGTAATAAATGAAGAAAATTCTGACATTTCACTGAATCCTCATCTATGTTCCTCACTTTGCTTCTCAGTTTTTCTTAAATGAAAAGCATCTGCACGCAAAGATCCAACCGCTCATTGCTGTAAGCACTAGAGTGTGTGTGTGTGTGTGTGTGTGTGTGTGTGTGTGTGTGTTGGATATTTGTTCGTCTGTTTCTTTAGGACTGATGTGTCTGAATTACAGTGGCATTTTTTTTTTTTTTGGTGACAGCATTTGTGTCTTGTCTCATATCTCGCAGCCTGTTGCTTTTCTAGTCACGAGGCACTTTTTTTTTTTTGCCAAGTGTTTCCACAAAGCGTAAGTGTGTTCTTTGAATCTTGGCTGGATTTGGACCTTTGTGGACAGATGACTTTCATATTTTTCATATTTTTGAGCAGTTGCTCAGCGAGCTATTGTGAATGACAACCGATTTCTCTCACAGTCCAGATGTCTTTTGAGCAATCGCCATCTTTTCAAGGCCAACCCAGCACCATGCAAAGCAAAGATGATCATATTTGGTGAGGCTGGTGGCATCTATTTTTTTTTCTGACACTGTTAACACAATTTGCAGTCGTTAGTTTAGGATGTGGTGATAATGTATAGGTATCGTGCATAGCACAGATTGCATGCACTGTCTGTGCATTTGCTGCAGCGTATCCTTCTTGGTAGGGACTCAAGGATTTTTTTTTTACAGGTATTTGCAAAATGAGTGGCATACTCTGTAGTGTCAGTTCACACTGTTAAGATATCACTGTGGGAAATAATATCACACACCCCAAATAGATGCAGGGATTCACTGACAGTTCATTGAAGATACACTGCCTGTATGCTCAGTGTGTTTTTCTATCTGAGTTTGCGTCCCAGAGACTAAAGCTCTAACTATAATTAGCTCTTGGTTGCCTTGGTAGCACCACAACGTCCGTGTGACTGGCTTATTGTCTGTGAATGTGTGTTGAGTGAATGTGTGTTGAGTGAATGTGTGTTGAGTGAATATGCCATAAAAAGAGCCTAGTGCCATTTTTTTGGTCAACAGCATCTCTGCCCTGACTTGGCATCTCCCCACCTATATGTTTGAATAAACTCACTTGAAAACCTCACTGTGTCACGTTTTAACTCCACCCACTACCTGTCAGTCAAGCACCCAACCAATCACAACGCATCTGCCAGAAGGAATCACGTGAACAATATGAGATATATTTGGATAAAGTTACAGAACCCTAACATATTCTACTGCTGTGCTCTTAGATCACAACCACATTCATTTAAACAGTAGAAGCACAAAGTTAGACTGAATCGAATTTAAGAGATTTTTTTCCCCCCAAGCTGTTGTTTTCTAAGGCTAAATGTGCAATAATAAAACTGATGGTGTGTTCACATCTGTTACCTTTGTAGCAGTTTATTGGAACCATCGGCCAGTTGTTTTACTTCAGTTAAAATAGTGTCTTTCATTTACTTTGCTGGTATTTCATGGTGGCATGATGCATCAAAAAGCAAGTCTCAATCCTCTTTCATATGAACCAAAGTGCTTTCAATTATAGGAAACCCTAAAATTAGGATTTTGCATCTGTTAAAAGACCACCACCAGCAGCAGTGTTGTGATATTTCTATTTCTACCTCTTGTACACACTAAAATAATGTAAATCACGCAGTACAGAAGAGACGGACCACTGTTTTGTTTAAGTTAACAAGTGAAGTGGATTTATTTCCATTTCCCCTTTTGATGCCATAATCTCTAACCATTCAGGGAATCCCATTTTTATGATCTTGCAAAGTTGCTGCATGAGAATGTGTTTGTAGCATCAGTGTACCTTAACTACATAGTATGAAAAACACATGAATGAAGTATGAAACACTTACAATAGACTGGTTTGAAAAAAAAAAAGCGAAATTTATAGTTATATTGAAGGAATTTTTTCCCCCAGCACCTTTAAAGGCTGTTTTGGTCACTTACCTGTACATACAGGACACGCCCAGTCCCGGGCTGTCAATCTGAGCAAGGTCAATGCAAGGGGTCAGGTTAAGTGCAATATAAAAAATAATGGTGCTAATTTATAGTGGTCTTCTTGGATAAGGAGTTTAATACCTTTTCAACATCTGTGCAAGTTTAACGAGGCATTGTGTGCAATTTTGAATTTGGTCATATTAATCTGCTGCCACAACACAGCTCCTGGCCAAACTGTGAGATATAATCTTTTAAGGTGCTTGCATCATTGGAGAAAGTTAGTTATGATTTTACTTGAAGACTTTCTTTTATTGCCCTGGCTTTCTTAAACTCAAACAACATTTCCCCATTTAAAATAACAAAAATCATTTAAATCCATTCCAGCCTTTTAAAAAGCCCCAAACCCCTCTAAATTATGAAAAAAAAGAAGTTTTTATTAACCAATAGAACTGCCTGTGCATAATTAATATTATACAAGCTATGTAAACAATGGTAATGGTAGGAACACATACACATTATCTTTTCTCCAGGAAACACAATGAGATCCAGTGTCAGCTGTTGTAACCATCCACCAACTAGCCGTGGTGTCCTAAAGCACGGCTGATATCTTGGATTTTACTTGTATATCCAACAAAATATGTACGGCGCGACGGCTCGTAACTTGAAAAATTAGTATGTTGAACAGCTCGTGTCTCGATCTACTGATAGAGACTGCCCTGAAAATAGCCCATCCATTTATTTCATCATTCAACAGCCTCACTGGAGCTCTGGATGATATCCACTGAGGATGGATCTCAATCCATCCTTGTGCCCACACACAGCTTTAGCACACCTGCGACCGTCCATAATGCTGTCCTAGCTATGAGGAGCAACTGAATTCATTTAAGGTGACCTGCTGGAAGATGTATTAGGATGCATTTATCTGCATAATCAAGCTAATGTCCATCTGAACTGACCTTTGAATATAGGATTGATGATAAATTGTAGTGACATTATAAATCTGTTTATACAACATTGTAAATACATACATCATTGCCTGAGCTAAGCATTTTTCATGTTGCTGCTGTTCCAATAATACATTATTGATTCCTCTGAGCTTGTCACGTTCTCACACTTTTCTTGATCTGCCTCACCCTAGGGTTTATGAAGTTCACAATAACTCATCCCATTGTTTGGATATCAATTTGGATTGTATCAGTGCTGTTCAACAGTCAACCATGCAACCAATGTCTTTGAATGTAAGGTTTGGCATGATTTCATTAATGATAAGCTTTCAAACGACCTCTTTAATGTTAATAACTTGCAAAGTGATTTGAACACCTTGCAAGTTCTTAACATTAAAATGTTTTTTCTCCCAGATGCAAACAAATTTTTGTATTCGGATAAAGTACTCTGATTAAAATGTATCCTTAAACAGTCACATTGTGGTTGGTTAATTCATGTGCAGTTTTTTTTTGTAGCACTGGAGACCTGACTTCCTCTTCCTTTTTACCCCACACTTCCAAACCTCCATCAGCTTCTCCTCAAAATAAATCCAAGGCAGCTATGCAATCAAGCAAAGCATTTGTCCAATTCTTAAATTTTCCATCCTTACTCTTTTACAACTAATTATTTCTTTTAAGCTCTACATTAAATAAATTAAAGCCAGAAATTGAATTTACCATTAGCTTTTCACCATATCAACAATTCCACATCTTTCATACACAATTGATATTATTCAACTTTACTCAACATCAGCATTACAGTTTAATGTCAGCGCTTCCACATCGAACCTTCAAACATAACATTTCTTATTTTCTTGATAAAAGGCATTTATTAAATATA
Organism: Antennarius maculatus; assembly: GCA_013358685.1. NCBI lineage: Eukaryota > Metazoa > Chordata > Actinopteri > Lophiiformes > Antennariidae > Antennarius > Antennarius maculatus. The sequence continues at coordinate 23,273,629 of CM023612.1, forward strand.
TATCAGCGCTGGTCATATTCCAAAAGCATTTAAAAGGCATGTTTTAATAGAAAATAAAAGGTTTTGGAAAGTGCAAAAACAGCAAGAGTACAAGTAACATTGCTGACAGCTTCATTGAATTTTGATCTCAGTTGTTGTGTAAGTTGTGTAAGCTGCTTCAGTGGATTAGTGGGACACCTACATTACAGATGGTACCTCTATTTTGATAAATAGTCGATCTACAAGCTCCACATTAAGAGCTTTTTATTGACTTATTTCATTAATGAATGTCAGAGTTGTTATATAATAACTGGGCCTGAAAGTTTGACAGAGTAGAATTTTCTTCTGACATTTTCGTAATAATAAGGTTGCCTTTAAAATAACAGTCTCCAGTGGAAGAGGGATTGTAACCATTTTACCTGGTAATACAGTAGTCCACAGCTAAAAACAGCACAACTATTGGCTTGCACACACACACACACACACACACACACACACACACACACACACACACAGGCACACGCGCACGCACACACACACACACACACGACGGCCAGCGAGGGAGACACCTGTGGGGATTCCCATCAAAGCTGCCTTCACCCATCCTGTTTCATTTGTTGTTTGTTCACTCTCTTTGCCATTCATGACCTCACATATAAACAGTTCACTTTCACTCACACATCCACACACACACACACAAACCTACACACACCCACACACACACATACTGTCTGTCTCTCTTTACCACACGCATTCCACATCGACCCAATATGACCTGTCTTGATAGCGGTAAAAATATCCCTTGTGATCTTGTGTTTCTGCTCACAGTTACGGTTGTGTGTCTTGGTGTCTTAGTTTTGTGAGCAGGTAGTGAGGCTACGAAAAGCCATAATGCTTGTATTATTTATTATTATTATTATTCATTTATAAGTATTCCATGTTCTTTTGAGGAGGAGTCAGGCATTTCTGGAAATATGGCTACCTTCTTGCAGGAATGAGATGAGAAGCTTGATGCCATTGTTATTGCCACCGTGAAGTTGGCAGGTGCTACAGCCAGTCAAGAAGAAGTCGTAGCCATAAGGTCCATAACACTAAACTTCTTAAGAAGTGGGCTTTAGGTAGTGATGGAATTCTGTAGAAGAGAATGATATTTCCGATCTTTATGCTATGCTAAACAATTCAGCTGATGGCGGTAGTCTCATAACTACTGTGCAAAAATTCCTTCCTGTGTACATACCTGTACATATCGGAGGTATGACACTTTCTCTGTTCACAAATGGATCTCGTTTTTAGGGTAATTTATGGCATTCTTGTAAGTATGACATGAATGAAAAGGTGCGGGTGAACTTGAAAGCTGTGGAAAAGTGCAGTGCGTGCTTTTTTGCTCGCATCTGAATAATCGCTGATCTATGATTTAGAGAAAAAAAATGCACATGCCAGACATATACGTGAAAGTGAAATTGAAATAAATCCAAGCACCCTGAAAAATGCCATGTGAGTGAAAGGAAAATTATTTCTTTTTTTTTAATTTCGATAATAGAGAAATAAATGAAGGGCCAAACAGCAGGCATTTTGCACAATTATATTTAGGAGAAAAAATGGGACTTGATGTGGAGACAGATAGAGCTGAGCAAAAGTAAAAGTGAAAGGTAATTTAAAATCATATTAACACCTGAGCCACTCTGACCAACCTCTAAGACTTTTCGATTAGGAGTCACTGTCAGTGCACCAACATAAATCACAACTTTTGCAGTTGTGTCGTTTGAATGAATGCCATGTTGTTGCTATATGCACTTGTGTAAATGCACGTATTTAATCACCCTTGAAATATCTCAGCCTGTGACATGTTGTAGCCATAGTGGTTGCTAGTTTTATTGGACATCAACCATATTAATAATGACAGATTGGTTGTTTTAAATCTCAAATGCTACTGTAGTAGGGGGAAGTCTTGTTTGACCTAAATTATAATTTATGTATGAAACCTGCCCTATTTATGACTGTACTGACATATGTGTTTGTGTGTGTGCCTGATGTTGATTGGCAGGTGTACTCTGTTTTTAGCTGTTGCAGCTTTCCAAGAGAAAATGTGATGATTAACTCCTGACGTGGTTTGACATTAGTTTTATAATACGTGTGCATCGAACAAAATAGCCTCAGTTCTGCTTACAAAAAGGGCAGAATAGCAGCAAAGCATTGATTTGTAGCCGTGTGCACACAAACTATGCATGTTGTCCTTTCAGGCATTGACACCAACACCAAGGGGAGCACGTCTGCATGTGTGCATTAGGTGTGTCAGTGCATTGTGATCCTGTGTATTATCCTGTGTATTATGTGTTCTCCCAGACAGTTTCCTGTCTGGGAGAACAGGGAAAAAGGTTTCCTTCATTTTTGGTTTGATCTATACTCTCTGTTTTTGCCAGTCGGTTTAAGAAGAAAGCGCCTACATGAATAAAACTATATTTTGCACCCTCGTCTTCTTCCTTAGTTCACTTCTCTCACCACTTTATGCTTTATTCAGTCTCTCTTTCCCCACTCTGTGTCTTGACTTGTTTTCACGGTCTCTTTCTCTCCACCAAACACTTCATCTCCACTTTCATTAAATACTAACTGTCTGTCTATCAAATTTCTTTTTGTATTATCAGTCCTGTCACTTTTCGTGGTGTTGGCCTTCATTGTCACTTATTTGCTCTTCCATTATCTCATCCACTCCTTTTTTATTTATCACTCACTACAGGCTAAGTGTGGAAGAGGATATAAGAATGGGTTATGTCCATTCATCTGTTCGTCACATTTTAGTTCCAGAGCATAGCTTAAAAAATTTTTCTCCCTGTGACGAAAACCGCTGTGACGTTAGTATGTGTGACCCGTGTCTACATGTAAATACAGAATGAATGGAGTTAAAACCGGCTATTTTCGGACGTATATCAGCTCCATGTCGAAGGCACGTTGATAAACATGCTTGACAGTTGAATATTTGTTCGTCGGTTTTTTATGAGTCATAAAGGTTATATAATGGACAAAAGTGTTGTTTTGAAATAAAAACCAATGATATGACCCAAGCATAATCTAATAATAATAAATTATACAAAATAATACATATAATAATATAATTGAATATGATAATAAATAATAATAATAAATAATAATAATAAATAATAATAATAAAATAATATGTAATATATAATATAATATAATATAATAATACATATATTATACATAATAAGCTGTACATGTTTACTTTATCTTCATTTTTGTCATGGACAAATGATCATTTTCCATACTGCCAGTGTGTGTGTGTGTGTGTGTGTGTGTGTGTGTGTGTGTGTGTGTGTGTGTTTGTGTGTGTGTTCTATATGTGTGCAAGCATTTGGAGTTAAAAGTAATTTCCCTACGGGAATTATTAATATATATATTTTTTTTAAATTTGATATTTTTTACACACACACACACACACACACACACACACACACACACACACACACACACACACGATGTACTGCCAACACTAAAATATACATCTTTTGCGTACTTTTTATTTTGCTGACATTTTTTTCCACAGGCTTTCTGCAAAATGCCACACACTTCAAACTCATGCCAGCTGATATTTTACCCTCCAGTAGGTGTCGTACTAGAGCAAATGAAGCCTCATGAAGCTTCGAACCCTATTGAACAGATTGGGATGAAAAGCTTCATTGCTTCATGGGGCTTCATCTGCCCATCACTAACTACACATGGATTTCCCAGTTAACATAATTTCAGAGTGTTATAACTGTTCCAACAATGTTCATGTTTGTGAGCAGAGAATCCAAACAACAGGAACGACACAGAAAACAACAATTTCTGAGTGAAACTAGCTGCTAGCACCAACAGTCTGTCCAGCTATGCTTTCTGTTGGGAATTACACATCGGCCTGTTCTGTATTCTCACATTCCTCTTGAGTCGTATTTGACAAATCAAAATCTTAATAAGAACCAAGCATTTTTGTTGTCATCCTTCAATAAAATGTCAATCAAAATATTTCATATATAAAGGATTTGTATTCTCTTCGTGAGGTGGTCTGTAGTTGCTCAGACATCATTTACATTCTGACTGTTGCATGACATTTTGAAAACCCCCACATGCCGGACAATGAATTATACTCTTTGACCTCCGTAATCCATAAGTCCGCCGCATCCAACCACATTCACTTCTCACCCAAATGCAGTTCAACAGCTTTCATGATCAGTTCATAAATATAGTCAATTAATTAATCTCAGACTGTGAAAATGTCAGTCTATCCAATTTATCTTTTATTGGTGGAGGAACCACGCACCACAGTGGGATGAAGTCCTCTTCACATCAATTTCTGACCCATGTTTCTTGTGATACACACACAAACCGCAGCAACCGCGAGCACCCAACTGCAGTTGCTGAACTCCCGTGACATTCACATCCGTGCAAACCACAGAAAAACCCAGTTAACTACTGGCTGGGAATATGATTGGATTTCCTCTGTTGTTGAAATGATTTTCTAGTTCAGGCGGAAGTAACATCAACCCAACAAGCCTGCATATGAGGAATTATTTAACTGGAAATACTCACCAATCTAACATGTTTGTAATGCTGTATCTCTTCTAGTAATAAATTACCTGTTGTACTTTATCTGGATCCACCAACCTGCGACAAACTGAGAGTGATGATCTTTTCATACATTTTAAAAGTGGTTCACCAGATTTTATGTTTTAGCACTTTTCTTGTTCTTTGCAGTTGATAATAAAAAGCATGTTTACAGTAAGGATGAATCATTTTTCTTAACACTTTTTAATTCCTTGTGTTGCCATCACTAACTTTGCCGCATAAATCACTTCGTCTCCTGGCATTTTACTTTTTTTTTTTTTTTTTTTTAAATGCGTCCTCTTTGTTATCTAACCTGCCTGTGTGCACGATGACATGATGAATAATAGCTCAGGTGAATAATAGTTCTGGGGAGACGTGCGCCTCAGGTGTGTGTGTCAGCTTGCTAACACTTTATTTCACATTAGCAGGAACATGAAGCCGACAGGTATCTGATGGAGTTACAGGTGGGCACTTTGGTACAGTTTGTTTCTGTTAAAGGTCATGGAAGCAGCCATCAAAATCAATATAAATGAAAAAGAATCAGTTTGCAAAATGTCTTTCCCAATTACTTGGGAATGTTTTTAAATTTATGATGTTTTTTTTTCCTTTTAGATCACAAACCAAAATGATTTAATAAATAAAAGTAATAAAACAAATCTGTAACTCACATACCACCATAGAATCCAGTCCACACAAACAGTTTCCATTCAACTTACAGTATATATTCCTTGATGAATTTCCAGATCTTTAAAAAACTACCCTCCCAACAAACAAAAAACCAAAAGAAACTATTTACATAAGTGGCAACGAGCAAAATTGTTGTTAGAATCTCCATAAAACCCGCCAACAAGCGGTAGCATGAAGTGCTCCTAAAGCATCCTGGTAGATAGTTGTGTTGATTTGAAACTTGATAAAACTCAGTGGGAGGTGGCACAACTCTCTCACAATCTTCCTTGTATCTTCATTTTCCTTAATTTAATTCGGCATTCTGTGGTAAAATATGTTTGAATGAGCAAACAATAAATTAAAGGATTCCTCTGTGTGTTTCCTCTTGACTATAGCTTTTTGAATGGTTTCTAATCTTACATTTCTTTGGCACAGACAACAACCAACCAGAGGAAATCCTTTCATAATGTGCTTGTCAGATAAGCCAAAGAGCTCAATCAACCAAAAAGCCACTGACAAGGACCCTCAAGTGTCAACTGGTCCAAAAACAGTGTTAATTCTGCTGAAAGCCTTATATTGTCCAGTGGATGACTCTTGGAGTGACAGACCACCAATTTGGAGAGGGGATTGCTGTGTGAGTAGAGACATCCACCCATGTGAAGTTTAAGAAGACTCTTCAGAATCTTGCATGAGATCAATTGAATAATGATGACAATCAAGATAACAGATATTAGACTTAGCCGCAGCTGGTTGATAGAAAACCCTCCAGTATAAGAGGCCCAATAATATTAAAACTGGACAGTTCACATTCGTAAGCATGTAGGACGTGAGTTTCTTAATAAGATAATGGGTTGCAGTATTTTATCAACATATTTTTTTTCAACAATATTTTATATTGTTGATTCAGGCAATGTTTACATCAAAAGGAAACAAACTATCGGAAGCATGATCTGGTTTTGAACTGACACAGGAAACATACTGTAAGCCACTATTCTGTCGTTGTTTTTCTTAATGTCTTAATATCTCGTGAAGTTCTGTCAGGAGATTTTGACTTTGGCCTTTGCTCATTCATTAGTTTGAATATTTACTTCAGTACTGTATCTAACTTGATGATTCTATTATATCTCAAGAAACAAATTTCTGAATTGACTCAGAAATAGTGGATCGATAGTTTCTTCCACAACCAAGGTTTGTTACATGGTTTAGTCTATAGTCTTTATGCTTCAACTACAGAAACAGGCAGTTGTTAACTTGGTCTGCTATATAATGTATATCAGGAGTGAAGTGGCAAGAGCAAAGCTTAGTGTCTCTGGGAAGTTTTCCAGCTAGATGCAAATGTCTTTGTGGATTTTCTTCTTCCTGAACATGGACGTCTTGTTTTTATACAGGCGAGACATTGCCAGTAACCTTTCTGTGTGTTTTTCTCACTGACCCGTCTCTGTCTTAACCATCTTGCTGTTGTGTTTTTTCCCTTTTTTTTGCCGCCTCTTTCTTCTCTTCATACACTCATGGACTAATTGAACTGCTAGTCGGCCTGTTGACTGTCAAGCCTTCAGCTGAAAGATAATGCTATCTAGAGGGAGCAGCCTGCCATCCAGTTGATTTAATGTGCACAGAACACAGGAAGAAGTGTGTGTGTGTTTGTGTGTGTGTGTGTGTGTGTGTGTGTTGTCATCATAGGTAATGAAACTACAGTGATGAGCCTTTATCTGTTCCAGAAAAATAGTGTTGTGTATGTTCATTTTACGTTGTGTGTGCCTGTATGTGTAATACGTGAATGTAGGAATGGCTGGCAATCAGTTTAATCTTTTAAAGAGCGAGGGTGAGATGAACTTTTTATTGCTTTTTCAGGCTGTGTATCTCTCTGTCCAATGAAAACCCTGCATCTCAAAATTGTATGATTCTCAATATTTGAGATAAACTGCAGGATTAAGTGTTCATTTATGGGTTGAGAGATTTCTGGTTCTTCTTAAGCCGAAAAAAAGCAATTTAAAACTCATTCAGTTAACAGAACGCATTGACACAAAGCTGAAAGAAAAAAAAAACAATTATTGTTTAACAAGAACTGTCAGACAGCCGAGGTCTTCTTGCATGCGATTGCCTTAGAATCTACTTCCTGCACATTTTCTGCAACACTTCTTGCAGGATAGAAATGGACAATGTGTGAAATGCCATGTACTTGTAATAATTAATAATTATTTGTTTTTCGCCAAAAATAGGTTGATTTCAACCAACAGTTTCTTCCAGTCATACCCTTTGATATTTGTATGTATTTGGTAAGACTATAACGCATGACCTCAGCTGTATTTGGAGTATTTGACAATTGAACGTGAACGTATCGAACGTGAAATTTTCCTGCTTTGAGTCAACTATTAGCCCACCAATGATTACTGTTTTCTATGTAGAAGCCCACTTATGAGTTGTTTGCTCAGTGAGGAATGGAAAATTTGTGTATTCAAGGTCTTTTTTTTTTTTTTTAAACATTATTCCTTGAATACGTTCCACTAAGTTTTTTTTTTTTTTTTTTGGTAACAGAAGGAAGCACACTGAGCCCCTCTATGCAAACAGGATTATGTTTAAATTTTTATCTCCAACGGCATTTCACAATTGTTACGTTTTTCCCTCAAAAAATATTTCGTTGTGTGCCAGGGGCTCTTGGAGGGCATTAATGTGACTTTCAACTGGAACACAGTGATTAACAGAACTGTTAGTGCAGTTATTACCTCCCATTGACATTTAAGTAGTGGGGTGTGCTGACCTGGCTACTGGGAAGCAGTAATGTCTGTATGTAATTTATTCCTCACTCATACTTTTGTTGTTTGTCTCACTGACTGACGTGGAGAAATTCTGTATGCGGTTATTTAATCTGCTTTGGGTCGAAATATATTTATTAAAGAATTATTGAAATATGTATTACAAAAAGTACTTGACATAGCTTTAAAGACAGAAAACATTTATTGTCAAAAAAAGAAAGATCTTTTCACGTTGTGTTAGGGGACTGTTTGTTATTTAATGTTCCAAATAGCCCTAATGTTTGAAAAAAAAAAAAAAGTTTTTGTCATTTTTGTTCAGGTGAGGGAAATATGACTCTAAATGGTTGTAGTTTGCAGTAATTTTTAATTTGGTTTTTTATGTGATTTGCAGCGTGTGGTGCCTGGACTCAATGAACTGCTCCATGTGCATATTGGTGATTACAAGGAGATCCTCTCACCAACATTTGTATGTGATACAACAACAGATCCAAACAAAACTGTTATGATCTTATTAAGAGTTGAACATCCCGTGTCTCATGCTAAAACTTCAGCACTAAATGTTTCGAGCTTAGGCCTGCATATTTCATCAGAGCAAGTAGTTTATTTAATGTAAACAGACTAAAAGTGGAAAACCCAGAATAGGCCAGGGCAGGTGACTGAACCTGGTGTAGTATATCTTTAAGGACAGTCTGTTATTGTTTGTGAAAGTTTTAATAGAATTAATTGACATTAGTAACATTTTGAGTAATGTTTTGCTGTCTTTTTTTTTCAGTTGCCTGACTTATATACAGCTACAACAGTCATATATATCTAGTGACGGTTTCTTTCCTTATTGCTGTTTTCCTCTGACCGTCTCCTTTCCGTTTGCTGATATTATTGTTTTCCACTTTTTTACTCCTCTTTATATTTTTTCTCCATTATCACCCACTACAGACTGCTGCTGCATTTATCCTACAATAATACTTACTCCGATATTTATTCTTCATTTTCCTCCTCCTCGCTTCTTTATTGATGATGATGTTATATAGTAGACTTCTAGGTCTAAGAAAGCCCAGGATGCAACCGTGTCCAGGTGTGGATTTGGTTTTCAAGGCCCTGGACCAGATTCCTGTAACACAGGGTGACGATGACAACACGTTCTAGTTTATTGGCTTTGAGTAATGGGCTATGACAAATCAGAGTGCCTTGTCATCAGACTAATCGAATAAAGATGAGGCAAGTACTGGCCTTTTTTTTTGTGCAGGCTGCGACTTTTACCTAAATGATAGATGGATCACGCTGTGATTCCAGACAAGAGATTGAAGAGCGAGCAGCGCTTCAGTGCTACAACATCCTCTGAAGTGCTTTTCTTTCTTTTTTTTTTCAGCAGGAGGGAAATAGCAGGATTATTAGCCAGTCAGTAAAAGCTTATTTTTTGTTGTGGTACAAACCTTCCCCGATGTGGAGAGATCTGTTTTAGTCTCTTCACTTTCAAACACAAATCATCATGCTGTCCTCAAACATTTCAAATCATTACACCAGCCTTCGTAAGAGGCCCAGGTAATTTATGCACATCCTCGACATTTTCAGTTGATGACAGCTACAGCTCATCAGTGGTAAAGTGAATGGAAGCAGACGTCTGAAATGAGGCTTACATGACAATTTGTTGCACCTGTAACCTCTGTTTTTGTTTATACCCACCTTTTGCCCCCAAAACTATTTGATTTTATCAGCAAAGGACTCGCAACAAAACATTATTTGTTTTATTCACCCTTGTCCTCTGGCTTTTTTTCAGTAATCACCATATGTAGCATGAAGAAGTGGGATTAAGGGTGATTGCATTTATTACAGACGGGTCCACTTGCAATCACCTCGCCCAGAGCTTCCAGAAGCTTTGGATTTGGAACAAATTCAAAAGTGTACACATTTTTTTCTTTAATTGTAATAGTTTTATTTTGAAGAAATGTTTGTGTTTTAACAACAACAACGGTTAATCATACCTGTACAAATACACCTCTTGAAATAAATGCATGACAGTGATTTATTTTTAATCAAGTGAGGAGTTTGTTTGAAAATTTAAAATTCACCCATTATCATCTTCATACTCTTGGAGTAATCCAGACGGATTATTTAGATGAAACCAAGTAAAAAGTGGAAGATTTCGGGGTGTGGAAATCTCATTAATGACGCTGTTTCTTGAAACAAAATAGAATTTGTGTTAAAGAGAAGAATTCTGTTCTGTAAAACCTGAAGGCATTTGATTTGAATTGTCTGTGTTTGTTTAAGGTCTGTTCAGCAAATATTTTTCTGAGACCTATACTCTGTTTTAGTCGTGGAGAATTGATGCTTAATTTTCTGTAGCTCAATTGTTACTTTATGATAAAAACTTACACTGTACCATATTCAATGTGATCAATGTAGTGACTGAACAGTTGAAGCAGAACATTTCCCAGACAATGGAGCTGGTTGCATGCATTGCGGGACAGCTAATCATGTTGTGCATGCTATTCATTGGCAGCAGGGGCCAAAAATGGAGTACTGTATTCTGAATCTACCTGAGTGGTGAAATGATTTATTTTTTATTTTTTTTGCTTTCTATTGTTTCTCCTTCAGCATGAAGTTCATGGTAGAAAAAACATTTTCTTCTTCTGTCCTGGTAATTCTTCTGCAAAGGTTGAACGATCTAAAGAGCACAAGTCTTGTTTTAAAACCACAAACATTGTGAAATCCTGTGAGAGAACATGTGGTTCTCACAAAGATGAGACGGTAGGGATCACTGAACGGGAAATCAAAAACTGTTTAAGGTCAACTGAAGGTCTATTTGTCATAAGGTTTACATTTTTCGATTGATTAAATGTTTTTTTTTGGGAACAGACATTGCTTGTTGACAGGTCTTTGATATTTTTACGAGAAACATTATTTTAGGAACACTAAAAGTCAGTCAGAGGAAGAAGAAATGAGAATTGTTATGCTAATGTCAATACTAATACACATATGTGATGTGTACATAGGTGAGTATTACTGAATTTTTTTAACGATATTTACATGACATATTAATAAATAATAGATCCTTGCTCCGTTCACTTCTTGCGGTTGCAAAGACTTTTCAAATATAAGAAGAATGTGTCGCATTTGTGTCTTCAATATGGAAGTAAAGTGTCTTGGTGTTTTTGCATATCTTATGGGAACAACGTTCAAACACATTCCTACAAACACATCTCAAACTCACTATTTGGCTTCCCAAAGAAAAGTCATATAAGAAAGAAAATAATCTGAAAACATATATTGTTGTCAGACTAATTGCAAATGTTTATTCTTCGGTGTGTCTGTACATTTGTGTGTCCGTGAGGCTCGTGTCTTCTCCTGGCAATACAAAACTGACATGTACATTTGTCTTCATGTTGAGACTTACTGAATTACTACAAAGTTAGTTTAGAACTAGGAAGCTGCAGTTGGGCTTGTGAGCTTTATGGCATAGATTGTATACATAATGACATACTGGAGATGTGTGTAGAAAATGCATCTATAATTGTAATAAACAGGTGTGAGTAGAGGAGCAAAGGTGCAGCCAATGCCCATTTTTAACGGAAAAATGAAAAAGAAATAGCAATTTAAATTGTTTATCATAATAATTACTACCTCTAACAGATTTTTCTGGGTATGTTATCCCGTGTTTGCAGATTGTTAAAGCCTGTTGTCTTTTACCGAACTGATTGTTTTCCTATTAGCGAGACTGAATCAGCCGTTCAAACAGCAGGATTCGCTGTTCAAAGATCTCTTCATCATAAAGTTGATGGAGAGAATAAAATCACACAAATTAGTGTGCACCCTATTTTTGTGTGCACACTAGTTTGTGTGATTTTGTCAACATTTAATGCCAGCGCACGTCCTCACACATCGAGTCTGATGAGAACACTACCATCTAGCTGTGGGGACTTTAAACAGCACAAAAAAGAACGACTGCAGTAGATCTTACCGCATGTGTAGTGTTTAAATCACACCGTAGATGTTGCTTTACCAGCATTGCTTTGCTAATGTAGCTGAATATTGTGCCTTTTTTGTATTGTTCAGACAGATTCAATAGGACTAAGGTTACTTTTTAATTTTTTGTTTTTATTATTATTTTTTAAAAATTTATTTCAATTTTGACTTTATCAAGAGTGACAGCTATAGAATCCACAGAAAATGTTGGAGAGATTTGGGAGCAGCCTTGCGGCAAATGGCTTCGGGCAGACTGAGTATGAGGAGTCTACTTTCATCTACTTCTGTATTCTCTCTTTTGAATATTTATTCTATTGGATTTCATGAGGTGTGGAACATTGTCATGGATGCATTAACTGGGTTTTTTGTCAGCTGAGGATAAACTATGCAAATCCATCATGAAAGAAGTATCTGCTATGGGTTCTTGGTTTTATACCTTTCTACTTGGTCTTAAAATCTTCAGGTTCTTTGCATAGTTAATTCATTTATTTTAACGTGTGGTTTTGAAATATGCATATTAATCATAGATTTTAAAAGCAGCTAGGCACTGATGCTGTTTTTTTTTAATCTTCTTTGTTTTTATCTTTACCTTTGCATGTTCAAGTAATATTTTCCCTTACAGCACTTTAATAACATATCCTAGAGCTGTGCTATAGGTAAAGGTCATAGAAGGCTGAATGTGGAATCCAGGGGAATGTGGTTGATTTAGCTTTCTTTCAGTCGTACTTCCCTACTCTCACATCTGAGATTTCCTCTCAGCTGGAGGCACACTTTTGGAAAACAAAATATAATTTTGGTCACATCTTGATCGAGTCAAGAGCTGCGATCTCTCCGACTTTCCATGACCTTTCCATTGTTAATGTCATCTCCCTGAAGCATAACTCAATGCTCTCACACACACACACATTTATATGGTCATGATATGCAGTACTAAAAGAATAAAAGGATGTTAATGAGTAAATATGGGATAACTTCTGTATATTATTCTAATATTTCCCTCTCGTTTATCACATATTTGCTCAAATCCTCATATTGGTGTATCCGCTTCTTCATGAGGGTTTTCAGCTGCCAGATCATTTTTATGATCACAAACGTACTTACACTCAGAGATCATGTTTATACGTCTAATTCATAATCTGGAGATGGTTTGGACATGTCCAGAGGAGAGACAGTGAATATATTGGTAGAAGGATGCTGAGTTTTGAACTGCCAGGCAGGAGGCCTAGAGGAAGACCAAAGAGGAGGTTTATGGATGTAGTGAAAGAGGACATGAAGGTAGTTGGTGTGAGAGAAGAGGATGCAGAAGACAGGGTTAGATGGAGGCAGCTGATTGGCTGTGGCGACCCCTGAAGGGAAACGACAAAAGGAGAGGAAGAACAAAGATTTCATTAGTTGTTTAACCGGGGCTATTGTTCCAGATCTTTAATATTCATCACCATTATCTTTAAGTTAGAAGTATATTTATGGTTTTGTTATATTAGTTTGCAAAAAAAGTATCAAATGACTGAAAAAACAGGTTTGTTTGTTTTGTTTTGTTTTTACAGTTGAGTGTAAGAGTGGTATTCTGGAAAGGCTCACTTATTCACATCCAATGGTGGTTGGAGGCTCATCAATTTGAGAGACTTGTGATTGAAGAAGTGATATTATAAGATGTTCCCGGGAAAAACACACCATTTGTAAATTACGACATTTTTTTGTTTGATAACAAAGTAATAAGTGTTAAAGAAAACTGAGGAGATACAAGTGGGATGTATTTTAATGAATTCGACTAGCTAATGTTCTGGCACAGCTTAAACCAAGCTTGTTGTGTAGACGGCGTAATTTAATAATTGAGACTGTGAAAATTATCTCACCACAGGGTTCATTTAGTTCATGTATATTTCATAATGTGATTTAGATGCTCACCCCCCCCCCAAAAAAGAAATTACTGAAATGGTTAAAAAAATTCAAATATTTCACAATAAGACACTCCAGCAAAGCTATGGAATTGACTTTTTGCAGTTTGTTTTCATCTATCAGTGTTTCTGCTGTCAGCAAATCACTAAAACTATTTACTGATATTTGTGTATTTTGCACCAATATTTAAAGTGGATGCGGTTCAACAGTAGTGTGTATACTTATTCTGTGTGTGTTTTTTTATGTTTCAGTACCGCATTGGGCAGCTGTACATGATCAGTAAACATAGTCACGAGCAGAGTGATCGAGGGGAGGGGGTGGAGGTGGTCCAGAATGAACCTTATGAAGACCCGGAGCATGGCCAAGGGCAGTTCACAGAGAAACGAGTCTACCTCAACAGGTCAGTGAAACAAACCCTTTCTTGTCTCGTTTATTACCACTGAGGATCTGAATGATGTGTAGAGTACTCTTACGCTCTGCTCCACATTCATAATTAGGCTGGTATCCACTATAAAAGTTTCATTGTTTCGTCTTTCTCGGAGGAAATCATCTGATCCACTGAATTTATGTGTTTGTAAGTGGAAACAAAAACCACAAGAAGTACTTCAGAGGTTTTAAATAAGCCAATTCAGTTTCAGGGAAATTTACAACACTCAGAGGCAAAAGAAATTCAAGGTAAAAATGCAAACGAAAACTTCTGGTTCTCTGGTTCAAAGCTGAATCACCATATTGATAAGACTAATAACAGTTTGGTTTTTCCAAGTATAATTATTTCATCATCTCTTTTCCCTGATGTGGTGTGGAGGGGACATTTTTAGTCAACAAATCATTGTTTCACAGCACCAACAGCCTTGCAGCATTTTTCAAACAATAAAACAATGTCAGTGATAATTAAAATTCCAAAACACCAAAGGTCCCAAATTAATGCTGAAAATACTTTCTGAAATCTTTAAGCTCAAGGCATTAGAGTAAAAACCCTACATGAGGTGGTTCTGTGAAGTGAAAACTGTTTTTTTCTTCTCACTGCAGTGAAGATTTCTATTTTATGTTCAGCAGTTTGGGATATGATTTCTTTGTTTTTCCTTTGTCAAACTAATACCATCTTCAGTTGCTTGAGACAATGATGAAATGCATTTTTTTCCAGATATATTAACATTTCATCAGCGTGAAGATGAGAAGGTGATGAATGATTTTTTTTTTTTCCATTTTGACCCTCTTGTCCATATGCCTTTTAATTAGACATGGCCTTTACAAATTAATATATATCCACATCAGAAAAATAAAAGAATCTCAAAAAGAATTGAATGGAGAAGAAAAATGTGGAAGGAATGTGAAAAGAAGTCCAAGAGAATGAAAATGGGGCAAGGCATAGCATTTAATTGCTATGTCAGCAACCGTAATGTAGGAGAACACATTTTGTTGAGTCAGCAGAGCTTTGCTCCTTGGAAGGCGAGAAAGAACAGAAGGAGCAAAGAGAGGTACAGTATGTTGGGTTGCAAACACAAAGCGCCCTGCAAAAACCGAACAAAAAAAAAAAAAGCAATTTGCACTGCTGTTCAAGGATTAAATGAAAGAAATGTTTCAAATATCAGAGGAATAAAATTTGTATTGATTATTGTCAGTAAAATCAGTTTCATACGTAGAATAGCTTTCATTCTAAACAACAAAATGTCATCCGTGACAACCAGCTACTACTTTATTTTTAAGGACTTGATTTTGTTTACATGGGAAGTTAAAACTTTGTGTTGAACAGAGATTTTAGCATCTAGTCTCCAACTCCCTTTACATATTGAGGGAATAAAATCATAGAAAAAGTGAGTGAGGAGAAACAAGTGTACATCAGACACAGGCTTTGGTTTCAAAACTTTGAAGCAACCGCCCACTACATTTGCACACTTGGCAGTGGGGCCGAGCCCCAATAGCTATTGGCAAAGATCTTAAAAAGAAGAAGGAGGGAAGTGAAATACCAACAGGTGGGGGTGTAGGAGGAGTGACAGAGTCTTTTGTTGGCAGGGAGGGTGAGAGGGAGGTAGAGGGAGAGAGGACATTTTCACAATATGACCGTCAAAAGTCTGTTTTTAACCACAGCCGTCACGATGCAGTAGGCGCCGTTTGTGTTCTCATTAAGAGATTGTTTTCCATGTCAATCAAAAGAAGTGAAGATGAAGAGCGGTTAAATGAAACCCTGTGAATTTCTGTTTGACACATCTCATAGAACCAAGGCAGTCAGAGACTGCAACATCCCGTGACACCCCTGACTTCAAAATTTTACCCTGACCTACTTTCAGGGTTAGGTCAGGGTAAGTCACGGGATGTTGAAGTCTCTGAATTCAAAATTTTATTCTGACCTACTGTCATAGGTCAGGGTAAATCAAAGCAAATCAAAGCACTGGCCTTCTCCCTCGTCTTTCTGTCTCATCCGGTTCCTGAGTGTAAAAAAGTTGAAATTTGACCTACTTTTCTCAAAAAGCCGAAAGGAGAAGTAGAAGAAGAGGATATTTTAAAATTATTTCTGTTCAAAATTTTACTAATTTTACTGTCAATAGGTGTGGTATTGAAGACTTAAGAATGAACAAGTTATAAAGAACCAAAGGGCAATCCTAGTTACATCTACTATGAAGACATTGTGATTCTGATTTTTCTGCAGTTGTAGTTCTGAGTACAGTAGTTTTGAAGCACCACAGAGAAAAGTTTGATCTCAATTAATATCTGATCCTGACTCGATGTTTCTGCAGTAAATTACCAAGCTGGGCCAGAGCAGTGGTTCCTAAAATCTTCTATGTGACAGAGAAAGCATGGAACTATTACCCTTACACCATAACAGGTAAGCATACAGTGTGAATGTGTTTTTACTCAATTTTAATGACACACATTTTATATCTAATCCAGTCAGATTTTGTTACAGGAGAGTTCTTATTGAACTTTTTTTTTTTTTTTTTTAATACTTATATGGAAACAACAGTTGCTGGAATCATACCAGAGTAGTTGAGCAGTGTGGTCACATGAAGCATCACACATTTTTCTCACATGTTTTTTCAGTGACCTATTTCTTTTTATTTTCTGCAGTGTAAACAGTTTATTCAACAATAATCACCTAAAACAAATTTTTAGATGAATGTTGTCATGGAGTAGAAGTCTCTTTAGCTTTTCTACCTCATGCCTCCATGAAGCAGTTTCTGCCTAATTGGGACACACTTTGAATGTAAATTCTGAAGATGTAGATTCTTCCTTTTTTCCATCGTTTTCCGATGTGGCCTCAGTCTTAGAGGGGCTGATTTTTTTTTATCCCAACACTTCACACTCACCTGCAAACTTTCTTGATGACAGACAGAGGTTGTAGCCTGATGAAGCTAGCATGACCACAGCAGGACACTGAGGTCTGCAGCTGCACCTTGACATTCTGTCCATCAAAATTACCAACATCACTGATGACAAAGAGCAGCCCTGACAGAACCAACTGTCACAGAGTAGAAGTCCAAGGTTTTGCTGGTAATGCAATGCGAGCTTTCACTTTGGTGATGCAGGGACTAAGTGATATGAAACATCAGGCCTGATATCCTGTACGCCTGGTGTGCACCCCATAAAGTGCTTAGAGGGTCATTTCTTTTTTTTTGCATCAGAGGGTAGTCAAACCTTAGATGTTGGTCTGTGTGGGCGAGTTTCATATACACTTCTACACTAACGGTCCCATTGCATGGTTAAGAAACCCAAACATAAGCGGAGTTCTGTAGTGTATGCATTTCAGTGCAGTGAGGACTACCCAGATTATAATTTGTGGAGACAAAACCAATCCATAAGGGGATGGCACATCACAGGAGAACCAACACCTCAGGGTGGGACTCAGCAGTCCATCTGCAAAACAATATACCCGTCCAGGGAAGACAGATGGCTTGAGAGAGGACTTAAAGAAACCACTACATCATACTGGACTAGCCATCTGTCAACGTCTACTATGTACGTTGCAGTTTTGGGTTCCCTCCCCCTGAAGCTCAAATAGGATTTGCTTTACTGTGGGGAGCAAATGACTAAACCATCATTTGAACAACTGATCGGTGACCAACCTCCAACCTCCCTGACGTGGGTGGCAGTAGCCCATAGGTTAATCCTATTTGACTGGCTTTTAACAGCTGTCATTATAACTCAAGGATCTGAAGAATCCCACCATGTTTAAAACCTGGAACTTCCCAACGGCCCGTCAGAACTGAAAAAACCTCTTGGATTAGAGGCAAAACATCCAGTAAAGTTAACTTTATTTGGCACAGACATACACCTCTATGGAAGAGATTTTTTTTTGTCAAAATCGTTGTAAAAATTCATGCACATGTTGCATAATTTAATCAATAAAAACGTGATCATAGGTCAATCAAGTATGACCTCTGAAAAGTAATGGTACTGACAGCGACTGTAGAGAGAACAGAGTGAAACAGTCACACTGCACAGACTGTAATTCTGTGTGGCGTCGACGATCTTGATTCAAGATATACGTTACAAGCAGAGGCATATAGAACAGTTTTATTGAGCGCAAATGAAAGTAGAAGAGAAAATGTGAGGTAATGCATACAAACATTTCCTTTCAAGCTATAGAAAAAAAAATAACTTCATGATTAACTTTCTTCCTTTGTGTTTTCTCTTTGCTCTGACGTGATGTCACCCGCACCACTGTCTATAGAATATACAGTAAGTATCTTTTATACGTATTTCACTCATTTATTTCAAATAAAGGAGAAGGAGATAGTTGTATTTGGCCAGAGGACCATGGTGTATTTGCATGATTACATTATGAAATAATAGTTTGTATTATGTATGATGCAATTACTAAGAATGTATTTACATTTAGACAGGACAGGGCGCTAATTTAACCCAAAGCCTTAGGTAGGAAATTAGCAGTGAGTATCGACAAATCTTTTGATATCAGTATCAATTTATTTTTTGGGCCGCTGAAATGAGAGAAAAGGAACGTTGTTACCAAAAATGAAAATTCAGTTGTTACGTGCAAGGCAGTGCAGATGAAAAGAGGGGAGAACTTTCATTTTCTACAAAAGGTATTTTAAAGCTTCCCATGGAGTTCAGGTGGAACATAAATATAAGTGACATTCACATTTATTTAATTTAGTTTTAATTTTTTTTTGTGAATCCCGAGGCTGTTAAATGCCGAGATGACTATTTGGTAACAAAATCTAACTTTTTGTTTTTACAACTGGGACAAAATTGGATATCACGGTTCTCAGAAAATGATTGATGAAACCAATATGAATAAATCCCAATAGTAATATTGTGGCTGGTAAAAGCAAAATAATGAGCTAAAGTTGCCCTTCCAATGAACACACATCCATGTGACTTTACGCAAAACTGCCTATGTGACCTGTGATTAATCCTTAAACACGTGAAGCTTTGACATAGTAATTTGCTTCATTTAAATGGGATCACTCAGAGTTACTGTCATGCAGGATGACGTATGTCAAAAACATGATCAAGTCGCTTTAGGGTGCAGAGATGTCAAAAACAACAAATTCTGTTTCGACTGAATCCTCCATATCTGTTATGTATGTATGGGGGGCTATTTGTGTTACGTCCATTTCAAGATAATTAAAATAAAGAATGAGACATATAATTACTGCAGGACAAAATTGTGTATGCTGACAGAACCCAGTGAACGTAACTGTCTCTCTATACCCACAGTGTTCATTCCTGCCCAAGTTCTCCATCCACATAGAAACAAAATACGAAGACAACAAAGGTTGTAATGACAATGTGAGTATATCAGTGCTTAGTGTACATTCTGTACAGTAATGTATGTGTGTGTGTGTGTGTGTGTGTAAATCTGCTTGTCGGTGGTTCACACATGTATTTTAAGTATGTCCATCCAGGATGATAGTCAGTTGCTCAGTTTGCTACATACAAAATATATAGAGGTGATAATGCCTTATATACAATTATAAAACATATAATGAATGAATGAATGAATGAACGTCAGGCTGCTGCATCTGACCTCTGTATAGAGAAATAGAGTGCGACCTCATGCATACGCGCATCAACGGTGCGCGTATTTTTGGTAGGCAGTCACGTGATACTGTATGTGCATTCTATTGGCTGAAGGCATCCGGAAGTGCGCTATGTTTGGTGAGTCTCGGACTTACGTGAGACACAAAAGTGCTTTGAACAATCTATCAGAGTGTGGAAAAAAGGTAATATGAGAGAGTCATAAACGTTTAAATTACAGTAAATAATAAGATAAATAGTTTGTCGCTCTAACGCAGAATTTGTTAGTCGTGTGTGGTTCCTGGAACGCATTAACCGCGAGAAACGAGGGCGCACTGGAGTAATGCAAAGTAAAATGCAGTTTCCCACAAGAGGGCTGCAGTTGAAACGATACGTCTGTGACAGCTACAGTATGTGAGTGAAAAGCCCAGATAATTTGGCACCTCACAGACCTTTCTTTGCAATCCTGTCATATTATAATGCCAACTATAAAATATCTCAGTGCTTCTTGAGATCCTGCCAAAAACTTCTCCCCTTGTTGGACAACTAATTGAATTTATTGGCCCACTCACTTTCTTTCTCTCTATGTTTCAGTCCGCTTTCCAGTTTATAGGAGCATTAGTCATCAAATAAAACGTTGTCACCAAAGGGGATAATTGAAAATGGGTGGTAGCAAAGTAACAGAAAAGTACGATTGTTTTTACCATCTTCCTATTTTCATGTCAAATATTTAGTGATCTAGAAAATGTATTAAGTGGAAATGTTTCTCAGTCTCATCCCAGTGTCTTCATGATGTCCCAGAGTTATTTACAGCATATATTCACTCATGAAGACAAATAAGAGGCAGCCTTGACCAGGTTGTCAGTGAAGTTTCAGATGAACAGTTTGATTTAAGCAGAAAACAGGACAAACTTGTTTGTTGAAGTGATCATTCATGGCCTGCAGCCAGTGCACTTTACTGGTAACAATGAAGAAACATCTGTGTGTGTTTAGATGCCAGGAATCTTAAGGTGTCTGTCAACTCTGTGTGCACTCAACGCATAACCATTAAAATGATTCAGTGATATAGATGCGCCATTGTGTAACAACTATAGGGCACACATTCTGCATTTTTTTTCAGCTACGTAATGAGAATGAGAAGTGTTTCTGATTCAGAGATTGGATTGAAATGATTTAAATCCAGCAGAGTGGCATCGTTTCCAATAACGTTCTCGCTGAATGTCATGTGGATTCAAATTACACACAACCACACAATCTCAACCCTTGTGTTCAGCAAGAACAGCTGGAAAAAGGAATGGCTCTCTGGCTGGAAATGATTCTGAGGTGAAGGAAGGAAGGAACTGTGCAAAATGTGAGAGAGGAAAACCGTGGATGTGTGGACGGGAAATGAGGGGTGCATGAGTGGACCTCTCATGCAGTGTGTGAGAAGAGGATGCAGTAATGGTACATGACATCCAGAATTCCACAGCACTACCCGATGTCACACACACACACACACACACACACACACACACACACACACACACACACACACACACACACACACACACACACACACACACACACACACACACACACACACACACACACACACACACACACTAAGCTTTAACATTTGTCCTGAGGCTCATGCTGCTCTTGTAATATCTCTGAGGAACCCTGACCCACACAGCAGACACAAAGAAAAAAAAAACACTCTTTTGTTCTGTCTTTCATTCATTCTTTCTCTTACTTTTTTGCTTTCATTTTTTCTTTGAAATTAATAAATAAAAACTACACTTTCTTCTTTAACAACCAACTATGTGTTTTAGTTTGCCTCATGTTTCATGTAAAGAAACATTTTATTCTAATAATTGAGCATATTCAACATCCTGGTATTTAAGACTTTAATACACACACACACACACACACACACACACACACACACACACACACACACACACACACACACACACACACACACACTCTCTCATCACCTTACTTTCCTTACTTCTCTTTTTTCTTGTGCACTAGTTCATTTGTACCTGCAGAAAATTCACTATGTTCAATCATCTGAAAAGCAGCTGACAAAGGATGAAAAGTGCCAGTGGTATGGAGTTTTGGAGACTCTTTTTGGAGTCCATTATTGAGGTGTTTTAAGTCCTCCCAATGGATCTCTTTTGTGTATATTATCGATTTTAAGGATAATTACATTTTTTGTAATTGCTGTCAGCTTTGGATAGTGATGGCTGCACACTGTCTGTTCTTTGTATTCACTTTGGAAAACTGACAGAAATTAAAATGTTAGAATTCATATTGGAATAAAAGCATTAATTGTTTAGTATCTTAATCTTCTTACTTTGACCAAGAAGATATTGTTTGTCCAGTTGGGGTTTTGTTTGTCTTGCTATTAGCAGGGTTACTCAAAAAGTTAAGAACAGATTTAGAACACATTTTTTTGGAGTGAAGAGGTTCAAGGAAAAATTGTTTCTTTTCAGGCAGTGATCCAGAATATTGCATTGAATTAGGTTGCTCTTGAATATACTTTTTGAATATATATATTTTTAATCAGTAGGAACAGAGCTTTGGAAAGTGTGAAGTTAAACATAGGAGTGTTTCCAAGAGACGCTGAGTACTAATAATACTGCTTTGTTTACTCATTGACATTGAGGAATGCAGTTGTCAGTAATTTTCTGTTTTATTCTACACATCTCTTTGGGGAAACTGTTTTCACTTCACTAAACAGAAGGATCCAACATTTACTTTTCCTCCCTCTCCCCCACCTCCTGCCTATTTCTTGAGGTATTTTCTGCACCCATCTCTTTCTTTTTGTTCTTCCTTAAACCTCCCCTTTTCTTTTTCATTCCTATTTACATCTCCACTTCTTTATTTTTCCAATCTTCGTTGTTACTGCTTGGCTGTTTTCATACATGCTGACATATCCTCCTTATTATTCCGGTGGTTGTCATACATAATGTGGACAGTACTGTCAGAGGGGAGGTGGAGAAATGAAGGGAAAGAAGTGAAGGGAACTGAAGGAAAATGTTTAATTAAAACAAACTTGTAATTAGTGCATATTATATATTTTCATAACATTTTTATAACATTTACTCTGATTATATTATTATAATATGAATCAATATAACAATATGTGACAAAAAAGACATGCAGACATTCCAATAAGATCCAACCCACAAGTGATATTTCAGATCTGGTGATCCGGAGTATTAAAATTTATCGGCTTTACAGAAAAGGTGCTATTGGGAGATAAATAATCACATTAATACTAATAATAACTAATAGCAAATAATTGTAGCTAAAATATGTCACTTTTATTTCAGTCAAATATGAGTTATCTAAGAAATGGTGCTTAGGTTCGAACTGAAGAAAACTGCCATTAATGTGATTTTTTTTAAAATCAAAGATTATCTAGTAATGACAAAAATGTGATGCCTAATTCCACTCGTACATAAATGTATTGCATATCTGTGATTGGACTTATTGGTAAAAAAAAAAAAAAAAGCTTAAAACAAAAGGTTGCACCTATTTGCTGAAACAATGAATTTAGTTTGCTGTTTGGCACAAAATAAAAGGTGTGTGCATGGAGCACCATCTAATGGTCATGTGAGTGAGTACAGTATGTGCTGAGTGAGTGGTGAGGAGACAAGCTATCCATAATAGCATGAATAATTCCCAACCTTTGGGTCAAACACACGATCTAACACACTTCTGAGGTATATTTCTATTTTCAGACGCTGCAATAAATGCTGGCGAATCAAAGTGTTCCTTTTTCAGATCTTTGATAGTGAGCTGAAGGAGCAGGAGAGGGAGGTGTGTTTCATCGACATCGCCTACGATGAGATTCCCGAGCGCTATTTTAAAGAGTCCGAGGTGAGCGTATGTAGGTGTGTGTTCGCAGATGCTCTCAGAAGTGAGCACCGCCGGAGGGAACGCCAAATAGAATTAAATGTGGAAATGCTGTAGTAAATAACATGTTTGAGATAAAACATTTCAGTGTCTGTCCTTTTGAGGTTTTACTCTTTTATTTTACTGATTTACATTGAGTTATTTTGTTTGTCTATCAGAATCTTGACAAGCTTTAATAATAACAGACTTGATTTTTTTATTTTTTTTTCTGTTAGACTTGTTGCTTAAGGCTCCATGACAATTGCAAACGCCTCAAGATCTCACTATTATCTCTGAGTCTTAAGTGAAAGACTTAATAATTGTCTTTATTACACCATTTTTAATAACAGATTACCTCTCTTGTAATGACCCTGCACAGAGATTCTCCAAAGACCAGAGGATCTAATGCAAATTGGAGTTAACGCTGGCATTTAGTCATGCATCTAATTTTAGGTTCTGTCTTATGTCCCTCCCCTGAGGTGCAGAAGCAATGAAGCCTGAAGGCTTGGTTTATTATTGTAAGGTTACACGTGTGGGTTGATTTTTCTCCTTCCAGGACTTAAGGTATTTCAAGTCAGAGAAGACATCACGGGGTATTCTTCAGGAGGGATGGAGGGACACTCAGGATCCTATTATGTGCTCATACAAACTGGTCACTGTCAAATTTGAAGTGTGGGGTCTGCAGACTCGTGTGGAGCAGTTTGTACACAAGGTGAGTGTTCACAAACAGGACTAATGTTTAGACCTTCAGTTTTAGTCATAGATGATCCTTCGATTTACGTTGCAGCAATGCACATTCACATCTTTCCATCTTTGCTTTCACGTATCTTGATCCTTTCCAAAAAGTAATTTAGTTTAGATCATTCTTATTAAAATGTAAGAGTGACCTAAAAATGAATAAAACACCTGGTTGTAGTAAGTTAGTTGATCGATATTAGTGAAATAGGAAAATGAGTGACTATTTTATTATTATTATTATTATGATCATATTATATTTTGTTTTATAGGTGATTCGGGATGTTCTGTTGTTGGGACACAGACAGGCATTTGCTTGGGTGGATGAATGGATTGGTAGGTCTACCATCCCCTTTTTTCCTGTCTTCCAATCAACTTACAGGCATGGACATATTTCAAATATTAACTGTATTATAATGAATGCAATACCTACACAATAGCATTGAATTTTTAATGTCAGCAAATAGCTATTTGATTATATAATTACTTATTTACATTCAATATGTGAGATATCTTCTGACCTGCACCTGACCCTGTTCCCCTGGGTTTGTTTAAAATGAACCCCGAATAACAGAAAGAAATCGCAGCCTGTGATGTTGGAGAAATATGAGATCATGTCGAATAGTAGATATATCATTGTTGTAATATTTTTCAGATCAACACTACAAAAAGCTTGGCAAAAAAATACATATTAAAGCTTGTCAAACAGCAACAGATAAAAGCCTGCAGATTGATAACAATTACCTGAACAAATAAGTGGACATTTTTCTGAATGATTACTAAAACATGAAAGCTACGTGTGTTTCTCTGAGTCTAACCAGTCCCTTTGACGTCCATAAGTGTCTGCAACAAATCCATCATCTTTACCATGAAATGCATTCTAACCCTGTCCTGTCTATAATTACTAACCTTTGAATCACAGCTTGTATGCTTGAAGTTCTACCTACGAATCACACACTGTACCTGGCGCTTCTGATGATCCAACCTCATGATTTTGTGGGGGCTGTTCAGACTTTTCCTTAATCTTGGACCATCTTTGACCTCATACATTCTTTTTCTGCCTTCTTCTTGGTGTGGCTTGTATTTTTTCTAACTTTCCACTCAAAATCTTGGGTTATGAGAAGCCAGCACTTTGACCTTGAAAGCTTTCACTTCATCATCTTTTAAAAACACTCCACTCAACCCGTAGAACGCACCTTTGCTCTCTAACCTTCACCTCCCCTGACTCATCCTTCACCTGGAGTGCCTTTACAGAGGAGTTATCAACATCTTGACCCTGGTTCCACCCCCCCATCCCCTGATCCCCTTCTTCCAGATATGACTGTGGATGATGTGCGGGATTACGAGAGACAAATGCATGAGAAAACCAACATTAAAGTCGTAAATTGCCATGAACAGCAAGACCATTCCACAACAAATCCATCTTCACTGGATGACATAGAGATCCATGCCAAAGCAAGCGTATGTGCCTTTTCATTGTTTTTTTTTTTTTTAAACTTCATTTGCCCACTGTCTCATTACAACTGTTGGTGTTTTGGGGTTGCTTATAATCGTCCACATACATCAACTTAGTCTACCCAACATTAGGTCAAAGGATGCATTTTTGAACTGCTGAAAGAGTAAAAAAAGAATTTAACAAATTTAATCAGAACAAAGTTTGAAAAAGGATGAAGGAAACTTAAGGCAACACATGAACCCTATAAAGGTCTTTGGTTTTCCCAATTAATGATCTTCAACTGAAACTATAATGAATAATGAAAGTGTAAAGGATGAGGTAAAAATGTATTAATATTAATACCCTGTATAATACATATTGTGTTAAAAAATTCTGAAAGTGGTGAAACGCATTGTCTCAAACCTAATGTTCATGTTCGAAATGAAGTAGCTGATAGGTTTTTTAAATTTGTGGGTTTTTTCTGTGTCAAATGACCTCATGCCCATCCCAGTTTACCCGAGTCACCTGACATTTCATTTCCTGATCAGTCAGAAAGTCATGAATGATGTAGCACCATACATTTATGTGGCTAGCACCCACAGTTCACTTTATATTACATCTCAACATTCAAGAGTCTATCCACTGTATGAATATGTTGATGTACGTTGACTGCTTGTTATTACAACTTCAACCCATTCTCCCTGAAACTGGTCTCAGAGTGTAAAAAAAAGTTGTGTTTTTTCTATCAGACATGACAATGGATGAAGTGAGAGAGTTTGAGCGTGCCATCCAGGAGGCCACCAACCAGAAGATAGGGATATTTCCACCAACAATCTCCATCAATGAAACTCCCCTGTCCTCCTGTGCCCTCAGTGGCCCTGCCAGCGCCCCCTCCACTCCAATGTGCACTGATGCACCTGAGTCTCTCTCCGTCCCGAAGGACCGACCTCGAAAGAAGTCTGCTCCGGAAACCCTGACCTTACCTGACCCCGTCCAGAGTGGCATCCCACAGGCGTCTAACCTGAGCCCAGTACCCGTTTCAAACCACCTCCAATCACCCACACCGCCTTCCTCCACCTCTGAGCTTGCTGAGCTCGCCGCAATTGATGAACAGTAGAGGGACCTTGAGTTGCCTTGCTGTACTTATTCCTCCAACCCTGTTGTCTTGGTAGCCCAACAAGACTAGTCTAACCTCCAAACCCCGGTGCCCGGACGCTCAACTTATTTAGCCATTTCTCCTGATTTGCCATAATTAAAGACGTAGACCAGTCATTATAGAAGTATTGTCAGTGTGACTTATTCTATCCAGGCAGCTGTAGGTCAGCCTCCCTGATATAAGTGAGGTCTTCCCGTGTTTCTAGCCAGCCACATGTCACATCGACTCCACCACAATATTTGTGATGTCTAATTGAAACAAAGAGCATCCACGATTATTTTTCATTGTGGCAGTTTTCATATTTTATGAATAAATTACAACATTCTTTTTTTTTTTTTTTTTTCATCCTAATTTTTCCTTCAACACTTGAAAACATTTAAGATATTTAAATGCAAAATAGTTGCCTTAACATCACCCAGCCAGTGGTGTTTAGGGGGCTTAACAATGTGTGCTAAACAATAGGTGCCATTTTTCCATGTGAGAAGTAGCTCTAAGGATTCAAATAGAACTAAACGGAGTAGCACACGAGACTTAAAATGTTCGTTTAATGCCAGATAGACATCTACCGAACAACTTAATGGAACAGCTTGAAACTGTTTCCTTAGCTGTTTCCTTATCAGATTGAACCCATCCCTTCCAACCCAAATCCAATTAGACAAACCAATGCAAGATCAGTACAATCATGGAATGTTTACACCTCAGGTCTCCCCAACTCTTACCTGGCTCAAGCAAAGGCAGGGATGTTGCCGGTCCTTTCTCTTCCTACTGATTGGCAAACATTTCATACATTCATAGATATTATAGCACCCTTACACCTGTTCTGTGTAGTATACAAATCTACTTATCCCTTGGAATGTTTACACATCAAAAACCTTGAAGGATGTGCATATTATTAACAATTATATAGGTG
This sequence comes from Antennarius maculatus, assembly GCA_013358685.1. Classification (NCBI taxonomy): domain Eukaryota; kingdom Metazoa; phylum Chordata; class Actinopteri; order Lophiiformes; family Antennariidae; genus Antennarius; species Antennarius maculatus. The sequence goes on from CM023612.1 coordinate 23,301,579, forward strand.
AAGCATTTGCAGTTTAAGCATGATGGTTGAATATTTCTAACAAAATGTTACTGCATAATATCTTATTCAAGTTAACATAGAAGTCAGTTTGAAAAAAAGAATGCCTGAAATTAATGCTGGATATTTCATATGACATAAATGTGATCCAGATGTATCAAATCAAAAAGTAAACTTTAATGCTATGTGTAGGAACAAGGCCATTTTGGGAAATTTTAAGCACTGACTGATCCTTCCGCAGAGGGGAATTGATGAAAACTTGAAACTTGATTTGAAAGGGGCACGTGCATCAAGCTGACTTGAGCATGTGCTTTATTGGCTGTATAACACTTGCAAAAAATGCTGACTCTTTGGCTCATCCTGAGGGGAACTGAAGAGGGAACATCCTTTTCAGTGAACAGCTGTCTCTGCTGCGCTTGTTCCCCAAATTACCCCATAAAGTCATAAAGGATTAACAAATACATTATTTATCGTACCAATGAAAGTCCTTTTTTTTTTTATATACGAAGTAATTACTTAAAGAGGGTTTTATATGCTGCATGGAATGTTCACAACATATATACATGTGTGAAATTACATATTTATATATGCTGTAAATGAATTGATTGGTAGTGCATTTGGTGGCGCTGTTGTGTTGGAAAATAGTGAATGCCAACTTTGGAGGCTCTATACTAACTTAGTGTAATGGAAAACAGATCTTGAGAGAAATTGAAGCATGTCCATAGATATAAGCCCACAAACTTTTTCAACTCAGTGCCTCTGCATGCAGCTAACCATTCTCTTCTATTTCGTCTATGGAAACATTGAGAATTTGCCGCCTGTTTTCTATTTGAAATGTTGCTTTTAACCACACATAAAAATAGGTTAAAGCCTCATAATATGTACAGTAGCTGAACTCCATCACAATCCAACTGAATGACCATTATTACATGTTTGGAACTTGTGCATTTTAGTGCATTTTAGTTCCCCGAATTGTACCAATTACATCTAACTTCATACTGCAGATCCCTTTTAGACTTCACAGTATTTGGCACCATATCTGACAATGAAAAACGCTTATTAATTATGTTTTTGGTTTGTTGGACCAAAGTCCAGCATAGTGACTTCAAGAAGAGCAGGTGGAGGAGAGTCCTCAGTGGTCTTGCCATAAAAATGTTAATATTTTGTACAGTTTCTCACTTGCTTTTGTTAAGACAACAATAGTAGCTTTTTATGTATCTGTAACTGTAGCTTTTGTCTTTGCATTTTGAGAATACAAATGTTATTATTGACTCTCTGTGTTGATCTATCATGTATAGATTATACAAATTTAAAACTCTGGTATTAAACATCTCTCTTTGTCAGGAACACAGAGATCCAGGGAAGCACCTAATCGACTATGGGCTGTTAAAATCATGCAAATGTCTAATTGTGTAACATTATGCTCTGCTCTGTTTAAAAGAGTAACATGTTAGGTATTGTTAATACTGTTGTTAATGAATAATATACAAAATTTCTTACATGGAATTTGTTGCATTACTGATGTAACATGAATGTGCTCAAAGGCTTCAGTGGACAGAAGATATTCTCAAGTGTTTGATAAGGATGACACTTTTACGGACATGAATTACAGATTTCTTAAATCTGGGGTCAGTATTTGTGTGTGTCTATGAAGTCACGTCATCTGTTGAGAAAACAGAGTTCAGCTAAGTTAATTTTAATTTTTTATTGAGTATTTAGATTTCTCCTTATAGTGATGCACTTTTGACACTCCGGTTGCTTTTGTTGACAATGCAGGATATCATTATTTGTATTATTTGTAAGTAGTAAGAAACATTATTATTATTATTTTTTTTTTTTTGTGGGGTGGCTGCTTTAACATTTTCTGTTGGTGTTTTGACTAGAGAAGTTAGCATTTTGTTGTTTCCTTTTTGATAGTAAATCTGCTGTACTTTGATTTTTGTGGTAGTTGTAAAATTCAAATTAGTCTATTATTATTTTGTTGGATTAATGGACCAAGAATTTCCCCTTCTAATGATGCAATTTGCATTCAGCCAGACTGTTGTACTGTTGTGCTGTCTGTTGATAACTGAGACCTGTCTCACCAACCAGGATTACTGAATTGTTATGTGGGACTGCTTCAAATAAGACCAGGAACAGATGTTTGTAGTTCAGTCTTTTGCAGATCGGGTATAACTGTTGGTTATTCTGCATTCCACGTTAATTCTGCTGTGTGAAACAGGCCCCAGAAGTGTCAATGGTGTTCAGCTGCTGGAAGTCGCTCTTAGTTCTTCCATGTCATCTATTATAGTATTGTTTGTTATATTTTTATTAGCCTTTGAGGTTCAGTTGATTATTTGTTGTAATTATTATATCTTTTTTTTTGAAATAGACAAATAAACTTTATTAGCTATTGCATCAATCTTCTATTCATTTTGATCACCATACAGTACATGATGCTCTTTATACTTTGTTCATGAAAGTCATTATCTACAACTTGGAAGGCAACAATGTCACACTATTGTATGGACCCTGGTGATTACTTATCTTTGCCGTCTTTTTTGCCTTTTGGAAAACATTTGGTACAAATTAACACCTTAAACACTATGCAAGAAAACACAGATGTTGACCTGACATCCACAATTGTGTAGCAAATTAGTGTCTGACATTATTTTTATTCCATCATTCAATTTAAATCTTTCCATGGAAAGCAACAAAAATAACAGAAAAATCTAAATATTAATAAGGTGCAAATATTGGTCTTTCAGTGCGTTTTTTTTTTTTATGTAGACTTTTTAATTTGTCACAATTGAAATTTAGTTTTTGAGACACCTTAACAGATGTGATGGCCTCATATCTTTACTATAGAAATATATAGTAACATATTTTAATGAAACCATCCTAATTTGAGGTTTAAAGCTAGCTAATAGCAAACAACTAAATATACTGTATGTGAAGGTATTCACATTAATTGCACTCACACTCATAGACCAATGGAACAACCAACTTCTTATAGGAAGTGGTGAATTGTTCACTGATTCATTTTCCGGATATGTGGAGGTCTTGAACCAGACAGAGAATGATGACTTTGTGTAGAACATCACATGTTCTTATCTGTAGACCTTCCTTACTTATAACAAGACGTGGAGTGACAACATGTTTTCACAGATTTTAATGAAAGTAGGCAGGGCAGATTGAGAAATATATAGTAACTACATGGAAAGAAAAATTAAACGGTATGAATGCCGAAATGTGTATTATATGAATGAAAAGTTCCATTAGTGCTAATATCAGGCATGGAGGCCTAGATCCACATTTAATTTATTACCTGTCACTATACTTCAGCATTTTTAATCAAATATCACCTGAAGAGTTTCACGTATTTCTCAGAATGTTTGAGTTTAACTTAGCAGTCATTTGAAAACCACCCAAAGAATTAAATCACTCATTGTATATGAAGGATTTTGCATGAGGACAACTGATTTATGTGCTAGAATAGGAATAATTGCTATTCTTTGCTGTTACTTCCAAAGGAGGGAAATGGAGATGCTGATCCAGAAAAAGTGTGTTATGCTCCAAGTGTTGCCTCCATTGGATGTTGTGCTGACAACAGCAGTAGTCACAGGAGCAGGTGTGGTAGGTGTGGTAGACTGTCTAGCTTGACCCACACACACTCTCACATTCCCAACGCCGTCCACAACAATCAACTCTACAGTCGGTGAACAACAGGATGCACTATAGGTAGCTACTGTGACATTCTCCCCCCCTGATCCAACCACTGTGCTGGTATTCAGGGTACCATTCCCTTGGCGCACGGTGACGCTCTCAATGCCGGTTCCATTGATGCCATCAGTGAGATGAGTGGTGAAATTCCACTCAGAAGAAGAACAGAATAACAAAGAAGATGGACAAATTGTTGATGGGGTAACTTCCTGGCATTCAGGGCGAGTAACGTCTGTTATCTGGACACACAAACAAAATAGGAGGAAATTAGACCAGAATGAACCATAATGAAAACGAACAAGGATGACACTTTTATTTTAACATAGGTGATTGTTGTAACAATCTTTAACATGTAAAAATTATTAAGATAGAAGTAAACACAACAAATATAAATGAAAAACTAGGCAGGCAGTCAGAGACTGCAACATCCCGTGACACCCCTGAATTAAAAATGTTACCCTGACCTACAGTACTTTCATAGGTCAGGGTCGTTTATTAAAAGACCCATGATCCAACATGTATCTAGTACATTCTATTTGTCATGAGGTTTCAGAGATGTGCACCTAAAAAAGTATCAAAGTGAAAATGTGACCTTGACCTACTTTTTCAAGGTCAAGGTTGTGATGTTTTCATCCCCTTGGCTCCCTGAGAAAACCAACTTTTTTCATCTTCCTATCTTATCCAGTTCCTGAGATATGTACAAAAATATCTCGGGATAGAAAATATCTCAGACCATAGATCAAAGCTAGTGCTTTGATCTATGGTCTTGCTCACACTGGCCTTCTCCCTCGTCTTTCTATCTTATCCGGTTCCTGAGTGTACAAAAGTTGAAATTTGACTTTGACATATTTTTCTCAAGGTCAAGGTCATCATCTCATTTTTATCCCCTTTGCTGTCTGAGTAATGTGTTCTTTGTTTCACCTTTCTATCTACAACGGTTGTGAAGAGATTTGATGGACGGACGGATGGACAGACGGACCAACACTGACAATTACTATACACATTTGACTGAGCCCACTACCCTCTTCTGTTGCCCTTATTACACAGGCTACAGTTCTCTTACCTGGCCTGACACAGAAAACCTGAGGACAGTAAAGTTGATGTCACCGGTAGAAGCATTTTCTGCCGTAATGGTTAAGGTGACGACGGTTCCTGCTTCAGCAGCAGCTGGTATCGTCAACGTCACAGTACCATTGGCTGTACCGTCACTATCTGCTGCTATGGTGACGGAACTGGGTGAAGTTGAATTGTAGTTGCGGTCATTGTTGACCCGCACTATCAAAATCCCATTTGATGAATTGCTAACAACACCATTGGTGGTTATGGTGATGGTGAAAGGGATGGAGACATTTGAGCCTGGATCAACATTAGTCGTAGTGACTTGGGCCTGAAAAAAAATTAAAGAGAAAAATGGGTATAAATTTTGACATAAAATGAAGCACAGATAATATTAATAGATTAGTATGGCTTGCATATACTTGAAAATTAACTGACAATATTTGTCATATCAATTTGAATAAGGTAGCACTATTGGTATGCATGGAAATTTTGGCCAGCAGTTATGAAAACAAATACAGTTTATTTTTTAATAAACAATGAAGTGAACTGCTTTACTGAGGTAGAAAACAAAGGTGAATCGGCTCACGAGCACAGAGATGCTTGAGGTTTTGATCCCCGTGGAGGCCTGTCTCTGGAAGGTGTCGGGCATTGTCCTGGATGTGGAGCTGCTGTCCTCTCCTCTCAGGCGAACCGTGTAGTCGCCTGCAGGGACATCACTGAATGTCACCAGGAAGTTGCCACTACCCATTGACTGTGGAGAACAAAAACATAATTGTCACAAGATGGAAATCAATGAGATATTCACAATACAACCCCCCCCCCCCAAAAAAAACCAAAAAACATTGGTGTCATTTCTTTGTGTTTAATCCACAGGTCGACAGCTTGACAACTACTGGAATATTCCTGTCTTGTAATGAAAACGTGAATGTCCAAAACATTTCTCTTTTTTAACTTGAGGCGCCACAGGAAATCCAAACTTACTTATTTTAAATAAACCTTCAACCATTTTCAGATTTCTTACTTTTAGGCACCTTTTGATTCCAAATTATTCTGACTCTGTTTGACAGTCAACATTTAACATAGTCAAGAAACTTGCTTTCAAGTTTTATGCATCTCAGTAACCAATCTATCATTTGCATACTGAATAATGGACATTATAGTACTTCACATGCCTGCAGTGATCCATTGACCACTGTGGACTGTGAGCTGTCGAACAGAGTGACCTCTGTGAGCTTCACTGTGTCACTTCCTGTCACAGTGACCAAGAGGCTGATGTTACCGCCTGAAATGACATACAGGAAGTAGATGAGAATCAATGTGACACATCCTTTGATGTGAACATTATCTAAGTAACTGAAACACAGTAATAGAATTTGCGAGGATGAAAGAAGCGGAATGTTCTAAATTAATCTTCAGTTCTTCAAGATAGCAAATATAAGCACTGTCAATTTATCATGGGATAACCGAAATATAACACCCAGGATCAGCTTGCCATAACAATTAAAAATAACTGAAGATTTTCTCGTGTCTTGTTTCTATTTTTTTCATATTGGTTCATCTTCTATCTTTTTATATTATTTCATTTCATTATTCTATGATGATTTTATTTGATATTGTTATTGACAGTTTACCTGTTGAAGGCGTTAAATAACAACAACAATTATAACTGATGATGTCAGTGGTCTGACCTGAAAGAGGACGTCCCTCCTTCAGACTGAAGTCCCCGTGGGCTCCTTCATGACGTTCCACAAGGTTAAAAATTAGGTTCACTGAACTTTGACCTGATGTGCGCATGCGCACACACACACACACACACACACACACACACACACACACACACACACACACACACACACACACACACACACATACACCACAGGGTTACATTGACATTGGCAAATAATTGTAAAGACAACAATAAAATCCTTTTATTTTGGTCCTGACTTGTAATATTTCCTACCTGTGACTTTAACAGAATACGGACTTTCAGAATCAACACTGATTTTCCACGATCCTGTTTGATTGACAGTGTTGAGGCTTAAACGTCGTAGGTTTCCCACTGTGGTGATGGATGCCAGAGGACCACTGGTCTCAGTGTATACCTGAGATACACCTGGAGATGGAGGAGGGAATGAGATGCTGACGCAATAATCAAAACTGCTATTAAGTTTGATGCCGGTTGCTATAAGACCACCTGTGGAGCTGGTGATATTAAAGGTGAGAAGCGGGGCTCCTGTGATGTAGGCCGTCATGTTTCTTAAAGTATCATCCACAGTAAAGGTAAATTCTTCACGCCCACCAATATTCTTTACTACTTGAAAAACAGTCACCTTAAAGGAAAAGAGGTAAAACCACAATGCACATATTTATATATAGTATCTACCATACTCCATCTTTATAGAAGTATAATCCTTGTGTTTAATGCCTTACCACGGCACTGGCTAATGAATCCTCTATTATACTTGTTGCTTGAGAGAGGTCTAACTTGGTAACCTCTATTGACTGTCCTCCAGAGATCTGGGCTAGGTCACGGTACAACTGAGTCTCCAGTTGGTTAATTACGCGTGGCATCACACCCTGAGCGCTTCTGCGGCGCCGTCGACTAGCTGTGACATCTGTCAGCATGAACGTCACCTGTAGATATGATGGATTAATAGTTATGAATATCTAATCATATACACATGATTCATGTTCGTCATTGTTTACTGATGAGCTCGACTCTTACCACAGACTTGGTGCTCTCTATAAGAGCAATGATGGTGCTTTTCAGATGAGCGTCTTTAGCTGGGGCATCAGTGAAAACAAACACCTCAGAAGAGGATGGAGCAGCAGTCAGAGCCAGCTGTCAATTGGGTGCAAGTTTGAAAAAAAACAAAAAACAACTGTTACTCAACAAAAATTGTCTGGAAATAAAACGTGAGTTGGTACACTTTGAATAATTAGTGAAATCATCTCATGACTTGATGATGAAAACATTTTCCCACATAAAAATGTCCTAAACAAAATTGCGGAGAACACAAATACCTGCAGGCCAGACAAGGACATCTCTGGATTATCTCCGCCTCCACGTGCAGTCAGCTCGTCTATATTGCCTTTGAAAATGTCTGCATCAGTCGTCATAATCACAGGTCCAAAATCTGGATATTGAATAGATATTAACGCACACACATTTTACAATATATTCCGAATTTATTTGTGAGCTATTTCCACTCTAATAGTACAGACTCATCTCTACCTGGATCATTGAAAGGCACTAATATATACCCAGAGGGCTCTTGCTCAGTTCCTCTTTTCCTTTCAATGATGTCAAAGGAAACCCTCTTAGCCTCTGCTATGTCATCAGCCATACTTCCTGTGGTGTCAATGACAAAACACAGCACAGAGGATTGAGAGAGGCCCATTAATCTGCAGAGACACAAGAGATATGTAACATAATCATCCGATCCTGCTGACCATAGGTAATTTACCTTGTGCAGCAACTGAAGGCACCCAGATACTTAGAAACAATGGCTCAGGTGAAGGTAGCCCTTACCTCAGGAAGTCCTTTTCCCCAACAGCCAGTCTGATGTCCTCCAGTAGCTCCACAGTGGCATCCATGGCCAAATCTGCTGCTTTATGGTGAAGTGAGCCATGACTGGAACCAATGTCATCCTTATTGATGCCCCCTGTGGGTTCTTCTTTGCTTGTCTTGTCAAATGATCCACCATGGCTGCATTTACCTTTTAACACCGGTAGAAAATATTTGCTATGTCACCAACATATTCACAGAACAGCAGCAGGCAAAGCTAACAAACATACAGATTGAGATTTACTAACGTTACCAGTGGGTTTTGATGAGCTCAAGATGTTGAAGTAGCCTGACGTGATGAGTCCGTGCTGCAGCAGCTTAGGCAGAATGTTGTCAGTACAGTTATTTCCTTCACAGCTTCTACAGGTTGGGGTGCTTTGGTCTGCACAGGCACACGCACACACACACACACACGCACATGCACACACACACAAGCACACACACACACAAGCACACACACACACACATGGGCTGCAAATCTACATAAATAACTGCACTGTGTAAATACTAATAAGTCAAACATACCAAAAGTACTGAGTAACAATGGAAGAAGTACATGTGTATTATTACAAACTGTACAGTTTCACGGGTCACAAGCACTTTGGCATTAGCTGACGGGTGACTGATGTGATTGGTAAACATAAACTGAAAGTGTGGTCTGTGTATTTTTTTAGCCAAGCGTATGCATGAAATATTACCTGCCAGGTTCTCCAGTGGTTGGTCTGGTCTGATCAGACTACTGTAAGGACTGTTCTTACCCAACTCTACCCAGTTGCTGTGGCTGTAGAAGTCCTTCATATGCCAAATATCCAGCATTATTAATCAAAACACTGCTTTTTGTTTAAATCATGTTTGTGTTCTACACAATGAAACCACACACGCTATAATTATCACCTGTAGGGTGTGAAAGACTTCTCCAAGAGCTGACCTCCCTGCGACAAAATTCTCCAACCTCACATTGTCCTTCACAGTAGATACACCTCAAAAGTGGAATAGAGGCCAGGGAGAGTTAAATGTAAGCTGAAAAGATTTATATCACCTTGTTCTCTTTAATACAGTTAGAACAATACAGAATTCAGAGACAGCAAGATGAGTACTTGAAATTTCCACATCTATATATATACACATACAGAATATAATATATACCTCTCGTGATGACATCCCGTCCTCTTTGGAAGGTCTCATCATCAAAATGGTATTCCTCACTCAGTGCAGAAACAACATCCACTAATGCATTGCTGAAGTACATGGTTGCAATGGAGGTTCTGAAAACAATGGTTGAGAGGACAGAAGAGGAGGACGATCTAGAGCAGGCTGTTTGCACTTCTTCAGCTGACAGGTTGTCATCAATCTGGATGCAAAGAATTGGAAGATTAATGACTGCTGTGCATTGTTGAATATCTGTTCAAACTAAAAACACTGTATTGCACGTTTCTGCTCCATTTTCTCCTGTAGATATACGTAGATGCATGAATCAATTGGCTCAGTATTTCTGAGGAATATGGAAACCAGGGCAGAGAATGCATTCACAGAGTGTGTACGTGCACCAGTGTAGATAACTGTGAAACCTGAACAATCGAATAGTTTTCATACCAGATTGAAACAATGTGCTTATCAGCAGACTTCTGAAAGAAGAGATGAGTGAGGTTGTGTGTGTGTGTGTGTGTGTGTGTGTGTGTGTGTGCACAATATGCACATTGCTTTTTTGCATCACCATGACAAGATCAACACTCCTACACTAAAAAAAACACCAAATACATACACATACCGTCCTCCTTCCAAGGAGGACGGTATGTGTCACAGTTTTCTCGCTGCAGTGTGTCATTCCAACTCACAGTCAGACTGAAGTCACGTCCCTCAGAAGCAGCAATGTCTCGGCAGACCTCTGCTGTCTTCCTGAGAACTGCCCTTTCCGTGATGTCACGGTGGGTGACCGTATCCCCTTTAGATGAGAAGATTGGTTGGAAGCTGTAAATTAATCCTGGCAGAAGAAGGACCACCACCATCAGCAACATGACTGCTGGGCTGGCAGGCATTATGGAGGATTGATAATTTGCTAGAACAAGAACAACAGGTTTGATATATTTTGTAGTCTTCTTTCTGCTTCTTTTTAATTAATTCTTCACCACATTTATATTTTTCACCAAATTTATATTTTTCTGTTGCTATGGCGAACAACAATGTAAGTAAGCAGTGGCCTCCTCTTCTGCAAAACCTCCCAGACTGGTTGTGATAATTCCACAATATGTTTCCACAATGTGGTGATGAAACACAAAAGAGGCAAGTGAAAACACCTGAGGAGAGAATCAACACAAAAAGCATTAAAAAAAAACACAAAAAGGGACTGAAACTGTGGTCACAGTAAACATTTTTTCAGTCAATTGTTAGAATTTCAATTCCGACATAATTTATAAAATTCCAATAGGTTATGCTGTGCAATTTTTTTTTCAAATTATTCTTTAAATGAATATGACAGTTATTAATTTTTGCATAAGAATATCTAATTACTAGAAAAGGTTTTCATAACATTTTAATTGCAAATGGTACAATATATAGATCATTGCTGAAAACACAGAAAGCACTTAAACATAGATTCTTCCTTACCTTAGTATACTCCTGCACTCTTTCACGGGTCAGCCCTATTCAGACATCTTTACTATTTCAGCATTCAGTGTCAATACACATAGTTGATAATATTGTAGTTCAGCCTCTTGTGTTTCTCATGTTTCAGGGAAACTGCGTTCGTACTGAATGACTGTGATTCCTCCTTCTTTCTTTCATATAGGTCATTGATTGTGAAAGCTAAAATTCCAAAGTGACACCCACTCACCTTAACTTCTTGGGCAGCTTGTAGTCCATTGGGAGTGTGTACTCCCAATGGACTTTTCAATTCCACTTCAAACGAAGGCGTTTGTAGGCATAAGACCCGTGTCACCCAAGTTCCTTAAGTCAGCAAGAGAATGTTTATTATGAGAATATTTCTCACAATAACACTTGGATGTCAGTTCTTCACTCACCTAACTGAGCCTTTTCCAAATATACAGTATTACAGACCTTTGTACCAGATTGGTGTTAAATTAACACCCCTATGCCGATAAACCATCCACAAATAGCACTTAAAACCTGCTCAACAGCATATTTTAAGTTTAATGTGTAATGTAAGTTGATTGTGTATTATTGTGTCAGTCACTGGGTAACAGCTAAATCCACCTACCATTGTCAAAGCAAATGTTCTATTAGTCATACAAGGAAAACAACAAGGTTTGTGTTATGAAAAAATAGACAGTAGACAGGAGTACAGGGAGATGCAGCGTAAGGTGAAAGTAGAGGTAGCAAAGGCCAAACAAGGGGCTTATGATGACTTGTATGCTAGGTTGGACAGTAAGGAGGGAGAGACTGATCCACACAGGTTGGCAAGACAGAGAGACAGAGATGGGAAGGACGTGCAATAGGTTAGGGTGATTAAGGATAGGGATGGAAGTCTATTGACAGGTGCCAGCAGTGTGATGGGAGGATGGAAAGAGTACTTTGAAGAGTTGATGAACGTGGAAAATGAGAGAGAACAAAGACTAGAAGAGGTGACTGTTGTGGACCAGGATGTAGCAAAGACTAGTCAGGATGAAGCGAGGAGGGCATTGAAGAGGATGAAGAGTGGAAAGGCAGTCGGTCCTGATGATATACCTGTAGAGGTTTGGAAGTGTCTAGGAGAGGTGGCAGTAGAGTTTCTGACTGGGTTGTTCAAAAGGGATCTTAGATCGTGAGAAGATGCCTTTAGAATGGTGAAGTGTGCTGGTGCCCATTTTAAAAGACAAGGGAGACGTGCAGAGTTGGGGCAACTACAGAGGACTTAAGCTGATGAGCCATACAATGAAGTTATGGGAAAGAGTAGTTGAAGCTAGACTAAGGGCAGTCACCTTCTTAACTTCTTGATCAGTGTGTTATTTGCCGATAAACAATCCACAAATAGCACCTAAAACCTGCTCAACAGCATATTCTGAGTTTAAAGTGTATGTTAAGTTGATTGTGTTTTATTTGTGTTAGTCACTGGGTAACAGCTAAATCCACCTACCATTGTCAAAGCAAACGTTCTATTAGTCATACAAGTAAAACAACAAGGTTTGTGTTGTGAAGAAATGAGAGCGCTACATAAAATCATAACCATTTGACAAAGGTCAGCTTTTTTTTAAATACACTGACATTTATATACAAGTCAAGTCAAAGTCAGCTTTATTGTCAAGTGTACCACATATGCACGACATACAGCACAGATGAAATTGCAGTCCTCTCTGACCCATGGTAAACAGGCAGTACAACAGGCAGTACAACACAGGCAGTACAACACAGACAGTACAACACAGTAGTACAACACAGGCAGGACAACACAGTAGTACAACACAGTAGTACAACACAGGCAGGACAACACAAGCAGTACAACACAGGCAGGACAACACAAGCAGTACAACACAGTAGTACAACACAGGCAGGACAACACAAGCAGTACAACACAGTAGTACAACACAGGCAGGACAACACAAGCAGTACAACACAGACAGTACAACACAGTAGTACAACACAGACAGGACAACACAAGCAGTACAACACAGACAGTACAACACAGTAGTACAACACAGACAGTACAACACAAGCAGTACAACACAGGCAGGACAACACAAGCAGTACAACACACAGTACAACACAGGCAGGACAACACAAGCAGTACAACACAGTAGTACAACACAGGCAGGACAACACAAGCAGTACAACACAGACAGTACAACACAGTAGTACAACACAGACAGTACAACACAGGCAGGACAACACAAGCAGTACAACACAAGCAGTACAACACAGACAGTACAACACAGTAGTACAACACAGACAGTACAACACAGTAGTACAACACAGTAGTACAACACAGACAGTACAACACAGTAGTACAACACAGACAGTACAACACAGGCAGGACAACACAAGCAGTACAACACAGACAGTACAACACAGTAGTACAACACAGACAGTACAACACAAGCAGTACAACACAGACAGTACAACACAGTAGTACAACACAAGCAGTACAACACAGTAGTACAACACAGGCAGTACAACAGGCAGGACAACACAGGCAGTACAACACAGTAGTACAACACAGGCAGTACAACAGGCAGGACAACACAGACAGTACATTAGACAGTACAACACAAAGTATTAGACGAAACACAAGGGATGGTAAACATCTCTATACACTCTTTAATCCCGTGACGTGTGCGTAGTCCCTGCATTGATGGGGGGACAGAGAGATAGGTAGTCAGGTACTGGGGGTAGGGCAGGGCAGTGTGAGGGTTGAGTTCAAGGCTATGGCAGGGGGCAGAGCAGGGAGGGAGTTGACCCTCCTGACCGCCTGGTGAAAGAAACTGTCCTTGAGCCTGCTGGTTCTGGCCCAGACTCTGCAGTCTCCTACCTGATGCCAGCAGGCTGAAAAGGCTGTGAGAGGGGTGGGTGGGATCACCTGCAATGCTGATGGCTTTGCGGGTGAGGCGGGTGTTATAAATGTCTGTGAGGGAAGGGAGAGAGACACCAGTGATCTTTTCAGCTGCTCTCACGATGCTCTGCAGGGTCTTACGGTAGGAAACGGTGCAGGCGCCGTACTACACGGTGAGGCAGCTGGTTAAGATGCTCTCAATGGTGCCTCTGTAGAAGGTCAGCATGATGGGGGGTGGGGCTCTTGCTCTCCTTAGTTTGCGGAGGAAGTAGAGGCGCTGTTGGGCTTTTTTGGCCAGCGATGCGGTGTTGCGGTCCCAGGACAGGTCCTCGGAGATGTGCACACCCAGGAACTTGGTGCTACTGACCCTTTCCACTGCAGCACCGTCGATGGTTAGTGGAGCATGCTGGGTGCGTGTTCTCCTGAAGTCCACAACAATCTCCTTTGTCTTCTCCACATTCAGATGGAGATTGTTGTCCTTGCATCACATAGCCAGGAGGCTCACCTCATTTCTGTAGGCTGTCTCATTGTTGTTGTTGATGAGACCCACCACAGTCGTGTCGTCTAGCAAACTTGATGAAGAGGTTGGAGCTGGAAGTCGGTGTGCAGTCATGGGTTAGCATGACTGCATGGGTTATATTTTCTCAAATCAATAATAAACACAAATGTTCATCTCTAAATATTTTTTTTTATTTTAAAAAAATAACAATAGTAAGTAGGAGAAGTTAAAAACATTCAGTTTAAAAATGCCCTGAAAAAACAAATTGTGAAAGATTGTCTGTGCAACAGTCTGGCAAACAGGTCCTGACAATTGTTCTTATCTGATTTGCTCAAAAAATGTCTGAATGATTATGGAGCCAGATCTACTAAAGATTATGAACTCGTCTTTAATGACAGTTTTTTTCCCCCAGTACCACTGAAAACACTGGAATTAAACCTCAAGACCAGACAAAGATGAACATGTACAAGCCAATCTCAAATCTTCCATTTTATAAGTAAGATCATTTTAAAAAGCTGTCATCAGCTAAAAGACTTTTTAAGACAAAACAACTGCTATGTCTTTCTGTCAGGTTTTAGACAGCACCCCATCACTGACACTGCTCTGACCAAAGTGCTTAATGACATACATCTGAATACTAGATCTCAGTGCAGCATTTGATACAGTTGACCATATTATATTATTTCAACGACTGGAGAACTTGGTAGGTCCTTTATTAAACTGGTCCAAAAGGTATTTGGATAACAGAAAATACTTTGCGTCAAATAGTAACTTTACATCCAAGCAGACAAAAACTACATGTGGAATTCCCCAAGGCATCTACTGTACATGCTCTGAACGGCCCGGGTTGTAAGGAACAACATTAGTTACCATAGCTATGCAGATGACACACATATACATATTACAATGTCACCAGGAGACCAAGGGCCTGTAAAGGCTCTTGGTAAATGCACTGAGGAGATTGACTGGATGTGCTTCAACATTCTTCACTACTTTCCACAGCTTTGTGAACGGATGTGGCAAGTGGGATCTGCTATACAATAAAAACAAAAACATGATATAGATCTTTTTGTTCTACATAAACACATAATATACAGAAATAGGCCATATTTATGACCTTGCTATTTATTTGCACATATCAGTGTCCTTTATTCAGTCTTGGATTAATAAAAGCTTCACAATATTGAAACTTGAGCACATCTCTCCAGACATGAATGCAATACCTTTGCTTGAATATATCCAGCAAGCAAAGCTTGAGCAAGAGTTAATCACATATTCACATATTACAAGAGCTTATGATCACAATAAGAAGAAACTCTTGACAAACTTTTTACACTGGATTGTTTTTTAAAGTCCTAATAAGGCATGGAATTCTGCTTCAGCTGGCAAAGAGTAACTGAGGAGCCCACACCAAATCCAGCATACAGAGGCTCATTGAACTGAGCTTTGAACCGGTGGATGAGCTCCATAGTTGATGATATTGAGTAAAAGGACACAGTTTTTCCTGCATAATCCAGATAAACACCAATCCGTGTGGCTCTTGGAGCATTGGGTAAGTCCTGATCTACTTTGTTGTGCCAGGCAGAGTAGCCTGAGTCTGAACAGAGAAGACTCCAAGACTTGTCATTGTAGCCCAGCAGGCTGTGTGAATTCTTCCCCTTACGACTGATGCTCCTGTATGCTAAGCCAATGGAAAACTCCCCACTCCACTCTGCCTCCCAGTAAAATCTAAAACCAGAGAGAGGTTCTTTGCACAGGACCTGGGAGAATCCATCAAAGCGCTCTGGGTGATCGGGATAAAATTGAACAGTTTTCTTCCGAGTGACCTTCTGGTTACCATCTGACAGGACCAGCTCCTTATAGACTGTGTTTGGATCAAATGACATCTTGCAGGAGTCTGAACAAAGACAAAAAATATCCATAACTATTCAGATTTTAATGAAGTGCATCTCATTGATCAAGAAGCTGCCCATAATGTATCAACATTTCCTTTTTTAATTAACATTAGTAATAATGATAATAATAATAATAATAATAATAATAATAATAATAATAATAATAATAATAATAATAGTGGATTAGAATTATGTATTACTTTTCTTGACACTCAGAGATGCTGTACAGTTGATCCGTTATTCATTCACTCTTCATTCATACTTGGTGAAGGTAAACTACATGTGTAGCCACAGCTGCCCTGGGGCAGACTGTCGGAAATGTGGCAGCCAATCCGCGCACACGACCTCTCCGACCACCAAGGGAACAGTCATACACATTCACACACCAATGAGTTTCTCACTTGAGGCAAGGAGGGTAAATTGTCTTTCCCAAGGACACAATGACAAATCACTCGGTGAGCGGGAACCCAACTGCCAATCCTAATATCATTGGACGACCTGCTCTACCATCTGAGCCCCAACTAAATATCTAAGAACATATTAATAAATAAAATAAATGCGGCCATTAAGGGAATATCAATGTTGCAAAGAAGGCCAGAAGATGGTAATTTCCCATGCCCTTGTGCCTCTCAAATGGAATCAGTGAGTTCCCTTTAGTCTGTGGCGTATGTGTTAAGTCCTTCATTTAGACTCTTTAGATTATGACACTTCTGTAACATGTTTTAATAATGAAATGGCACGTTTGTTCCTCTCAAGTGCTAAAAGTATATAGTAAGCTCTGCAATGAGATCAATGATGTTAAGGCTTCAAATCTAGAGTTAATAAAGATCTATTTCTTGAGCAGCAGTCTTGCATAGCCCACCACTCAACCTCTACTGTTACACTACTGTTACACCCACCATTGCTGGGATTTTCTCACTTCATCTGATGTCTAGTGTACATACCATCATATTCAAATTAAACATACATTAAAGACACCTCAATACAACAAATTGATTGAACATTTACTCACATTTCAAGAAGTCTGTCCTGGTTTTTGGCTCCTGAAAATCAGCTCTGGAGGGAACTGTAATAAAACACGTATTATTTAGTGATGAATTCCACTTGATCACTTGTTTCACATGTAAATAATTACTCAAATTGAACAAAGTAACAACATCACATGTTCTAGCCTCATAATCTACACATGCTTACAGGTAAATGGGCAGACCTACAGATATTAGGAGGTAGACAGACTCTTACCTTTGAGTCGTTTCTCTCCGTTTCTTGGCAAAAGTATGTACACAGGGGTTTCGCTAACTGTAAAGATAATGAACCATTAGATTAGGTCTAGTTTGATCGACCTGCTTATTTATCGTTATACTTCTGTCACATTGAAAATATTTGGTCTGAACTGGTTTTAAGTTATCCACTGCAGCAATTGTCATAGCATAAAAAAATATCTACTTGATACAAACCTGTCTTTGAAATTTTGCTCAATTCTTTCTTGCAGATGTCATCTATATGTTCCTTCATCTCTGTGGCCGTTTTGCTCATTTCCCCAAAGGAAAACTGGGGGTTGATGAGCACTTTGGGGACCATGGCCTCAGGAGGAATACACAGGGTGGGAAAATTCTATTGAAGAACAAACAGACACTCAGTCAGCAAGATAGCAACATAAACCAATGAGTAGGCTTGCCTTAACAAAGGTTCATTTAAGTTCCTCCCATAATCCCTCTGTATTATGTTCCTGCACCTGAAGAAAGTGAATGTTGTCCTCTGTTTCAAGGATCTGCCGTAGCTCTGCATCTCTGCGCTGCAGCTCCTGTATCTCCTGCTCTAGACGGTTTACGTAACCCTCAGCCTGCGACATCGCCGCCTGCATGTTGGCCATTATCATCTGATGAATTTCGGCCTTCCATCGCTCCACCGCCTGCAGCATTTCGTGGAAAGTTTTATCGCTTTCTGCTTGTGCTCGCTGGGCACCACTCTAGAAGGCAAAATCAGACAACATGGACATTTTGGAAAAATTTGTCACTGCTAAAATATGTAGTTTTACATTGCATGTTAAAATTTAAAAAAATTTGTTTAGATAATATCTGATCTTACTTTAAGAACATCAACATTGTGTTTTAGCTCTTGCAGCTCTTTCATCCTCTCTTGAATGATGTGCTGGACTTCAGACTGGGTGACAACCAAGACTTTCTAGTGGAAGAATATCACAAGAAGTACTATACAGAACCAGAAATATATTCAATTTCACATTCTGGATCTATTTGGAAACAGATTAAAATGAAGCATTGCATTTACACTGTACTGGTTATCAGTTTTTAATTTTTTTTACCTTATTTAGTGCACAAAAAGCCAAAGTATCACAAATAGTGATGCACAATCTATTCAGACTCACTTGTTTCTCGATGCGTTCTTCTTCTGCTGATATAATATTGTGACTGCGGTGCTCTCGGACAGTACACAACACACAAATACACATCTGGTCAGATTTACAGAACAGCTCCAGGCCTTTCTCATGCTGTGGGCAGATCTTCCTGTCCAGGTGACCTGTCTCATCTACCAGCTTGTGTCTCTTGAAGGTGGATGACTCATAATGAGGCTTGACATGTGTTTCGCAGTAGTACGCCAAGCACATGAGGCATGACTTGACAGCCTTGTTTCGCCGGCCGACGCAGAAATCACAGAAGGATTCCCGGTGCATGTGGGGGAAAGGAGTCAGTTCCGGGAGTTGGTGCCGTGGCTCAATGTTTACGTCGGGCAGATTGCGCCTCAGTATGGGCCGTGGTGTGAAGGTTGCACGGCATTGTGGGCAGTTGTACACACCCATGTGGTCAAACTGGTCCCAGTAGATCTTAATACACTCCAGGCAGTAAGTGTCTCCACAAGGGATGGTGACTGGGTCTCTCAATGTATCGACACACAGTTGACAATAAGCATCTGGTGGTAAAGGGAAGCCAGACTCAGCCATTGTGATGTTGGATGAAATAAAAATTCTTGATCAGAATAGTCTCCTGTAAATTAGTGTAGGTGAATCCTCAAAATGTTGATATGAGTCTGCCAAGCAATACTAAGGTACGGTCCAGAGAGAGTCCAGACACGATGTGAAAGTATGATGTCCTTACAAACCAGAGACCTTTCTGTTCTCAGGTGATATTTAAAGACAATGCTTTGTTTGTTGTGTAAACAGACAGGTGATGTCTTCCCACAGCATCTGAGTGAAAGTACTGAGGACTGCAGCTTCCACAGAATCTGCTTGACAAGCAGGAATTTCAAGTAAACTCAGAAAGTAAGGAGTTGTCAGCAAAATATAACAGAAATGAATGGATCTCATTTTCACATTATTTCTGTTTAACAGAAAATTAGTTGTTCCTTTAATAATGCATTACATTTAACATTGTGAACATTCATAAAAAATATCTTGATAAAGCATAACATTTCGGGTCACTTATTGACTTCAGAAACAAGGACTTTTGCCCCATTTACATAATGGTGGGCCGTCGGCGCCAGCAAAGCCTTGTCTGCTGGCCTAACATAACCAGAAATCATGATATTTATGATAAAAGTTGATTATATTTTAATGCATTTTCCTTAAATAAATATATTTCAAATATATTTCAACACATGTATAAGGTGAGCTGACACGTCCCACTGTCAGCTCACCTCCCGGTGTCGTTTTCCGGCGGGAGCAGGAATTGAACTGCCGATCTCAGAACATTGGATGACCCGCTCTACCACTGAGCAACTACAGAGGAATAAAGCTGATGAGCCATACAATGAAGTTATGGGAAAGAGTAGTTTAAGCTAGACTAAGGGCAGACGTGAGCATCTGTGAGCGGCAGTATGGTGGGGGAGAAGCTGGAGAGGTAGCTCCAATCTACGGTCTTACTCACACTGGCCTTCTCCCTCGTCTTTCTATCTTATCCGGTTTCTGAGTATACAAAATTTGAAATTTGACCTTGACCTAATTTTCTCAAGGTCAGGGTCATGATCTCATTTTCATCTCCTTTGCCGCCCGAATAATGTGCTTTTTGTTTCATCTTCCTATCAGCAATGGTTGTGAACATATTTGGTGGACTAACTAACTGACGGACAAACGGACGGAGGAACAGATGAACACACAAACATTGACAATTACAATACATCACCGCTTTGAAGCAGGATGTAAAAATTAGTGATCAATTGAAAGTTCAATTGCAAATGTCCTTAGTGACGGGCGGCATCAAATCTTCACCAACAGTTCAAGGTTTCTTTGCCTTAGCAGTATGATTAGCCCCTAAGTATGACGCTCTCAGTTTGCTCACAATTGTTGATGTGTTGGCCATCATCAGTATTTGCTTCTGCCCTTTGTGTTCATGTTTTTTTGTGTTCATGTTTTTTTTCTTTCAAAAAACTTCAAAGTGTTGTCTTTCAATTCTTTGGTGCTGTGATCTCCAGTGCCGAAGCAGCTTTGAAGGCTTCAATGACTCATTTTCTAGCTTGTCGCCACATGTTATACACAGCGGTCTCATGAGATTCACCTGTGGATACACCCGTATTGGAAGTAAGACTCCTCATGTTATCTTTTAAATGCAGATTTTGTGTCGTAGGCTCTTCTCCCCAAAGATGTTTTTACTTGTGGGCTTGATTTTGGGGGTAACGGCTAGTAACCTGTCATGTGACAGATACCTGTCAAGAGGCACAGACGCAGGCTTTCGTCTGTGCATCATTCCGCACATATGTCATTTTTAAAATAAAACAACTTTAGACTGATAATCAATAATAATAGAAAAAAAAATTCAAACGTTCTGTGTCTCCTAATGGACACACAGAACTTAGACTAAATAAGACATCACTGAAGGCCTAAGTGTAAAATGCAAGGCCCACCACTGAGTGTATATATGTACACACACACACACACACACACACACACACACACACACACACACACACACACACACACACACACACACACACACACACACACACACATTTCCAGCGTAAGCGATCAGGAATGGACTGACTGGTATTTGTGAGTGAGAAAGTTCCTTCACACACCCCCAGTTTTCCTGTGAGTTTCATGATGGTGCAAGATTTCTAAACAACTTGGTCTGTTAATCCTGTTAACAAAACACAGGGCATCTAAATAACCATATGGGTATCCACAGGTGCACGCTGAACACCTGAAAACCATGCCAACTATAAACACTGCGGTGCCAGAGGACACTGCAGGAACAATGTCACACACTTTGTTAATTATATAACCATTCAAGGGCTTGATCCTTTATCAGGAGACAATAAAACACTAAATACTAAATACCGATAAGATTGCAGGCATAATTCTTTATATGTCCTCACAATTACTACTAAATTGATTGAATGTCTGTTAGGCAGAGTTACATAACCGATCAGCTGTATTAAAGAAAAGTCAAAGAAATAAAAACGATTTTATTTATCCCAAGTGGGGAAACTTTTTAACACTTTATATATTACATACACATGCAGGTCAGAGCACACACACATACACGCACGCACGCACGCACGCAACCACGCACGCACACATTTGCAGCGTAAGCGATCAGGAATGGACTGACTGGTATTTGTGAGTCAGAAAGTTCCTTCACACACCCCCAGTTTTCCTGTGAGTTTCATGATGGTGCATGATTTCTAAACAACTTGGTCTGTTAATCCTGTTAACAAAACACAGGGCATCTAAATAACCATATGGGTATCCACAGGTGCACGCTGAACACCTGAAAACCATGCCAACTATAAACACTGCGGTGCCAGAGGACACTGCAGGAACAATGTCACACACTTTGTTAATTATATAACCATTCAAGGGCTTGATCCTTTATCAGGAGACAATAAAACACTAAATACTATATACTGAAGGGATTGCATGCATAATTCTCAATATGTCCTCACAATTACTACTAAATTGATTGAATGTCTGTAAGGCAGAGTTACATAACTGATCAGCTGTATTAAAGAAAAGTCAAAGAAATAAAAACTATATTTGATTTATCCTAAGTGGGGAAACATTTTAACACTTTATATTATATACACATACAGGTTGGAGCATACACACACACACACTCACACACACCCACACCCACCCACACACACACACACACACACACACACACACACACACACACACACACACACACACACACACACACACACACACACACACACACACACACACAGTTCAGCGCCTTGCTCAAGGACACCTTGGCAACAACAGGAGGTAAACGAACACCTCTACCACCATCTACCAGTTCACACTCAATATTTTGATCGGCCACTCCAGTAGCCAGGGCCTTGTGGACTGAGCTATTGCCATCACAGAGTATTTTATTTGTCAGTGTTTTTATTTTTCATTATATTTTTCCTATTATTTAAATGACTTTTAGATATCTCAAGCTTTTTTTCTGTCCTCTTGAGATGAAAGAGGATAGCTGAGTGAGTGAAGAGGAAAGCCTTTGGATTGCTTGAGTTTTTCTTAAGTATGTTATTCATCTTGTCCTGTCTTTCCTGCGGGAAGTCTGTATGTCACGTTTAAGTTGTCGCAATCTTTGTCCTTTGAAGAGCATCTCCCGGCCTTCCTGTTGGATAGGAGGACACTTGAGCAAATGACAGCATCCATCCGTCCGTCCGTTCATCCATCCATCCATCCATCCATCCATCCATCCATCCATCCATCCATCCATCCATCCATCCATCCATCCATCCATCCATCCATCCATCCATCCATCCATCCATCCATCCATCCATCCATCCATCCATCTTCCACTGCTTATCCAGAGACGGGTCGCGGGGCAGCAGCTGCAATAGGGAGCCCCAAACTTCCCTTTCCCCGGCCACATCCACCAGCTCTGACTGGGGGATCCCAAGGCATTCTCAGGCCAATTCTGAGATATAATCCCTTCAGCTTGTCCTTGGTCTGCCCCGAGGTCTCCTCCCAGCTGGACGTGCTAGGAACACCTCCCTAGGGAGGCGTCCCAGAGGCATCTGCCCCCAGATGCCCAAACCACCTCAGCTGACTCCTTTTGACGTAAAGGAGCAGCGACTCTACTCTGAGCCCCTCGCGAACAGCAGTGTTTCTCACCTTATCTCTAAGGGTGTCACCAGCTATTCGCCTGGGAAAGCCCATTTCAGCCGCTTGTATCTGCGATCTCGTTCTTTTGGTCATGACCCATGGCTCATGACCATAGGTGAGGGTAGGAACAAAGATTGAACGGTAGATGGAGAGCTTTGCCTCTCGGCTTAGCTCCCTCTTTGTGGCAGCAGTGCGGTAAAGCGACTGCAATACCGCTCCTGCTGCCCCAATTCTCCGTCCACGCTCCATTGTTCCCTCACTCATGAACAAGACCCCAAGATACTTAAACTCCTTCACTTGTGGAAGGACCTCATTTTCCACTCGGAGAAGGCAGTCCACCAGTTTCCTGCTAAGGACCATGGCCTCAGATTCGGAGGTGCTGATTCTCATCCCCACCGATTCACACTTGGCTGCCAACCGGACCCGTGAGCGCTGCAGGTCACAGGCCGATGACGCAAACAGGACCACACTCCATCCATCGTCTGCAAAAAGCAGCGATGCAATCCTCAGGCCACCAAACTGTAAACCCTCTTCACCATGACTACGCCTCAATATCCTGTTAACAAAAATCACAAACAGAATTGGTGATAAAGCGCAGCCCTGACGAAGGCCTACAGCCACTCACTCGGAACAAGTCCGACTTACTGCTGAGAACCCCAACGCAGCTCTCGCTTTGGGTGTACAGGGATTGGATGACCTTAAGGAGAGGCCACCTCACCCCATATTCCCGCAGTACCTCCCACCGTAAGTCCCTCGGGACCTGACCATACAACTTCTCCAAGTCCACAAAACTCATGTAGACTGGATGGGCATACTCCCAAGCCCCCTCTAGGATCCCTGCAAGAGTAAACAGCTGGTCCGTTGTTCCACGACCAGGACGGAACCCACATTGTTCCTCCTCAATCCGAGGTTCGACAATCGGCCGGACCCTCCTTTCAAGCACCTTGGAGTAAACTTTCCACGGGAGGCTGAGGAGTGTGATGCCCCTGTAGTTGGCACACACCCTCTGGTCCCTCGTTTTGAAAAGAGGAACCACTACCCGAGTCTGCCACTCTTTCGGCACTGTCCCAGACTTCCATGAAATGTTAAAGAGACGTGTCATCCATGACAGCCCCTCAACACCCAGAGCCTTCAGCATGTCCGGGCAAATCTGCCACCGGACTGATTTATAATTTTTCATGGTGTCTTCTGAACCATTCTTTGTCTGGCCCTTCACTTGAGACCTGTTTGCTTTGGGTGACCCTACCCAAAGCAAACCAGACTCCTGACAACATAGCTCCCAGGATCCTTAGGGCAAACAAACCTCTCCACCACAATAAGGTGATGGTTCCTTGGAGAGGCCAATGACAACAAAAGGGAGAAAAAAAAAAAGATCTTCATTCTCTGTCTCTGAGAAAAAACAGAGACCTGAAGAGGAAATAAAAAGGAAGCAAAACAAGGGAGAAAGGCTGACAGTGGCGAGAGAGACAGACACAAGTGTGATTTGATTTCCCATGATGTCATTGTTGTGCTGGTTGGTACCCTCTACCTCCTCCCTCCCCCTCTCCTCTCTTAGCCTTCCTGTCTGCATCTCCCCAGCTCCGTCATCACTGTGGAAAACTCTGGGAGTGGCAGGGAGGAGGAGAGGCAGAGGAAAAATAACCCGAAAAGGAGGTGAAGGAGGACAAACGAGTCGAGCAACTGATATTCTGGGATATTTTTACAGCATCTTTCCATTTACAGCAGCAGGTACACTTTCTTTCCTCCTTTTAGCAACACATTTCAGACGAACCTGCATAACTGTGTAAGTCAGTTTTTAAAAAAATCAATTTCAATATTACAAAAATCAAGCAAGTTATATGAACATAAGCACATGTAGCACTATTTTCTCTGCACAATTAAAACATTTTAATCACTGATTAATTATGTTCATACTGTATCTGGAATTATATATTTTTCATGTTGTACTTAAATGATGATAAATCATGTTTTTATCCTAGTACTTATTTTCCATCCTAACAACATCTTGACCTTTGTGTGTTATGTGAGTGAGAGAGTGGTTGAGAAGAAGAGAAAGAGAAGGATCCTGTTTATTCATTGTGGAGACTGAACAACAAAGCAGTCATTAGGAAATGGACCTGATTAAATTAAAGTGGTGCAAGAGCAGGCTGAGTAGCACTCATGAAGTGATGGATGTGAAAGTGTGACTGAGAGCAAGAGAGTGAGAGTGAGCTCACTCACAGTCGGCTCAGAGTCACTGAGCATTAGTGACTTATTTCAAAAAATACCCTCATAAACTTAGAAAGTAACACCAACATGAACCAAAACTTTTGGAGTATGAGGTGCCAGCTCACCTGAGCACTGCCAAGGTGCCCTTAAGCAAGGCACCAACCCTTTACAAGTTGCTCATGGCGGTGCATTATGAAACAGCTGCCTGCCACCCTACCTCTCTCTATATATTGCATACCAACAGTCCCCTTGTGTGTCTCAGGCACTATATATTCTTCATGTGCTACCATTATAAGGTTTGTGTTTGTGAACCAGTCTCACTGTTTGCCTCTACACTGATATGTGCACTGTGTTTGTCAGCATGGCTGAGGGTTCAGTGTCTGTAGCAGAGGTGGAGTCCTCCTTCCAGAAGTTTGCAGTCCATGGAGACACAAAGGCCACAGGGAAGGAGATGAGCGGCAAGAACTTTGCTAAGATCTGCAAGGACTGTCAGATCATTGATGGCAAGAACGTCACCTCTACAGATGTTGACATCGTTTTCAGCAAAGTCAAGTGAGAGTTCAAATTAAACATTTATATCAAAGCATGGACTACACAAAATAAAGAATAGTGGTTGTTTATTTGGCTATTAAAGCAAGTAATCAGTAATAGTAATCATATTATTTTCATCATATAAGTGACCTTGTTCAAATTAAGACATGTTTAATATAGACCCATATAGATCAGGTCGAAAATACACATTTGATTGCATTGAGCTCATTGATGACAATGCTATCATTTAAGATAAGATAAGATAAAACTGTAATATTCCCACAGTGGGGAAATTAACAGGCACAAATCAATTTTGTATAGAGAAAATAATCGCTCTACATTAGATAACGGTATTTGGCTAGCAGGGTTTGGTTGTGCTGCTGTCTCCCACCAGGGCATCTCTTTCGATCCTAGTCACTAGTAACATAGTCAGCTAGATAACTTAATTTCAGACCCCATTTTTCTTATTTTACATTCTTTTGTCTTGTGTATTTGAGTTCTTGATGGTGATTTAGTCCTAGATAGAGTGTGGTCTATGGGAAGGTCATTATGCTTACTGATATCTAGTAATAAACAAAAGACATACATGGAATTGTGTCATCTGTTCACCCAATGCTCTGCAAACAAACATCAGATATTTAGTAATGCTTGCTGAGATCTTGCAATTGTGCCTTGTGTCTTTTCTCAGGGCAAAGTCAGCTCGTGTAATCACATTTGAGCAGTTCAACCAGGCCTTGACAGAGTTGGCCCCCAAACGTTTTAAAGGCAAAGACAAACAAGAGGCTCTCCAACAGGTCTATGGTCTCATTGCTGGCAAGCAGCCTGCCAACATGGGAGTCACAGTGAGTGTTTTAACTCCATCCATCCGTCCGTCCGTCCATCCATCCGTCCGTCCGTCCATCCATCCATCCATCCATCCATCCATCCATCCATCCATCCATCCATCCATCCATCCATCCATCCATCCATCCATATCTCTATCTATCTATCTATCTATCTATCTATCTATCTATCTATCTATCTATCTATCTATCTATCTATCTATCTATCTATCTATCTATCTATCTATCTATCTATCTATCTATCTATCTATCTATCATCCATTCATCCATTCATCCATCCATCCATCCATCTTGGTGACTGCTGGGAGAGGGTGTTAGGAAGTGAGTGGAAAGTGGCGTTTTTTCGCTTTTTAAATTTTTTTTTTAATGTACTGTTCTGATCCCCATAGGGGAATTATTAATCCTCTCTATCACATACAGCAGATATTAGTAGCATATATATACATATGCTCGCGTGCACACACACGTACACACACAGTGTACAGTATATTTGATGTGTAATAATGACTCACTGAGGAGCATTATTATACATCACAGTGTAATTCTTCATCCTACCACTAGATGACATTAAACACTGCCCTTCATTCGGACTTCTAAACATGAATCACATATTTTACTTAGATATGTAATTGAAATGATGAAGAAAAATTATTGATTAGATTTAATTCATAATGCATAACTAGGCAGAAGTGATAACATGTAAGTGTGAAGGATATTTTTTTATTTTGCCAATGGAGAAAAACAAAGAAAATTAAAACTGAAACATTAAATGTTTATAGTTTCACAGATTT
The DNA here is from genome assembly GCA_013358685.1 of Antennarius maculatus. Lineage (NCBI taxonomy): Eukaryota > Metazoa > Chordata > Actinopteri > Lophiiformes > Antennariidae > Antennarius > Antennarius maculatus. The sequence goes on from CM023612.1 coordinate 23,329,222, forward strand.
AAGGGTATGCTACTTCAAAATGATGTTGTACTTTTTGTGTAAAGTCACTTTAATGACATTTATATTTTTACATTGACAGTTGATAAAATTAAGTAAGTTAGTAAAAAAACCCCATTAGATTCAGTCCTATAAAACGGTAATGAAGACATAATCTAGTTTTACATCTAGTGACTGCAATTGTAAAATTCGGCTTTAATCCCTGGTGTAATGATGTGACATCAACTAAGAACCTTTACTAATTAAGTTGTTGGTCTAAATTTTCAACTGGGACTAAGATTGTGGGTTCCATCCCTTTAACTGAAGGGGTAATGGTGTTGTTGTATTAATTTTTAATTTGCGATCTTCTGTTTTTAGAAAGTGGCAAAGGCAGCAGCAGTGGATAGACTAACTGATGCCACCAAATACACAGGAACACACAAGGAGCGGTTCGATGACTCAGGCAAAGGTAAAGGAAAGGCTGGCCGCGAGGACATCCCAGACACCAGTGGCTACGTGGCAGCGTACAAGGGCAGTGGCACCTATGATGATAAAGTGAAAGAAGCCTAATTCTACCAGATAATAAAAACTTTATTCAATTAATGAACTCAATGTTGGTGCTTAAAAAAAAAAACACGACCTGATTTGAATGGCTATTTTTGAAGAATATAAACTTAAATTGCACATGTTCTGTGGGCTTAGCATTCAGTAGACCCTTTAACACATTATACCAAATAAATATATTTCAAAATAATATAGAGATTTCAGAAACTCAAAGAGACACGTTCTAGAATACAAATGAATGTATATTTGTAGTGATTTGAACTCTGAAACTCTGCTGAACTAACCATGCTTTGTTGTATGGCCTAACATTGTGCCTTCATGTGTCACTGCTTTTCTCAATACAAATCCATACCTATTATTATTCATTTCATGTCATTTATAAATACTGATAAATTAAATTAGTGACACATGAAATGTATTGTGAAACATGTGGAAAAATGCAATAAGAACCTGCCTGACTGTGATATCGTACCTCAGCCTGTTTAGATTCTCGTTTACACAGCCGCCTCTTTGCCTTGTTACTGGTGAGTGAGAATGAGAAATTTTACTGTTTTTTGATTGTTTGTTTGTTATTCTGTTTTTTTCCTGTCTGAGTATCTACTTTGGGTGCTTTGTCTTCTAAGGATTGTCATACTCTGGGGTAGGGTTGCCACTAAAATGGTTTTGATAGTCGAATAATTACCGATTTTTTATTTTTTTTTGATTAGTCGACTAATTGGATCATACATTAACTGAATGTAAAACATACACCTTATTGCACCAGCCTGAATGTGCTCTAATGTGACTGTTTTTTTTATATAACTGTCGTTTTCAGCTTGAAGTTTTTAATGTGTATGCTAACTAAAAATAAGGACAAATCAGATGGTAGTTCATTAAGCCTTTAATGAAATATGCTTGTAGCAACAAACAATTGTTTAACTGTGGAGCATAAAGCCCAAAGAGCTGAGTAAAATAACGAAAAGGCAGTTTCCTAAACAACACAAAAATAAATGCTTGAGGTCTATTTTGTTAGATTTTTCTTTTCCTTTGTCTTTGGCATCAAACAAAACATCAATGAGGTAGGCACCTGTAACTATGGAATTATTATTATTATTAACGTTATGGAAAACACATGAAATATGAATGCTGAGGGCGGCTAATGAATCAAGTCATCATTGCTAATGTCAACGTTTACAGCAATATGAGTAAGTAGTAAATACATAATCGTGACTAGTCGTGACTAATCGTGATTAGATCTGGGCTAGATCTGGGCTAGATCTGGCCCGTGACAAATTATTTATGGCCTGCCAGATGATTTTTAATTACATCCGGCTTCAAAGCGGTGATGTATTGTAATTGTCAGTGTTCTTGTGTTCGTTCGTCCGTTCGCATGTCCACAACATATCTTCGCAACAGTTTCACATAGAAAGATGAAAAAAACCAAACAGATTACTTGGGCAGCAAAGGGGATGAAAATGAGATGATGACATTGCCCTTGAGAAAACTAGATCAAGGTCATATTTCAACTTTTGTACCCTCAGGAACCGGATAACATAGAAAAACGAGGGAGAAGGCCAGTATGAGTAAGACCATAGATCAAAGCTTCGTCCTACCCTACATCCTTGTAATGGAACACTGATGTATTTAAAGAGCCATTGTAACACGTTTTGGTTTAGTACACATGTTGAAGATCATTTTTCTCTTTTGTTTTGTGGGTCTGAGGTGATAAACATCTCCTGGATTTTTTTTGGTCAATATTGTCATTGAATGTCATACATGTAGCATACATTCTGTGCATTATTATGTCAACAACCATGACTTACTCTCTTACATACGCTCACATTTGAAAAAAAAAATCTATAAAATAAAAACTAGAACGTCCCTTGTGATTTTTGAAGGTAAAAAGATCAATTAATGGAACGTGTTTATTTTTCTACTCAGCTGGTGTTGTGAGGACTCTCGACATACTTGAAGACATTTATCCCTGCTTTAACAGCTTTTTTGACCACTTGATACATTACATCTTGTGATGAAGTTGAACATGAATGTTGCTGATAAAAAAAAACAAAAAAACTGATTCAATCAGTTTCAAACAGTTTCCTGACAGGAATAATAAAGATTTAATTCTGAGAACCAAACTAATTTGACCCCGCAGGGTCTCTAAGAAAAGAACAATTCAAACCCAATGACCTACACATTGTGAGACAGGTGAGTTTACAGTAACGTGCAGCTCCACAGGTCACACCTTGACTTTTGACAGCATTAATTGTTGCTATTCAGCTGTTTAACCTATGAATCGTTTTTAATTTCAAGGTAAGAATGTTAAACTAGGGGCCTCCTTGACCTACAGTGTCTTTGGTTTCCAATAGAGAAGGAATAGAGGACACAATGGTGGATAATGCAGTTGTATTATAAACAACACACTGGTCGATCGTATCAGGCAACGTGACACCACTGACCTAATAACCAATAATAACCTCAGTAACCTACAGCCTTTAGGAGTTTCTGATATGCACTTGGGACCTTATCAGCACAGCCCCTGGTGAAATTGGGCTTCGTATGTCACACCCACCCTCTGGAGTGACACCTTAAGAGTGTGTGGGAGGGGAAGAAGTTGGTGAAATCCTCTCACTGACCGGAGAGAGGGGCTGCACATTACAGACACTAGAGATCTCTCCACCCACCTGCAAATACGACAACTGAAAAGAAAACCTACAAAATACTGCAAGGACATCTCTTTTTATGACTTCATGACAAGAGCTGCTGGACGACATTGAACAGTACAATTCTACAAGGAATCACAGTGAAGATTAAATTCCTTGCAGGATTTCAGTGAGTAAAGAACTTTTGTTATTAAAATAAATACTGTTGCTGTATTTTTCTTTGTCTTATTTGTACATAATTTAAATTGATATTTAGCTTTTATTTCCAACATGCTATTTTGCAAAGGAGAATGCTGGTTAACAAAAGTATGTTTACTACTTGATGAACACAACAATGAATCAAGTGTGTAATATGAATCAAGTGTTAATCATTCAGGTGCTGTACCCCCAAAAGGCATGGATGTCATGGAAACTTTGCCGCCCTTGGTGTTCAAATGTACTGTTGATGAAAAATAAACACTTAAAGCATCATTTATTCCCACAATGTTTCTGTAGACATTTCCTTGTGACATGAGACGTTTATGCACCGTGTTCGTCTTGGGCCTGCTGTGGGACAGCATGAGAGCTGAAAACATTATCAGCAGCCTACGGGTGGCTGCAGGTAAATAAAAAAATGTATTCATCTATTGATCTGAGTCCAGCTTTTTTGAGTGCATTATGGAGAATGGACATAAATCCTCATCAGAGGTTAGCTTGCCGGTTGCACAGAAAATATATATTTTGTGTGAATTTCCTATTATGTCCCATTGCTACCTATAGCAAGTAAAATTATAGGAACAAATTCCATATGATATTCCCTTGTATTCTAATTCTGATGAGCGAATCTTTCTTATTATATATAATTATTATTGTTACTCATTATGCCATGTGAACGGGATTATCAATTTCTTTTAAATGCTACCATTTCTTTTTTCTTGAGCAATCTCTACTGAAAGAACCAACTGTTGCCATACTATTACAGAAAGTCTCATGAGCTGTTTGTGGAAGGTGGAAGGTTTTTACAGTATTTATTCTCATACAAAAAAAACTGCTGATTTTATTGATTTTCTTTCCTTTTGCATCTTCAGAAACATGGGAGGGTGAGCTGCCGTGTGGAAAGTGGGACTGTGAGTGCGCGTTCAAGAAGAAGCGAGGCTGTTGCTGTGCTACCACTGAGCTTCAAAAGGTGGAAGAGGAAATTTTCACAAGATTGACGGGCCTTTTGACAAACTTGAATGAGCTGAGTGATGGCATCCTTGAATCTTTAGGTATGTTGGAACAAAAACTCATTTTCAATGGGGTAAAACCTGCGTACATCTCCCCACCTATATATCTCCCCACCTATATATTTGAATAAGCTGACTTGAAAACCTCACGCTGTTATGCTTCCGGCGTCTACCCGGAAGTTGGGGCCGCTAGCTGAGTTAGCTCCGGTCTTCACTTTTTTCCACGTCTTGCACTTACGGAACAGTTTGTGTCCAGCGGTAAGGTAGCAGTGTGTGGTCCTGGCTGAGAGTTAGACCAGCAAGTTGTTCATTGTTGTTCAAGTCAGCTTGTATCTGACTAACTAGTTAGCTTTGCGTATGTGTAGCCTTCTTGTGTGTGTGTGTGCATGTGTATTTGCATTTGGTGTGTCTTTAGCGTCAGAGCAAACACACACACATGCCTCCTTTTTTTTAACACACATACACACACCGCATCTCATTCACAGTTCCTCATGAGCATGAATACAGTCATCTTGTATTTGGCTAACTAACTAGTTCCATTTCTGTCCGTATATGCATATGTTTGTTTTTTCATGTCTATTGTGTCTATTGTGTCACATTCGCCAAGTTTTTATCTTATTTGCTGTTACTTAAGAGTATGGTGAAGTCGTGATGAGGTAGGTGAGTGTTGGAGATGCGCGTGTGGCGCAGTGCTGATCGGTATGGGCTGCGACAGGACAAAGAACTAATAAGATTTGGTTCTTTACTGATACATACTTTGTCAATCATCCAAAGTTGTTTAAGTAAGTTTGTTGAAGATGTTTCACCTCTCATCCAAGTGGTTTCTTGAGTTCTGGTTTTGGTTGGTCTTCTGTCAGCTTCTTCACTCTGTGAGGTGTGGTCAGTGCTATCCATATTCCAGTGGTCAGTGTCAAGACTCGTCTGGCTCTTCAACAATGGTCATTGACAAGAAGGGGTCAATGTGTGGTGTGTGGTCTTGTGGGTGGACCAGTATTTGTCAAAGGGTGTTCCTCAACTTAAGGAACACAAGGATCTGGTGATTATTGAAGATCCTCCTCAGTTTTTCAGACACCCCAGACACATAAAGGATCACCATGTCATTCCGCCTGCTCTCCTTGTCTTCAGTCTTCACTGTGTTCTCCTTTCTAGATCTTGTGTAAACCTTGACAAAGGTCCAGTCAGGATATTCACAAGTTTTCAGTGCCCCTTTCAGGTGTTTGTGTTGTTATTCCTGGCCTTGGGTACCGGTGGATAACTTGTCGACTCTGTGCTGCAGGGTCCTCAAAGCTTGTGCTCCAGTGGATGGTCCAAAACCAGGTACTGATCCATGTGTCTTGTATACCCCAACACTCAGACTTCTGTCATCTTCCATTCAGACCTCACAATCCAAAAAGAGCAAACTGTTGTCCGCTACATTCTCTCTGGTGAACTTGATGTTGCTGTCCACAGAGTTGATGTGTTAGTGAAGGTCTGCATCTCGTGGATTCTTTTCTTGACCCATGTGTCGCCCATGTATAAGAACCAGTGGTTCGGTGTTGCTCCCTTGAACGGTGTCAGGGCCTTGTGTTCCACTTCTTCCATATACAGATTGGCCACAATAGGAGACACTGGCGAGCCCATGGCACATCCATGTGTCTGCCTATAGAAGCTCCCTCTGTGTTCGAAATAGGTGGTGTGTAGGCAGAAGTCTAGAAGTTGGCAAATTTGGTCAGGCTTGAAGTTTGAGCTGTCACTGAGGGTGTTGCCCGGTAAAAGCCGTTGTCTCACTACCCATTGTGGGAACACAGGTGAATAGGGAGATCATTGTAGTCTCTGTAACTTCTGCAGGCAATCCACAACCTTCTTCTTGTAGCTGCTGGTTTAAAGCATTTATCCTGATATTGTTGGCATCTATGATGTGGATTTATTAGATGGAAGCTTATTTTGTTGTCCTTCACAAATCATGAACAAGTACAAACAAATACTGCAACCACTGTTAGGAAGAATTGAACATAACGTGATGACTTAAGAATTATTAATTTCTTTGAAAACAACAATTTCATGCAAACAAATCAAATCAAATATTCTTCGAAGACTAAGCTTTGTACATATCTGGGAAGCCATTTAGGAAGAAGATGTCTGCAATCTCAATTCCACCTTCTGAGGTTTGGTAAATTGTGTTCATTTAAAGATCCAGCTGTGGCACAACTCCAGACTTATTTGATTTGTGTTCACAAATGAAAAATCTCTAAGACATGGATAGCCAAACAGAGGTAAAGCACCAGCTAAGGGAAATCATCAAACTGTTCAGAAAAACAGTGATTTGATCAAACGCTCCATGAAACCACAATGTAAAATTGTATTGTCCACAGCTGCAGACATGTCTGACAGTATAAACGTATAAACATGAGGGTGTGTCTTTCTTCTCGTGTTTCTGTTCCAGGAGGAATAAAGGTTGCATTTACAGCCTCCATGAGCGGCAGAACAAACTGCTTTGGACCATTCAACAGAAACAGCCCCTTTCCCTATGATCTCATCACACTCAACCACGGAAGTGGATATAATCCTGCTCTGGGTAGCCACTTACAAGCAATGATTTTAACATTATGTAAATACATAGTCGAAGTGTGATTCCTGGGATGACTGGAGGTGTTGCTGAAAAGGCAAATTCAACTACAGACAAAAACAACCTTAGTTGTTTTTTCCCCTTATAGTTTGTTTTTTTCATGCAATTTCATTCATGTTGGAGTTTACTCTCTTTTTACTGTCATTTAAATCTATAAATGTGAAGGTGGACTCAACAAGTTCAGCTTAAATATAAAGTACTCTATCTACACTTCCAGGTATATTCACAGCTCCTCGTTCTGGACTGTACTCCTTCTCCATCTCTATCTACTCCAAGGTGGATTGGCCAGGCAAGAGGATGTACTACAAGGTCCAACTGATGAGGAATGGCGAGGTGGTGGCATCCATCTGGGAGGACAACAGAGACGATTCAGAAGACAGCAGCTCCCACACACTGCTGCTGTCACTGCAGCAAGGAAGCCAGGTCTATGTGGAACTATTGAAAGGAAGGCAGATATGTGGGATTGTTGAGGGCCTGAACACCTTCTCTGGCTCATTGATATACTCCGTTATTGATTAATGTTGATGTGATTCCCTGTAGTCCACTGTGTCTATGAGGTTCAAAGCTTATATGAATGCATTTACTTTTTTTTTTTTTTTTTTTTACATCCCGGTTCAATGTATTGTAATTGTATTGTATGTATTGTAATTGTCAGTGTTTGTGTGTTCGTAGGTTTGTTTGTCCGTTTGTTTGTATGACCACCAAATATCTTAGAAAGATTTTAAAAAAAAGCACATTACACACATTAAAGGGGATGAAAATGAGATGATGACCTTGACCTTGAAGAAACTAGGTCTAGGTCAAATTTCAACATTCGTACACTCAGGTACCGGATAAGATAGAAATATGAGGGAGAAGGCCAGTGTAAGAACATAGATCAAAGCTGATGCTTTGATCTACTTAAACACTAGCTTTGAACTATGGTCTTACTCATACTGGCCTTCTCCATATGCACTAGTCTATGCACTAGTCAGGTACCTTCAGGGTACCCTGACCTACCCTGAAAGCAGATCAGGGTAAGTCGCAGGATGTTGCAGTCTCTGACTGCCTTGTTTTAGTTAGAGCTGAATACACATGAGAATGAAGATACTATTAAAGTGTGCTAAAATGTATTTTGGTTCATATTAAAGCCTGGTTTAAGAATTATTTGGTTTGGTGAGTATCAAAGATATGAGAATTAAACTAAGTTTACAAAAAAGTAGAAATAAGCGCAGGTTTAATTGGGCCACAAAGGTTCGGACTGGCATCTTCAAATTATAATGCATTTAAACAGACTTTTTTTACTCAGTATAATGCAGGGCATATTAAAGTTAGGGATACAACTACAAATGAACTGAGTTTCTTGCTGCCATCATTGTTCTGAAATCATTTTCTGTGTTTGTTGCTTTTGTATTGTTTTTTTTTCTACTTTCAGGGTATAGCTATGGTAAAATATGAATGCATAATATTAGATATTTTTATAAATATTTGTCACTAGCCAGAACATAGTATTCCCATCTGTCATATTCCACTCAAAACCTGGAAATAAGGGAGCAACAATTAGTTTATTAGAATGAACTAAAGCCAGACTGTCACAATATAAAGACATGTAGAAGAAACCCCCACCAAAAAAATAAAAAATAAAAAAATACAACCACGTGATTTTGTTTTTTAACAGATGCTGGTTGTAGAATTAAGAATAAAGGATGAAGTGTTGGAATGTGAGCATACAGGCAACATTATTTCTTTAAAGCCATTTAATGACTTACATGGCAAAAGCAGTAAGTATTAAAAAGAGCCAATGAATTTAGACATTAGGATTGCAGACAGTTTTTACTACATTGTACATCATTTTGTTAATTTGGTTTTAACAGGACACCACACTAGTTGGAGAAGTTCATTTACTGATGAACAAGTTTGCAGTTCAGATTGCTTTGAACTCCTGCACTCTCTAAGAAGAAGACAATTGTGCAGTCTTTCAGACCTTTAATTTCAATCTGACTCTGAGTTATTATTTTAGTTATTTTGAACATCTCATAGGGTGGAATGAGCACTTCAGCCTCATCTTCAAACTTTGATAATTTCTCCAAAGGAGCTCCTGTGCATGTCTTGATTTCAAAGCAGGACTCATGACCAAATTTTCTCAAGTTTTTTCTGTAAGAGCTGGAGGCAAAGGAACCAAAACGAACTACTTGGTTGACTTCGCCAGCAAACTTTGAGGTTGTTCGTCTGTAAACTGTGTGACAGTCATAATTTCTATTCAGGACCTGTATGGCAGACACCAGCAGGTAATGTAATGTGTGGAAATGAAATTCAAGAGAAGTAGAGACATAGTTGCTTCGTTTGTTGCGGACTTCTTTGTTAAATTTGAAGTACACATTATCACCAGTATAAAGGCAGATTGCTTCCATTTGGAGTGAAGTGAGGTTTGTGAATATTTTGTATTTGTACTTGGCACATTCCCTCCATTCTTTTGAAAAATATTGTTTTTCTTTCTCAATGTATGTTTGATTGACAATTTGTCCCATTTTTTCATTGCAGCCGAAGTACATGTCATCAATAGAATTTTCAGCCATGCCCATTGGGATGTTTTCGACGTCTGTCTTATTGAAGTTGAAACGGACCTAGAAGGGAAACAGAAAAATAGAAGAAACAATGTCATTTAACAGACTTTATTAAAACTGGATTTACGTGGGCATCTGTTTGGTCTGAATTGAATTTCTGGATTGAAAGTAGACAGCTACTATGTCATTTGAGCTGTCATACTACCATCATATTATTGTGTTCTCAACTTCCATGCAAGCTTCCCACATTGTAATAATTATATAACAGGAGCTTAATAAGGTTATCAAATTAAAATGCAAAATGTACATTTGATAATTCTGGTAACATCTTATTTAATGTCAACAATTTTCACATCCTCCACTCACCGTCATTGGGTGCACAGGCAGCATCCAGCACATGAGTAAGCACAGCAAAGCAACAATCATCATAATTCCCTTGCTCACTGTGAACCAACAAAACTGTTAATCCGACTCAAACAAAATGAAGCATGACAAAATACAAGGCGAGGTACGTTATATAAATGTATTATAACAGTGTCTGACACTGAAATGCTGATTTAAAACTCACCGGTTTGGAGGACGATAAAATGTTGCACACCACGTGAAAATTCCGAAGAAAGGTATCTGTCAGACAACTGGTCCTCAGTATGTATTTAGCTCTAATGTTAGTCATATTTATAGGTGTAGACATTTTTCCATATGGTCAAACGTGCGTCAGCTCTTCACACGTGTGGAGTTGCATGGCTAAAAGTTTCATGGTCTGTGGGCAGGAAGTTTCCGTGTTTCAAACCGGGGAGATAAACAATTATCACATGAGGATGGGAAGTTTCATTAAACTTTTAGAAACGATTACCCTACCCTCACACTTCCATGTTGAAAATGTATCAATTTTTCAGTTATCCTCTTTTCGGGGCGGCAGTGCTTCACTATCGAACCCATCACATTAGATGACCAAATCAAATATTTTCATGGCTTGTGAAGTAAAAATGGAAACAAAAGAAAATTATACAAACAATGACGGTTCTGCCAGTGCAAGGAGCATCCACAGTTATTATCTTCTTGTAAATGGATTTAAAACTTCCTTATGCATTATTATGATAAAATTGTTATTATTTGTATCTCTTTAGTACAGTGCATGTAATTGATAAAAGTAGCTAATTAACAAAATTCTGATTAAAATACTATGACTTATTCTTTACAACTTTAGGTGTTGAATGATGGCTGTTGAGTCACTTTGTGCGTGTCAGTAAGTCAGATCTCTCACGTAGGAAGAGGTTTTGGTGTGAGGAACCACGTGTGAAACCCAACACACACACACGCACGCACGCACGCACGCACGCACGCACGCACGCACACACACACACACACACACACACACACTTTTCTTCTATTTTTATATGCCCTCTATTTCCATACATGCCTCCCAACATTTTGAATTTTCGACCTCACATTCAATTCATTTGTATAAAGCGTTCAACTTTTCAACAGGAATTTCTATCTTCCTCGATCAGCTTGTTGGTAGGCTACTGCCACTTAGGAAAACTAAGAATCTATCTAAAAATATATTTCATTCATTGACAAATTACTAAATGTAGCTGATAGAGGGCACAAACCAGTGTCTTATAGTGCCGGTCCCAAGCCCGGATAAATACACAGGCTTGAGCCAGGAAGGGCATCCGACGTAAATCTTTTGCCAAATCAAACATGCAAATCAAATTTATGACTTACCAGATCGGTATGGAAGTCACGGAAAAGAGATCAAGAAGGTGGAGGATTTTAAGTACTTAGGGTCAACAGTCCAGAGCAATGGAGAGTGTGGAAAAGAGGTGAAGAAGCGTGTCCAGGCAGGATGGAATGGGTGGAGGAAAGTGTCAGGTGTGATGTGTGATAGAAGAGTTTCAGCTAAAATGAAAATGAAGGTGTACAAAACTGTGGTGAGACCAGCGATGTTGTTTGGTCTAGAGACAGTGTCACTGAGGAAAAGACAGGAGACAGAGCTGGAGGTAGCAGAGATGAAGATGCTGAGGTTCTCTCTGGGAGTGACCAGGAAGGATAGGATCAGGAATGAGTACATCAGAGGGACAGCACATGTTAGAGGTTTTGGAGATAAAGTCAGAGAGGCCAGACTGAGATGGTTTGGACATGTCCAGAGGAGAGATAGTGAATATATTGGTAGAAGGATGCTGAGTTTTGAACTGCCAGGCAGGAGGCCTAGAGGAAGACCAAAGAGGAGGTTTATGGATGTAGTGAAAGAGGACATGAAGGTAGTTGGTGTGAGAGAAGAGGATGTAGAAGACAGGGTTAGATGGAGGCAACTAATTTGCTGTGGCGAAAGAAGATTGAGAAATTACTAAATACAATGTTGACTATGTCCTTAAAATAAAGTTCATACCCTGCATAAAAGTGTACAACAATGTCACTCTATGGTATAATGGGGAAGTATGACTAAAACTGCAGTAATAAAGACCAACAAGTGGGTCAAGTGGATCTATGCGCTTAGATTCTAAAAGGATTAGGTATATATTGGATTACTGAACCTGATTTAACTCTCCAATGAGTTTTACTTTGTTCCACAGAAGAAGAACCACTGATCACTTTGTTAATATACCACACAGGTGTGTGGAATTCTTATGAAGCCCTGCACTCAAAAGTTCATACACAACCTCACAATCATTCACTCCTACAAATATCCTCTGTATTCAATCAATAACTTTGAAGGCTTCATTGAGCGGAATGAGTTCTGTTCTCCATCTTCAAGGTTAAAATATTTTCTAGGGAAACAGACAAGTCTCTTTTAAAATTAAAGGACTTTTAGTTTTTTTTTGTTCCATAAGTGCTGCAGGTAGAGAAAACGAATACAGTGCGCCCTCACGCATTTGCGCATCAACGCTCGTGACATCACCTCATCGCGGATTTTTGGTAGGCAGTCACGTGATACCGTACGATCATTCTATTGGCTGACGTTATCTGGAAGTGCACTACGTTCCATGAATCTCGGACTTACTTTTACTTTTTATTTTAACTTTTCTTTTTTTTAACTTTTTTTTTGTTATATTTATGTTTCTTTTTTATTTTAAGGTTGAGTAGTATTAATGTATCCTTCCTGTACCCCATGTATGATCTGTCCATTGTATGAAATGTTCCTTAGTCTGAAATGTAGAAAGGTAGAAAGGTAATTTGTCTTTTTTTTTTTTTTCCTTTGAATGAAAAAAAAAATAAAAAAAATCTCGGACTTACTTGAGACCTAAAAGTGCTTCAGTCAATAGGAGTGTGGGAAAAGGTAATACAGATAGAAGGTGGTTTAATATCATCATGGGGACGTTTTATAAACGTTTAAATGTTGGCTGATGAACTTTGGAGAGAAATAACTTGCTTGATTGTTGGTTTGTAAAATAGCTGCACTTGAATTTAACCTTCGTATCGTCGCGGGTCGCTTCAAAATTCACATATCTGACATTAATAATGCTCCAAAATATCTAAATTAAATCACCTCACTGTTCAGACTTTGGACACGCTTTGAAACATTAACCCACCTGTATTTCAAATGAGTATTTCATGCACCCCTCATCTAGTGTGAAATTAAAATGACTGTTTTATACTATTTGTGGTTCAAGACAAGTCATGCACCTGCACACACACACACATACAGAAACACACATTTATTCATCTTGAGCTTGTGTGGGTGTGTGTGTGGTTAAGCTAATGGGTTGACTTGACCATATCCTGTCACAGGAAATTACTTATTTCTTTCAGATAAATTACATATGCCGTGTGTCACCTCAAATGACTCACATTGCAGAAATAAACAACACAAGCTACAGTCAGGGCATGAAAAAAGGCTGATTCAAGAATCAATGCAAAAGGAAATAAAAACATTTTCATCCATCCATCCATCTATCCATCCATCCATCCATCCGTCCGTCCATCCATCTTCTTCCATTTATCCAGAGTTGGGTCGTGGGGGCAGCAGCTTCAACAGGGAGCCCAAAAAACATTTTCTTCATTTTTAAAGTTAACATTTTATTCAAAGTCTAAATTATTATTATATAGGCAGGTATAAAAAAAAAGGTGATTGCAGTTTATTAGTAGATTCAAGTATCTGTCTAGTCAAAGACATGGGCCCGAAACAAGAACTTCTTTTTCATTTGATTGAAATTGGAGTAAATTTAATGACTTCCAGTTTTTAATATCTGTCAGATAGTTTTGTAGATAACCCTTAAAAGAGATACCATATCTATGCATATCCAGTGAGTGCATAGAAAATGAGAAGACGATTGGATCAAGAATTGACCCTTGAGGCATAAAACATGGGATTATTAATAGAAACACATCATTTCCCAGTTTCAGAAAATAAATGTAATGCTGTAGCAGGTATGGTCCATCCAGCAGAATATTATGATAATTTTTTTGGATCTTGTGTACATTACATTTTAAACATAACAAATTAGTGCAGAGATCTGATTCTAACTATTTCTTATTGCTAGCCTCTCCTCTAGTATTTCTCATCCTTTCATTTATCCTAACAGAGCACAACCCAAAACACACTGGGAAGAGCAAGCCTGAATTTTATAGCCTTCAGCTAGTTTTCCTACTCCCATTGTCTCAGTAAGAATGGTATTGTGACAGTGATCCAGTACATTATAGTCAGACCTTGAAAGTGAAGGAGATAATAGAATTCATCCATGATTGATCATAGTATCATTACACATGTGCTATCGTCACTGTGTTGTATTGAAATGTCTCTTGTGAAGACCTATTTAAATGTGTGATGTTTCAAAGACTACCAGTAGATGGCAGCATTGTTCAAATGTTTGGCCCCATGTTGTTCAAATTGTCTGGTCTATTCTCAACATTGAGTATGTATTTATGTTTATTTACTGTATGTATTAGGAAAACATATGTGGGCATGCCTCCCACGGCATTTAGATTATTTTCAGTTTAATCCTCAGGAGCAGCAAAATGAGGGGTTATGGGGGAAGGCAGGGCATGTTGTATGGTATGTAATGATGCTTAGAGAGCTGACAAAAAGCATACTTGGGGGTAAGGATGAGTGAATTTTTCAGGAGGATGTGACTGATAAAGGGCGGTATCATTAGAAAAAAACAATGTCCCTGCAGGTTCAACAGAGACAAAGAGAAAAGACAGATGTAGTTAAGTATGGAGATTATGAGGATACAAGGGCACAGGAGACTGAAGTAGACGTTTTGAACAAACAGGGAACTAGCACGAGGTAGAAAAGAAGTATATATTTAGTTTAGTTGCTCCATTACTTGGTGAGTGATAGGACAGTGAGGTTTGGAGGTAATATGGAAAGAAAGACAGTCTCAGTGGAGGGAAGGAAACTACAAAAGGGAAAGTGTGTTAGTGAAGGAAGGATGGTGTAGTAGTATGGGGCAAAAGATGTCCTGAAATATTAAAGGCACTTTTTGTTCCAGATATTTTTCATTTTCAGTGACAATTTGGATGGATGAATGAATGAAGAGGAGGAAGGAGAGAAGTCACAAAAGAGTAGGGGAGTAACATTTATGCAAATATATTTTGGTGAGTTCATGTTGACAGTAGTAGAATGGATTGCTATAGATTGAAAGGCCACATACCACTGTGTGTATGTCCAATCCAATCCAATCCACTTTATTTATAAAGCACAATTTAAATAAACACAAGGTTTCCAAAGTAAGTGTAATTTTGTGCCTAGAAAGGAATGTGTGTATATATTATAAAAAGTCATGTAGCACTGAGAAGTGCCCATTTGATTTCCACTTCATGGATCAGCCAATCTATAACACCAGCGTTTTCATAAGGCAGTGGTCTTCACACTTTTTCAGCAGAGTCAGAATGATCGATCTAATTCAAACATGCACAGCACATCTCCACCTATATATTTGAATAAACTCACTTGAAAACCTCACGCTGTCACGCTTCTGGCGTCTACCCGGAAGTTCGGGCCGCTAGCCGAGTTAGCTCCGGTCTTCACATTTGTCCTTGTCTCTCACTTACGGCATGTAGAATGCGTGTTAATGTACCTTGCATAACAGTACGAGCCAGTAGACACGTCACAATGCACATATTTCTCTGATGACTTCTACTGAAAGATATCAGCTATCTGGACAGTAGCTGCTGACAGCGAGGCTCAAACACCTTCCAAATGATCCTCAGTCATGGTGGAATGGTATTTGGACCTAATGATCTTAATGTGGGAAAAGGCTGATGAACATAAATTAATGGAGCAGAATAACGCAGTCAAAGAGGTAACACATTTTCTCATGTTCGATTACTATTCCTCTGTGAGTAAGTTCCAGACACGTCCATGACCTCTGGACTTCAGCTGAACGTTGGGTTGTAGTGTCAATATATCATCTTCCATCCTTGCTGCAATTTTTGATGAGACTGGATCAACCTCAGTATCTACCTCAAAAACGATAGCACATGAATGTAGAGCCTAGCTCAAGCAAAGAACAGTCTTGAAAGCGTTTGTCAAACTCTTGCTTCTCCAGCTCTCATGCCAGGCTCTGGAGGTTTGCAAAATCATCACTCTTGAGCTAACTTTTTTTTTTGCTGCTGGCTTAGCACAGCATCTGTGCAAGCGTGGTGACTTGAGGTCAAGAAAACATCAAATGTCATCTGATTGTCTGCCCAGAACCAGATGATGGGATGGCAGATAGGCTATCTCGAGAGTTAACCCAATGCTAGCTAGCCTCTTAGTGTTGCTGGCCCTAGTGCCACTGTTTGCCCATGCTCTGACATTCATATTTCAATGTCATGTGATCTACCTGAACTACCGTCGTGATCTACCAGAACTACCACTGCGATTGACCTGTCGATCGCAATTGAGATATTATAGCCCCCCCGTCATAAGAAGAAGAAATCAACTTCATTTATCCCCATAGGGGAAATTGTTTGTCCACTCTAATGTTAGTCATTCTGTTGTGAATCACATGCATATGTATATGTGTACAAGCCCTGACACACACACACACACACACACACACACACACACACACACACACACACACACACACACACACACACACACACACACACACACACACACACACACACACACACACACACACTCTGAAAATTTTTGGCCCACATGAGCCTTAGGCCTTTAACTGGCCAGCCCAAGACCTAGTGGACTGAGCTACTTGCCACAGGATAAAATACAGTTCTGTGAAATAGCACATCATTAGTGAAGAAAATATTAATTACATTGCCTGCAGTGATCCCCCAGGAGCAAAAATAATAATAGTGACACTATTACCTGAGGCACCCAAGTGCAAGACCTACTAAGTTCACTTCAGCATTCATTATTTAAATCTTCTGACAAGCAGACAGTACCAATCTTTAATTCATGGTCTCCATTCCTCTGTAAATCCATTATTCTGCACAGTCCAGAGTGAATTGTTTGCTGCAAAAACAACTCTAATCCTGATCAATGAAGGAACGAATGAAAAAGAACGAGTGAATGAGTGAATGATCAGTCAATCAATTAATCAAACAGTTTCCTTCCTATGACATTTGGAAAATAATTTGTCCAGCTGGATGAGAATGTGCATGCTGCTCCAGTTGACACCAGCTCTGAGCATTACTTGGCTCATACACCATGGACCAGCCTATGTAGTTGGAGCTGTTGTGTCCCATAAGCAGGTAAAAAAAAAACCCATGTCATTCTTTCCTTTCTAAATAATTTTTTTTTCCTCACTCACTGTGTTGTGCATCAACAAAAGGCAAAGACTGCACATCATTTTATGACATTACCATCATCACACACTTGTTATTTAAAGAATGTGGCTCCCTCAGATGCTATACTGGAACTACTGCATTTGCCCACTTTGTAGTGAACAGAAGATGAAGATAGAGCCCATCACATTTATAGTTAAGACCAATTGTATTGTATGAGGACGTCTGGAGTGTCAGAGAAGTATGTTAGAGCGGTGCAGGACATGTATGAGGACTGTAAGACAGTGGTGAGGTGTGCTGTAGGTGTGACAGAGGAGTTCAAGGTGGAGGTGGGACTGCATCAGGGATCAGCTCTGAGCCCCTTCTTGTTCGCTATGGTGATGGACAGGCTGACAGACGAGGTTAGACAGGAATCTCCATGGACTATGATGTTTGCAGATGACATTGTGATCTGCAGTGAGAGTAGGGACGAGGTGGAGGAGAAGCTAGAGAGGTGGAGGTTTGTCCTGGAAAGGAGAGGGATGAAGGTTAGCCGCAGTAAGACAGAGTACATGTGTGTGAATGAGAGGGACCCAAGTGGAAGAGTGAGGTTACAGGGAGAAGAGATCAAGAAGGTGGAGGATTTGAAGTACTTAGGGTCAACAGTCCAGAGTAATGGAGAGTGGGGAGAAGAGGTGAATAAGCGTGTACAGGCAGGATGGAATGGGTGGAGAAAAGTCAGAGAGGCCAGACTGAGATGGTTTGGACATGTCCAGAGGAGAGATAGTGAATATATTGGTAGAAGGATGCTGAGTTTTGAACTGCCAGGCAGGAGGCCTAGAGGAAGACCAAAGAGGAGGTTTATGGATGTAGTGAAAGAGGACATGAAGGTAGTTGGTGTGAGAGAAGAGGATGCAGAAGACAGGGTTAGATGGAGGCAGCTGATTGGCTGTGGCGACCCCTGAAAGGAAAAACCGAAAGGAGAAGAAGAAAATTATTTGATGTGAAATACTTAAAACTTTTTTTAGCAATAGATTATTGTCCTTTGATTAACTGTTACTTGTTTGATTAAAGTACTAGACAAGGGGCACATACCTCCTTTGTGCATTTGGTAAAATACAGTTTGTAATTGATTATTTATTTTATTGATTATTTTTAAAATGGCCTGGTTTTAAGACATCATATTACTTCAAGACATCATATTATGCTCTTAATGTAATGATGGGTTGAACAGCAAACAGTTTTGGGAAAGATGAAAGTAGTAAGGGAAATATTCTATTCCCAAACTTGACATCACAATGTTCTAATTTTGAAGCAAACAGGAGAAAACTGTGCTGGCTGGCGTCAGAAAGCCTTCAGTGTTCAAACACTTCAGGGAAACCGTGAGTGAAGGGCATCTTTCCTGAATGGAAGCAAGATAAATCCCCCATTAGGGTCCAGACACTGGTGGGGGTAGCGGGGGGCTCATGATTTTATCAAGACTTGACGAGGTTGATAATGCTGGTGAATGTATTGAATGTATTCCTCCATATTTTTAAGGCCTGTTATTTGTTGTTACATAGCATGCTGTGAAAATTAGTGTAACTCGATCACTGACAGAATGCAGCCATTCTTCAGGGAGTAAAGTGTTTTTGTTGGCTGCATTGATGCATTTTTAATTTAAATTTTGTCCCATACTTTGTCCCCTTGTTTCAACAGAGGCTAGTGCTGGGGTTTTCAGACTCAGTTCAAGAGCCCCTGGGATTCATTTTGGGTGTGTATTTAGTCTGAAGTGTGTTTTTACAGCTCGCATTCCCAGCTGGACTTTTGCTAGTGCTACAGGACATATTGGGTTTCATTACTGATCAGTGTTGTTGTTTCAAATGCATCTGGCATACTCCACAGAGAAAATCTGATTGGTGAAAGAGAAAGTGATGAATGTAGTTCCTTCACAGGGACAGGTCCACAGAGAGTTGTCAAGAAAAGCAGACGGTAAAAATCAATGTGCTCCCTGTGTTTCCATATTGAGTGTATTGTTGATAACTCTGCAAGAAATCAATGGTAACAAAATACTTGTTTGGTTTCTCTGTGACCTTAGTGCTATACATACAGATTAATGCACAGGTGGAAAATCTGCTCTCTGTCCTTCAATGAGGGACATGCATCTCACAAATACATTAACATGTCATGAAAAAGAATGACCCCTTGCGGTTTCAGTATTTTAGTGTTTATAAAAACATAAAATTTGCACCACAAAGATTTCAGTCAGGAGAGACTACAAAAATGAACAAGAGAAGAGACGGCAGGAAGTAGATCACCGGGGGAAGCTGTCGGATGACTTTGGTCCTTTTAAGATAAAGAACACTTCCTTGACACTGATGGTGGTGAGGAGTGGAGTTCAATCATAGGATGACTTCATAAAAGGTACTCCGAAAGGAAGGATTCAGTTGGAGGTGGCAAGGTGTCAGGGGGTTCAGGTGGTGCAGAGGTGGAGGTGAGTTGCTGATCTTGCCGTACTGAAATGACAGCTGAATGACAACAAAGAGAGATACAGACAAAGTAAAATCAAAGAGTGTTTGATTTTTATTATTTTTTGTCTCTATGTCACTTACTCACTCACTCCATGTCTCTTTTTCTTTCTCCACCCAACTGGTGTTTAGTTCTGGTCAAGGATTTACCTGTCAAAGGAAAGTTTTTCTTTGCCTCCACTGCAAAGGCTTGTTATGATCTGGTCCTACACAATTAAAACTTAATTAAACTGAACATGACCAGTTACGATTGGAAAAGATGAGAATGAGGAATTAAATCGTGGACTACCAGGAAAATGCTTGTGATTTAGAGGACATGAGCAGATGTACAAATAGTCTTCCTGTGATTTGTTAAGCTTCATTTCACAAATAAACCAATACGTTTCTGGCATCCATCAAAATGAATGATGTGTTAAACTTTACATCCCTGCTATGTTTCAAAAAGATCAGACTTCCCCTCCTTCAAGAGAGCATGATCCTAGGATTGGAACATAAACACTGTTTACCATTGTGCAGCATCCCTTTGTCCTATACAATCATCTGAATGTCTGGGAAGTAAGGAGACCAGTTGCTGAAGCTTTGATAGCAAACTGTAATCGCATTTTCTTCTGAGACAGGATTTTAGCTGCTCACCTAACCTGAGTCTTCCTTGCTGGATTTTTCTTTTTTTTTTTTATAAGCCAAATGTTTTTTAGTGTTGGAATGTTCTGGACTGCAGGGAGGCCAGCTCAGATTCTTCTACTGCGAATCAATGCTTTTGTGATGGATGCAGCAAGTGGTTTAACAGTGTCTTGTTGAAATATGCAAGGTCTTCCTTGAAAGAGATTTTGACATTTTGCCCAGAGAAGAAGTTCCTGGATTATGTTCACATATGGCTTCTTCTTTGCATGATACAACTGTTATTTGCATGAGAGGATTGCACAACAAGCTGTGATCACAGACAGTGATTTTTGGAATAGTTCCTGAGCCCATGTAGTGACACCCAATGGAGAATCATGTCTGCTATTAATGCAGTACCACATGAGGGACTCAAGATCATGAGATTTCAGTTTTAGATCTCTAAGATCCTACTTTAACATCACTCATATTAGTGACCTGTTGTCAAATGCACCTCGACTTGTTTTATTTTATCATTTGAGCTGGTCGCTCTCCAAGCCTTTTGTTGCCTATGTTTCAACTTTTTTGACAAATGTTGCTGCATCAATTGTAAATATGTTCCATGAAACTGTAAAAGGGCTCATTTTTGACATTATGTTTTTTGTGTTCCATTGTGTATACAATACGGGTTTATGAGATTTGAAAATCATTGCATTCTGCTATTACATCCAATTTATACCATTCTCTACTTTTTTGGAATTCGGGTTGTAGAGTGTGCGTGCAGACGTAGATATAGTACCGAGTTTAAGATACATGCACATGCAGACTGCCTCTTTTGCCAAACAGGATCTTCAATGGTAGAAATTTGATTTTGACCAACAATGAAGCAAATAAATAATTAAGGAGCTAATTCTGAACTCCTGATATCATCCTTATTCACTGAATACCTTTGGAGGGCAACCATGATATTATCAATTAATGGTATTTCTCAAGTGAAGGGTCCCTATGCTGAAGAGCCAGACTGCAGATTAGCAGCAGATATAATTCCTTTTATGGGAAGCAGTAGGTGTGAACTGATGAGATAATGCAAACCCATTGCAGCCTCTCATCCTTCATTTTTCTTTCTAATTCATATGGATGTGACCGGTTTTAGCGTATGTGTATTAGTGCATCGATAGATGGTTACACAGACAGCAGCAGGACTGTTCGTAGGAACACTGGATGGTACACCATATGGGTGTTGCTGTGTGGGTATCAACAAGTGTTTTTTATGGTTTTCTCTAATTGATTAGAAATGAAGGGTGAGGCATTCTTCAAGCCGGCTAGACTGGAGATATGTGTTGTACAGCATGGCATTGTAGATTTATGGCCAGCTAAGTAGCATTTTAAGATTTAAGTCTATGCCCAGAAAGCATATTTTATGCTGTGGTAATTACTCGGGGCTCCGGTAGAACTTTAACACTGGCTATCATGGCACGGCTTTCACTTTTTGGTCAGTTCCCATAAACCTTCAGAGCTATTTAACACATTATGTAGAGACCTGTAACAGCAGGTCTGCATATAATATCAGTCATCACCCCAGGGGGACCGTGTATCGGCACTCTTAAATGGTACTTAAATGCTTTTGTTTATTGGAATCACAGTTCCCTAAGAAATTAAATTCATCTCAACTGCTCAGAAGACAAAATGCGATCAGGTTAAGAGGTGATAAAATTATCAGCTTTTAAATGAAATTGTAATGTTTTTCGGTCACTATTTACTTCATGGAGTCCACAAGATATATGAGAGAGAAAGATGATAGACAGACAGACAGAACTGTAAGAAAACTGTGCAAGGACAGGCTACATTTTGATTATGATCCAAAAAAAAAAAAAACCCATTGACTAACTCAAAATTTTGTAAGGATTTGGTGTCAAATAATATCACTCATTTTTGTTAAAATATTCTGCAGACCAGTTACCAAGCTAAATCCAATAAATCAACATTATAACAATCATGACCTTATTGAATATAAGGATGGCTGTCGCATCTTTTCTCACCACTTAGACATTTGTTACGACACACTCACAATGTGACACCGACACTTAAAGTATGCTGAGGTACATCGAGAGATCCTCAGATATTATCCACTGTGTTCTAGAGGCGATCTGACACAATGAGATACGATGGCAACATCCAGAGGGAATGATCATACAGCACTGCCTCTACATCTGTGTGGGTCCACCACTGAAAGCCTATAAAGTGATGTGAATACAGGTGTAGTCACAGCAATTTTCCACCCACACATCTTCAGCATGCCAAGAAGTGTGTGTGTGTACATGTGTGTACGTGTGTGTGTGTGTGTGTGTCTTCTATCACGACGTTATTACACTTGTGGATTGTGAAATGGTAAGTTAAGGGGAAGCAATAAGCACCTCATTTATTCACACACATGCACATTCACTCACTCACACGCACACACACACACACACACACGCACACACACACTGCTCACAATTTAAACATTTCAGTTGCACTTGACTCTAAACTTAATGTTTTTAGACTGTTGGAATAAATATTTCACGTAAGATGATTTGGCCGTGTTGCTCGGGGCACTGGTGTTTGTTTGATAGGATTTAAAGCCAAGAACAGCAATGGTAACGTAATGTAAAGCTGTCAAGATGTGTTTTGGATGATTTGTTTTGTGCTTTTGCTGGAATGATGGAAGAGGAAGACAATCGCGTAGTTTATGACAATATTGAATTTAAATGAGGTAAAAGAGTTTCTTGCCTGATTTTTTCTTGGTGATTGATTCTTGTGCTCTCAAGGAATATTATTTCACAATTATATGTATAAAATATAATGATTTCATAACTTTTATAAATGATCTGAACTGTTTCATCACCAATCCTTTCACCAGTGGTGTTAAGTAATCAAACACTGATTCATGAAAAAAGGATTCTGTTTTGTACTTCAGAGTAAAATAGTGTGCTATAAAACTATAAGCACACTTAAAGTGCAATACTCAAATGGCATCAGCTAATGGAACAACACCACACCACAGAACTTATATTGAAAACAGCAATAAATTCACTTTCAACTGGCATATTTTGCTTCCTGTGCATAAAACTAATTTTTATTGATAAATTTACAGCATCTTCTGCTTTGGCCTCGTTGCAGCTAACCACAGATTTATACTACTGTTATATTGTGCCCCTTTCTGTCTGTCTAAGGTCCATATGTCTCAGAAGGCTTTATTTAGCTGTTGTAGACCCAGAATAGAGATACACTTTCTGCAAAAGAAATTCCAACTTTGGGTCTGATTGCAGCCATCTCATCTTGCGAGTTGGCTCATTCCTTGACAAGACCATTGAATTTCACCATTGTCTGACATCTATATTATCCTCCTACAGGTTGCTGACGTATTTCCCGAGAACAAGTCGATCCTGGGGCTGTGGAGGGTTCATCTCGTCCTATTCTTCAAGCTCATTTTCAGATTGCTTGGATGGAAATGTCATGATCATATTCTGGAGAGTCATTATCTTCCTGTTTTTGAGTCATGTGAAATGCCTCTGAGGGAATGTTTTTGCCAATTTGATTGATTTGGATACAGGTCCACGTTCTATTTGTTGTCTCCCATTCCTCTCAATATGTAGCTGTGATACAGTGTGAAGCCACATAGACTGTTTGGGGGTTTGGAAAAACCAGAGTAGAGCCTCGCATGCTAACGGTGTAAATGTAAAGAAGTGTGTGTGAGAAGACAGAATCTCTATGCATGACATACAGTATAATGACTTTACAATCTTTTGTGTACATGCTGTTTCACACACTACAGTATATGGTGTAAGGAGCATAAATGGACAGTAAATGCTATTAGTGCTTTTTTGAAATCATTTGGAAAAAGAAAAAAAGAGATTTCTGATTCCTATTCGTATCTCATATTTTAACTTATAATATATTAAGTTCAAATAAAACTTAAAAAAAAAAAACACCAGCAGTTAGCACACTTAGACCAAAAGTTTATTTTCATACCATCCTGTCATTCATACTTTCACATGTACTCAGTCTGACTTCTCTGCTGTCATTGTTGAGGTATCAGTTCTTCCTATCAGCTGATTATGTCTATTAATAGCACAGCCAAACATCATTCTTAGCCCATCATTTTGCTGCTGTCTTAAATCATTACATTCCATTGAACCTCTAGTTCTTTCATGCTGGCTAGTCTTTCCAGATTCACCAAATTCATCATTTCATCAGCCTCTCCATCCTCATTAGTCTCAGTGGAGTTATAAGCACTTACTTTAGATCACAATCTCTCTCTGAAGTACCAAAGAATTATCACATATCATCTGGTGCAATAACCAGTCATCCTGATTTTTTTTTTATTTTGTATTATACATTACAGTGCCTTGCGAAAGTATTGGCCCCCCAAGAACTTTCTGACATTTTGCTACATTTCAGGCTTCAAACTTGTAAATAAAAAAACTGAAAATATTTTTCAAGAATCAACAACATGTGAGACACAATCGTGAAGTGAAACCAAATTTATTCAACATTTATGATATATGTACTTTTCAATGCACTTATTGCTGTCCTTCATATGTACTCCATCTTCCTTTCCATCCATTGTGCTTTTGTTCTCCTTTGTTGTATCATTTCACTCTCTTGGCCACTCTTTCATTTTCTCTCTCCACCCCTTGGTCTCAGCTTGCAGCTGATTAGTTAGACACCATCCCTTCTGGCTGTTGGTGTGACTTGGATCACAGAGGGTGCTGTGCTCGCCAGATAGAAGCTGCTTGTGCGAATATGTGCGCATGCGTGTGTGTGTGTGTGTATGTGTACACACACACACACACACACACACACACACACACACACACACACACACACACACACACACACACACACACACCAGTGTGTGGGCAGACAACAGTAGAGTGAAGCATGCTGATGCTAATGAAGGTGGTAGGACCAGGGAAGAGGTGGAGAGGAGGTCAAGTATACCATGGTGAAACCCACACACACACA
This sequence comes from Antennarius maculatus, assembly GCA_013358685.1. Taxonomy (NCBI): domain Eukaryota; kingdom Metazoa; phylum Chordata; class Actinopteri; order Lophiiformes; family Antennariidae; genus Antennarius; species Antennarius maculatus. The sequence goes on from CM023612.1 coordinate 23,354,527, forward strand.
CACACACACACACACACACACACACACACCTACACACACACACACACACACACACACACACACACACACACACACTACATAATACCCTTTTGACATACAAACACGCCCATCCACTGCCCTCCCCACACCCATAGATACCCACATTTATTGTACCACCCTGCTGACTTATAGGGGACAATATCAATTCAGCCAGGGATGAATAATAACACTGCACATTCACAGCTACTTCAGCAGATGCACACGTGTGCATGGACACACGGAGCACATTTTCTTGCACACATGTCCCTGCTTCTAATTTGTGATAAAGCAATGGGAGAATAGACCTCAGGCTCATAATAAGCAGAGTGTAAAAATAGAAGCACTGGGTATGCACAAAACCCAGATGCTTGGCTTCTAGAAAATGCAAATTTCGTCACAGACCCACACAGCAATACATCTTGAACAGCTGTTTTCCTTAAAAGCAGAAAACGTGAAGGCTTTTACAATATAAAGACATGATGAATATGAAATGTAGCTTACAGCAACACCTTATGAACGGCGTGAAAGTTGAGTTGAAAATTTTAGGAGGTAAATTGTGCAACTTTGTTTTGATCATTGCATAGAAAATACTGTCATTTTGTAAATAGAAAACATCCATTTCACAGAGTGACAGGGCTTTAAAATTGCTTCAAGTTGAGAATCTATAATCCAAGGAGATATAGAGGAAAGCAGTACAGAAAGTGCTGACTATATATAGTTTAGATTTTATTAACTTTAACATAATGCAGTGGTTTACAAGGACCACTGCATTATGTTATGTTGATACTTGATACTTATGTTGATTCTTGAATTATGTAAAGATTTTTGGGGGGAATAGAGTTGAAGTCTGAACGCATGAATAAAAAAATGGCTTCTCAACAGCTCAAGAAAAATTCAAAACAATATGGCTTGATAAAGAACTGATGAAATGTAGATGGGAGGTGACTTTATGATAAGTGAACCTGATAAAAAAAAAAAAAGGAAATAGTCAGTGTTTTGCAAGCTGATGAGCAGCAGATCACATCACATCAGAGTGTCACAGTACATTTACCATAAAGCTGAAGGGAGTGATATCACTCTTTTTTTTTTTTTTTAACAGCAAACTTTTAACCGGTTGACATTTTTGAAACTTTCAGTCTGTATCATCTCCTTGGAGTACCGCAAGGTGAGGTGCATTGCTGAACACCTCCAGGAGTCGTTCTTCACCTCATGGATCTTTACTAGTCAATGCTCATTTCTTAACATGCTGGCTGTTTTCTCTGCTCACATTTGTCTGTGTGGGAGTGAAGAAGCACAGGGAGTTTTATCCAAGAGAGAAAATAGCAAACTTCTGAATCATGACCTTAATGATGCACCTGTCTATTATAGCTTAATGAGAAAATTAAGTCATAACGATCATGCAAAGAAAACCCCAACATAAAACAGATACATTGACTTGTGCTCATTTTCCTATTATCTTATTCCGTCACCTCATCTCAGCTCACTCCTTGTTGAACTAATTAGGCGGTGCATTCATCACACCTGGTAGAATATGTAAGACAGAGAAATAGATAATTAGCAAATTATGAGATAGATGTAGCTCAGCGTGTATGAATAGCGTTCATCATTACCAGAAATGGCGATGGACTGTTGCTTCAAATAAAATGAGAAGCAAATTCGGATTGTATCTTACATTAATATAAATTTCACATAATTTTTTTTTTTTAAGTCTCTGAAAGTCCTGTTGAAACAATGTGAAAACCTGACATAAAGAGAAAATAGATTGAACAAACTTCACAGGGTGTCATTCACAGGAATATTGAATTGAGATGTGTATGTGTTCTTACTCTTAATATATAGAAAATATTATTCCTCTTCTGAGATAGTATACAAACCAATGCTGTAGCTCATTACTGGTTAAATCTATCTCAGCATTAGCTGGAATGATTCATTATGATGAAGATGGACATATTTTCTCAAAATGACATGACATTTTAAAAGAATCATTACCTGCATGTCAAATTACTTTTGCTAAAATGAGCCTAATTTCTCAAAAACAAGAGATTTTCTTTTTTTTTTTGCTTTGAAAAGCTTTTATTTTCTGCCTTGTTGGGGGCTAGTTACTGATAAGTCTTCAATTTTCCCTGGAATATATAAATAAAACATAGTTAGATACATGCTCTTAAAAAAGAGATTACTGTTCTAATACATTGCATACTAGGCAAGATTCTTTTTCTCTTTAGACCAAGGACAAAAATATCATTATCTAGGAAAAACGCTTCTTTAAATTTCCTGAAATTCCTTTGTTACAATGTAAAAGTCAAGCAAGTTACAGAGAATTCTCCTTTTCCTGACCCACTGAGCTTTCCTGGATGTTTCACACAGACACACTCCCTGTCCTGTGTCCTGACAACTACGTGCATATATTACAAAAAGTTAGCTGTATCTGGGTCTTGTCAACTATGGCCATGAGCTACACTTTTATTTTTAGGGTTATTACATGTGTATTGGCTCTAATTGTGCATCAGATGAATGCCTGAATTAAACCATTTTAAGGTCTTTCTAATGTCCACAGGGAATAAAAACAGATCCAAACTCTCTTCTTCACTTTTTCAACTCTAGTTATGTTTTCAGTTTGTTAATAACTTCAGCGAGGTTATCCTTACTGCCATGGCAGTCACGCAGTTTGAATTCTGTCTCTACTACTTAGATTTTCATCCACTGGCTTTCTCCTTCCTACCTTGGTACCTTTACAAAATGTCTTCACTCATGGGAATCCTTTGGACAATAAAATAATAGAAAGACTGAATGTATGTTTTTATAATGACTCACCTTTTTCATCTGTATCTATGAGCATCAATCACAAGGTTTCATACCATTAGTAAATTTCAAAAGAACATTTAAACCAATTTCTAACAATATAATAGCACCAACTTTTTCCACAAATTGTCTCATTTTCATTGTCTCTCTCCATTTTGTTGAACATGAGAAGTACAATACAGGTAGTCCTCAACATACAAAAATAATTGGTTCTGAAAGGTTGTTCGTACATTGAATTGTTCCTAAATATTTATTAAAATTTCAATCTATATTCAGTACTTGAGGTCACTTAAATGCCATTACTAGTTAAAATACAAAAGTACTATTCCCTAAGACTTACATAAGACATAACAAAATAAAATACAGGTACAGGTTGTTTCAAGATAAGTCATTCTTTATTATATCCGGAATCTAGGCGAGTCCCAGATCCTTCTATGTAAATCACACATCCAAACACATGTGCATATATTTGTATTACATGCTGTAGACATGCATGGACATGTAATCTATATCTCTTATTGCTTTGTTGAACCCTGCAAGGATCAATGATGATAAGCCAACTTCCTATAATACATGGTTATGATATAACAAGGAAGGATGAACACATTAACGTAAATTATATTCGGTTTTATTCAGAAAATATAATGTCAGATTGACAATGTGGTGTATTGGTTCATCCTTGTAAATTAGGGTGTAGTTTGGAAGGTTATGTCGTGGACATTTAGGCTTTAATTATAAGTCAAAGTGTAATTATAGCAAGGTAAACCTTACCCATCCTAGTTCTAACATTGCAGGACACTCTATGTGATTATCTGTGCAGCCATATGTGTCTCAATTTCAAATTAACTACACTGTGAAGTAATGAGAGCGACTGCTGGGTAGATTCGATCCAACATTCTGGACATTTTTCTGTCACTAATTTTCTCCTCAGACAAAAGCATGGTGATATGACTGCTGGGTAAAGAGCATGCTATAACAGGGCATTGGTCAATAATTCAGTAGCAGTTGAACAGATGGGAGAATTAGCAATGTGCTACCACTCACACTGCCCCCGTCAAAGTGTGAAGAATCTCAGATATTGCTTTCATGGAATTTGTCTTCCCCTTGAGACAAGTTGAGTGGCTCTTTCTTCACTAGGACACAAGCAGCCAGTTCTTAAATATTTGGCTGTTGTTGTCAGTATTAAAATAGAAAAAGGTTTAAATTAAAGTGGGTATATATAAAAAAAATCTTCAGTTGTTTCACAGATTGTCATAACACTGTTTTGCCGTCAAGCTTCATAAATAGTTTTGAGAAACCTGACTTTCACTCAGTACGGAAGTGAAAAGATATGCAAAGACTAGCAGTTTTGGGTGAACTCTTCCTGTTATGATAAATTTTAGACAGAAAAGAAAAAAGAAAGTCTCTCAGAGCCAAATGGCAGCAACATTATCGAGATACTTCAACTTGGAATTGAATAAATAAATTATATTCAAAAGTGACACATTACCCACAGCACCTCCAATTTTACAGACAAACTCGGCCCTGACTTACCTGCAGTCCCAAGATCAGCAAAAACAACTTTAGATGAGATTAATATAGTTACATAGTAAACAAATGTTCCTTTATTGTCACACTGTTAAACTCATTATCCATAATTGCTTTATGCAGATGAAAAAAATTCCTTAATTAATTTACCTCTGCAGATTAAATGGCATATGAACAGAAATGTTGATAAACCTCTAAAGAGGAAATAGCAATCCAAATTTAGCATGAACATAATTAAACATTAATGATTAAACATAATTTAACAGTAATTGCAATATCTAAATTGAATGCAACTTGATTTTGGCAATAATTATTTTGTCAAATACTTGACTTACTGAAATGGCTTGCTTTTCTATTTTTATTGTAAACAAGTTAATTACATTAATTCTCTGGCTATTGATAGCTAGGTCTGTCAGTAATGACTGTACAGAAGGTCACATGGTTCTGTCCTATTGGTGGCCATCTGTGAAACTGTTTCATTTGTCCTACAGTCACGTGAAACGTAACTTTGTCAGGTGTATACATAGTTTTAGTTGTCAATCTACATAAAAATAAGATGTTACGAAGCGGAGTCATATTATATTGTTATTGTATAATAACCATAGTATTAAAATTGTACACCATAATAATCAGTTCTCCTCTCTCCTCAGACATTCTGCAATGAGTCCAGTGCTTGATGACGTATCAGAGTCACATCCACTGCTGTCAGTCAAGCAGTATGTGGCAGCACTCATCACTGGGATGTACAAGTGCCAGACTACTTTCTTTCACACCGACACCAACACATAAAGTATTCAAGCATGCAGCCATGCAATTAAAGGACAAGGGCACTCACTCGGTGGAGTTGTATTCCTGCTACCTATTATATTGTGGAGTAACTCACATGCACAGACACACACACACACACACACACACACACACACGCACGCATACCCACATGCATGCACGCACACACACACACACACACACACACACACACACACACACACACAGACCCAGGTTTTAGAGGACAAACTGTTCATATCAGACAGCACTTTCGATTTGCTAATTATAAACTCAGGATATGCCTTTGATTAACAGCATGACTGCTCTCTTGGAAAAAATGGAAAAATGGTCAACAGATGTTAGACAAGGGTAAAAAATCAGTTAAAAAGATGTTCCTATTTGGTTACTGTGCCCAGCATTGGTTGTAAAGCTATTGGCATTTAGAAAAATCTTACTTTAATCCTATTTGTTTCAAATAAAAATACTCAAGACTATGAGCCAAGATGGTTTACCAAGATTGAGAGTAAATTTAAATTTTCCACTGTACAAGTTATCAGTGAATAACAACAAAAGCTAAGTTTAAGTTTTCATTTGAATTTCATATGCAATGATGAAAATAAATTTTATATACATTTTTATATTAATATAATTTTTTTTATTTTTATATTAATTTTATATCAATTTTATATTAATTTTTATATTAATTTCTATATTAATTTTATATCGATTCTTATTATTTTCATATTTCTTCTTATTATTTTTATATTAATTTTTATATTAACTATATATTAATTTTATATAGTTTATATCAGTCAGTGGTTTCATGTTGCCTTTATGACTAAACAGCCATTAAAACATTTTTTCATTCATACACCATTTTCAGCAATCTCCCACCGATGCTTTTATGCGCCTACCCACAGACAAACCCTCTCTTATACATACAGTAGTTGAAGGCAAAACATGGATTCATGCTATTTGTATCTGAAGGAGTTTTTATTAATTTAAATTGGGAGAAAAGGGTGAAGAATGTGAGGATTTATTCCAGCAGATGATGTGTAATAATGAAGTGCAGTCAGAAATCCACTGGAGTCTGCATTTGACAGAGATGGTTTGTGAATAAGGGGTACGTGCTAGGAGTAGTTGAAGAAAAATTCTCTCATAGCAACACTGGTGGTTGAGGTGGCTGATGAGTCTGCCGAGAGTGAGAGGCTGATGAATGATGATGCTGATGAATCTGAGAAGTCTTGGTGGTGGTGGTGGGGAGGTGGTTTGCATAACAGTGGTAAACCCCAGACTTCAGTGCATTGCAGAGCTACATGTAAAATAATGATATGAAAACAATCTTAATAAATGCTCATTTGACTTGGTAGGAACCAAGTGACCAAGGAACCACACATCCCAGAATATACCTAGTCTGGCTGCATTTCGAACAAAGAGGGAGAAAATCCTCCATCCATTTTCTTTATGATGACACATCCATAATCATCTCGCTTTCACCCACTTTTCTGCCTTAAAGGTCATAGGTGTCGCTGGAGCCCATCCCAGTTATCTACAGGCAAGGGGTGGGGTGCACCCTGGATGCGTTGCTGGTGAACATACAAACTCTACACAGAAAGGAATCAAATTTGGAATCTTCTTGCTGTGGGGTGACAGTGTTACCCACTCTGACACCCAACGATAGAAACGATTCCACTTAATCCACGCAGATTGATCCATTATATAAAGATTATATCATTTAAAAATGTACTGTAAATGTTCTCACCTCCAAAAAACATGCCCTTCAGGTGAATTGGCCCCGTAGGTGTGAATGAGTGAGTGTGTGAAGATGAATGATGAATGAATGAATGAATGAATGAATGAATGAATGAATGAATGAATGAATGAACGTTTTCATTCCAGACATTCATCACATGACAAGGTGATCATTTCATTCTAGAGACATTTAATGGATAAAAAAAGGCCACTTCATTGTCACTTAAATTTAGTTGACAAATAGGTTAAAAACATCAAAGTAATGTCATGTCAATAGAAGCCACTCAGTTTCTTAAAAAACAAAAAAGTCTTGTGAGCTACACCCCTGACAAAAATGTTAATAAAACACTGATAGCTACACACCCCCTCCATTTATGTCAGGGGTAAAACAGTAAAACAAAATCACAGACCGACACTGAAAAATTACAATAATTGTATCATTGCAAACAGTGAGACAGAATTTACAGGAACCTGTGACAAAACAAAGCCGTTGAAGCAAAGCTAGATTTAATTAATAGTTACGATCAGTACTCCAACTCCAGGCAAAGATAAGGGAAGAAAGATTTGTGAAAGGAAGCGGCAAACTTACAATAAAACATTTAGGAGAGAGTAGTAGTAGAAAGCAATGGTAAAAATGTAATATGGTAGAGAATAGGAGAGAGAGGTGGGACTGAGAGATAAGGAGCTGGAGATGAAGAAGCTGTCCAGGGAAAAGTATAATAGAGGCAATACTGAACGCGTGGACAACTACTCAACTACCCTGATCCTCACAGTCATGTGTGTGTCCCCTCATATAAATATGTTTATTGTGTCAAAGAGCTTGGATGGAAAGCTTCTGAGTACACACACACACACACACACACACACACACACACACACACACACACACACACACACACACACACACACACACACACACACACACACACACACACACACAATCCAAAATGAAATATTACAGACAGTAACGCAGTAATGAAGTTTCCTTCTTTATTCCCTCACTTATTCTTTCTTTCGGTACCACCGCAATGTTTTAAAGCCTTGTCACGCATTGCAGGCTTTTAAAGTGGAGGCGATTCTTAATACATTTTTATCACCTTGCTTCTAAGAATTGCATTACTTTACAGTTTCAAGGACTTTGAGAAATGAAGGAAAATTGTAGAAGGAAAAGTACAGGAATGAGCATTTCAGGAAATACCTTACAAAGAACAGAACATAGAGGTCTCCATCAAGAGTTTAATCAAAATGATTACATTAATTAATAAAAAAAAAAAGTCTTACATTTTGGAAATTACAAATTAAGAAACAGGGCCCATGGTGATATTAAATTTTCATATAAATTACAAACCAATCTGCTTAATATATGACTTGAATAAATTATTTTTTCCCATCACGTATAAAGTTCTTGATTTTGCTAAGTAAGTTCTTTGGTACTTTCAATTCATTTCATATGCATTACATTTTCTCTGTCAAGTATTCATCACATTGATACCAATTTTGAAAACCTCTCAAGCAGTTCGGCCTCTTCAAAGATATAAGCCTTGCATTCATTTGCAAATATTTAAAATATGCTCTTAAACAATGATTGAAAGGTGGTTGCTGTGGAATCATATTGAAGAACAGGGTGTATAAAATATAAAGTCTCAAATGATCCTGAAGGCCTCGAACCTCTACATGTCTGTTACATCTGCTGCTCAGTTATCTGACTGATAAATTTCTGTTATTCACAATGAAAGGAGCTCAATGTCCCTATATAAATATTTTTTAAAATATTAAATCTGGGATAATTATCGCTAATGTCTCCTGTTGCGGTCAATCTATACATGGAAGAAGTGGAACACAGTCCTGATCTTGTTCAACGGATCAACACCGAGCTACTGGTTCCTCAACATCATCTTTTGCCAAGTTACAATCAGGTTCTTTCAACACTCCGCCAAAGGAAACTCAACAGAATAACTCGTGTGAAGCGGCTGATGCTCAGGACCAACATTAGCATACAGGGTCTTACTGATGTCTGTGAAATTCGTAATTCAACTATCTCAATTGATACTGCCAGGTATTCTCAATGATGGGTTTTGGCAGTGATCGTTGGAATATGAATAGGACTGACCACACTTCATAGAGTTTAATAGTGATTGGTCTTGTCTCAGCTTCTGAAATCTATGAGGTGTTCATTCATTTTCACTGAATGGACACCTCATAGAATTTAGTAGCTAAGACTAGAACAACTTCCACCAGAATTGAAGACGCCTCTTGGATGAGAGGTGAAGCATCTTTACAAAACTTTCTTTAAGTCTGGAGTGTCTGGAGTGCCTAAAAAACTGAGGTGATTCTTCAACAAACACCAAATCCTTGTGCTTATTAACCCAAATAACACACTCAAGCAAAGACAGATCCACCCAAAAGACCCCACATCACACAGCCAGAAGAGCAAGTGTGTGTAGTGTCTGTAGTTAAAGTCCAGTGGATTGATTTAAACATCTTTGGATAACCATGAACTGGATTAGGGAAAACCTACATTCCATTAGTGTTTAAACTCTGAAAGCACGTGATTTAAATCAAGGTGTTTTTTGGGCAGCACAGAATAATAAATCAGCACAGGGGTCATGTTAACTTTTAGAATGAAATTGCTGCATTACAAGTTGCCACATTGTAATATTACACTGAGTCATCTTTCAGAAATAATGTCTCCTCTCTGTATTTCTAAATTTGTGATACTTTTTTAAAGACTCCACTGAAACATGCATTAATTATATACAACTATTTTCATGATTTTCACCTTGACACCCATGTTCTGAGCATTTGTTGGCTACAAATCATGAATGTAGAACAGACTGAATACACAAGGGGAAGATTTTGTTTTGTGCAACTGAAATCATTTTGTTTTGTGTGTTTAGGGCATAATATTTATATAAACATGTTTATTTACATTAATAATAATGTACTCAAACCCCTGGTTTTGCAGCATGGTCATGATTATAATACTTGAAATAAAAATGTTAAAATGTATGATAAGATTGTTATTCTGGCAGTGAAATCCAAAAAATGATGGGATATTTTTTGATGCACAAGCTCCTCAGTCTGTGGTCTACTCACTTCAGCAAAGCTTTGATGCTTCTACAACACACACAGACACAAACACACATGTTCCCACACTCACACTTTTACATTTTCTCACCATTATTATATGAAGTCCAATTAATGTAGAGTAACAAAAATTCAAACACCAATTGATGATACATGACATGTTCTCATCCAGTTTTCTCACCAATTACTCTTCTTCTATTTCTTTCCCTCCTCATCCCTATGCTCTCACCCTCCATCAGAAGGTGTGATTAATGGAACATCATTTGAGGAGATGGAACATTTCAGAGAAGAGATGTCTAATCTATGAGATGTCACTGTGGAGGTCCATTTATTATTCTCAGACATATGAAAGATACATTTACATATGTGCAAATGTATAAATGTACATATTCAAATGCAGCGATGACAGATTTTATTTACACAAGGAGATTTTTTGTCATGGGCTATTCACGTTCTCTTTGGACATTAATCGTATAACTTTACATATCAGTCTCACATGTTTTACCTTGAAGCCCTGAACCATCTTTTGCCGATTTACAACCACCATCAGAACCGAAGAAGCCTCTTGGATGAGAGGTGAAATGTCTTCACCTCAAATTTTCTAAATCCAATGGATTGATTTGAACATGCTTTATGTTTGTATGGATGGATTTTTTTTTTTTTTTTTTTCACCATTTTATAACCATTTTTTGATCTACTTGCTATTGTAGCTGTTGACAAGAGCGGGAGATTATTGCTACTTGCTTGAACAACCTTTCTGAAAGAGCCTTCCTGATATAATTCCAAAGATCACTGACTTGTTCCAACTGCTCAACTGATATTTTAGTGGAGTAGATGCATGTGTTCTCTCTGCATGAATAGTTGAGTCTAAATTGGCCAAAAGTGTGAATAAATGTGACTCCTGTACAGTTTCAACCGGGAATATGACCCTCCCCCACAACACTAAACAGCATAAGCAGTACAGGAAATGAATGAATGAATGAATGAATGAATGAATGAATGAATGAATGAATATTTCATGGACAATACACAAGTGATTTACTGACAGATCACATGCAGTTATAGTGTAGGTGTGTGCTACTGCAATTAATGCAGTCATGGTATTTACTCAGCAATTATTCACAATCTGAGGCCTAGTTTGCTGAATCAACGTTAAGGTTTACAACTTGGATTGAAATAGTATTGAAGAGTAAGATAGTAGTGATTTTGTAAGGCGACCAAAGTTTAATCAAGGGGTTCAGCCCACTCACTGGTGGAACCAGAGAGAAGAGGCAGCTGCAGAGATGAAAATGGGGAGTGAGATCTAAAGTCAGGGATAGATCTGCCTGAATCAATGGGAGCGACAAAATTAAACTTTCATCTGCATTCAAAGAAGAACGAGAGAGAGTCGAAATGAACATTTTGCACTGAACACCAGCTAAGTCAAAACATTGCTGATATATTTCAAGCAGTGTTTTAATTCTACTTCTACATAAGACCAAAAACGTTCAATGCAGCTTCATTAAGTTGTTTCTACACCATGGTATTTTGTCTGAGTGTGAATTTGTGTGTTGCAAGTGGAGAGGCAGGGCAGAGGGTGAGCCATATGCCAGACCATATGGGTCTGCAGGGGTTCTGTTCTGTCTGGCTGGGGGAAAGTAAACATGTCTGACATGCACTCAAACACACGGGTAAACACAGAGCCAAGATGGCACTGTTGATGACCCCGTTTGATGAATCTTTTGTAACACTGGGAAAAAGCAGGAGAGGAAAGAACAAGAGTGTTTCTATTGCAATTCTGTGTGTAATTTAAACTTATGAAGTGGTAAATAAGTACGCTCTAATTCTCTGGGAGCAATTCCCAGAGTGGCGTTGTCGGGTGTAGTTGTAATTGATTACACTTCAATGATACCTTTGAAATAAAATCACTTCTGCCACACATGTGTGACTGACAGCCATTTGCAACACATACATACATAGTCTATAAACCCATTCAATTTTGAATTAAGACATTTAATCAAGCTCACACAGAGGACAACAGAGAAGTTTAAATTATGTTATGAAACAATCAATACGTACAGATTTTTGTCCTCAATAATGGAAAGCATGCAGCCAGACCAAAGGCTGTTCTTGTGGAACAAACATCATACGTCCTAAAACCCAGTAGATGATAGTTTAATACTGACATAATATCCATTTGTAGAACTATGATGACTTCATATTTCAAATAAACTCACAAATAAATAATCACAACATTACCGGTATTACTACACTAAATATGAACATGTGATGTGTGTAATGAATCAGTACAGATGAGTGGAGAGGTAATTAATTAATTAGGTTTTGAACTGACTCGATGGTTCTTAACTAACTAGGTTTTGAATTATTTTTTAACATACAAAAATTATTTATATTTATGTTATTATTTAATCATTATTTATGCTTATTGTTTATGTTTACAGTTTACGTTTGCACTGTGTTTTACACCTATCCTGCTTTCTGTGCTTTCAATTGTCCCTTGGGGACCAATAAAGTTTTTTGAATTTTGAATTGAATTACTGGTACATTACAAAACTTGACGCAGACAGGAGTTCATTCATTCATTCTTTCATTTTCTATACCCGCCTCTTCACCTGTTGCAGGTCACATGGACGCTGGAGCCTATCCTAGCCAACTTAGGTAGTGAAGCAGGGTACACTCCTGGCGCTACACACTGAAAGTTCCTAACAAGCTGTTGAAATCAACTGGCATTTGACTAACTAGTTCGTGCTGCTTCAGTCAGGTGTGTGTGTGTGTGTGTGTGTGTGTGTGTGTGTGTGTGTGTGTGTGTGTGTGTGTGTGTGTGTGTGTCCACCCGAGGCTCTCCCCATTATCACAGTGAACACATAAACAGTTGTACATTAATTACTAATATGGAACAATTGTCTGTTTTTGGTGAATGAAAGCAGCTTTAGCTCTTCTAAGTGATAGGAGAGCTGCGTGTATGCACACACACACACACACACACACACACACACACACACACACGCAGACACACACACACACACACACACACACACACCCACACACACATGAGAATACAAGAGAAAAATTCCATGTTTCATTAGTTTGCATTAGCTTAGCTCCCATGTTATCCACAATCTCTCATTGTCCATGACAATTGTTGGAAAACACAGCTTTAATTATCTCACCGACCGGATAGAAGATAGGAAGCTAAGAGCTACGCTCCATTAACACAGAGCGTTTGGGGGCGATAGAGATTTTTTATCAGTATTCAATCAAAGATATTGAGGACCCCGGATACATTTGGGGCAAGACATTTCAAATACAGTGTAGTGGGACATCTGGCAGCTGAATGACATGAATTAAAAAAAGCATATGGGACCTTTAATGCCTGTTTTATAACTATAATTGTGGTGGTCTGTCTGCTGACATTTGTTCAATGATTTATTTGCTCAAATGTAGCATCTCAAATGGAGTGTAGGAAATTGTGCTCCAATTTTCCTCCAAACCATGGGCGGTGCATCCTCTAATTAGAGTATGTTTGTGTAAATGTCACCGCTTTCAACCTTAAACCACTACTTACTGATTTGGTTGGATATAGCAATCCTTTTCTCTCCCTGTCCAGACTCGAAAAAAGGAAATGACTGGGTTTGTTAATGCAAACGCTACTTGCGCTGAAGATCATTTCTCAACTTAAAATATATGGTACGTCAAGAAATATAATTTCTGACCAATTAGTCATCGATTTAAGATCACATGATGACGTAATCAGAGAATGAAGTATCACACTAAAGTGATTGATCACAATGGCCATGGGACATGGTTTCATGTTTGTGGAATGTAAGTGTGTGTATGAACGCACTGACACATTCATATTGAATTGTTTCACAAATTCATCTTTACTTGATAAATTATTCAAAAGAAAATCTTCCACGACATGACTTTAAACAGAGGTTGATGGCTTTAGCTCAGATATTCATGCTTTAGCTGTTACCATACGTCCATGCTTGTGAGCATTTCTCTGTTTGCGTAATAAAAGACAGCAAGCGTCTGTGCAAATGCATTGATGTGCAGATAAGATAAATTGTCTGTCTGATAAGGATTTTTTTTTTGTTCCGTTTTCACAATAATCAGTGTTACAAGAAAACTGTCAGCAGAATTAATTTTCAAATTGAATATTATATAGCATAATTACATGGCTTTTTAAAAATCCCTTTGAGTTATGTGTGTAAATGTGAAGTAATTGTATTGTAAATGTCACCGTTTGTAATGTAATGACTTTTTGGTTCAATTTGGGCTGAATGAAATACGTAGTTCATTCCAGGAAATCTCAGTAAAATATTCGGGAATCTTTGTTAAAATAAGTTGAATTTGTGCAGTTGCCCTAAACATGTGAATATGTTTCTATGGGAGCTACAATAAAGTCCAGTGGATCACATAATGATGCAAAACTTCTGCAGTTGAATGAGATGCTTGGGAAAGTGTTAATGCCTCTTTTACTGCACTTTACCTCATATTATTTCTTCAACATTAAGATGAAAAGCTGTGTTTGTGGCTTTGTCATTAAGAGCAAACACATTATTATGTCATCATCTGTTTGTTTCACACACAGATTGTTATAGCTTCAATAATACATGAACAACTTACACAACTACAACAGTTACCTCATATGTAAATGATAAAAAAACATAATTTCATGCAAGAAGCGTGCTTGAGTGAACATACTTTAAAAGTGAACACGGGGAATAGTAAAGGATGTAACACAGGTAGTAGGGATAAACCTGAAGGAGTACAACAAGGAAACAACATCCACAAACAAGAGGCAAAAATTTTAAAATCCCTAACACAGTCAAGACGAGATGAGACAATCAAAAACACAAGAAAAGGCTAGAACACACGGACTGGCAAAGGAAGAAATATTGAATATAGGACAAGTGAAGGTATAACACCGTGCTGGGAAATAAACTTTCAGAATAAATCCAGAAACAACTTACCGAAACAAAACCCTTCCATTTGAAAAGCACTGGCGCTGTCCTTTCACTTCATGTTGTGTGAAGCTACTTGGATTCCAGCTGTATGATAGCTGTAAACTGTAATTTTAAAGTTGGCTGTCTGTTGACATGGCCATCCCTGGGTTTCTACTTGAGCATCTACGTAGAAATAAAAGCAGATCAGTGTAAAATATTTATGTATAAATCTCAAAAGTACACAGTTCTCCTTATTAAAGTAAGACAAGGATTTCAGACCTTTTGACACATACTTGTCCAAATCGCACAGAAATTCTTCAAATCATTACATGACAAAATTTGGACATCATTATTATGCTGATGTAATTCCAGATTGTCAAAAATATTGAAAAATCCCTCTGGGGGAAATGACAAATTTGATCATGCCCCAACCCCCCCCCCCCCCCCCCCCATGGTGTGAAGAGGATTGCTCAGAGGTCTATGCCTGATACCTGGGGTAATTGTAAGCCATGTAGGTCATATTTGCAGCGTGAACCTCAGGGCTGGGAAGTTAGATCACCTGATTTAACAGATTTCACACTGAGATGAAAGAGGTAGAAAAAGACCATTCAAAGTGAACAAAAATGTTTTATGCATGCATTTATCAGCATTGCCTTTCATTCACTACCCACTTTATTGCTTAGGATACAAGTGGAGAGAATGTCCTCTGCTCTCTGGGGAGTGACTCGATGCCAATGCCATATTTCCTGCAGTCATTAGCACTAATCACATTAACAACAGTGTTATGTAAAGAGCTACACTGTGTTACACAGGACAGTCAGGATATTCTTGATGCCTTTTCTCATGAGGAAGGAGAGGATAACTAGCTGAAGAGAACTAAATATGGTTGTGGATCAATTATGGATATTCATGTGTCAAATTAAATTAATATTGTCCTTTATTTTGACTGAAAGATGCTCTTATCAACACTGGCACGAGTGCATGAGTGAATATACAGTACCTTTGAATATGCATTTGCGGAAGGTAGATTTCTTAAACCTTAGCTAAATTATTTGTTGTGAATTGGTCACATCTTCTTTGTGTGACCCTCCCGCATGAAATAATTCAGGGCAAAAATCACAAAATGACTGATTTACTATATTTGCTCAGACAGAGATGGAAGACTGCAGAGCCAGGGAGCTTTCACAGCTCATTAGAAGCTGGAGTCCTGGAGTTTCTTATGCAACTCCCAGTCTGTGTTCCTGTTGCTCTGTTTGTGTGTTTCTTGTCTCAGAGAAAGAAAAAGTGAAATATCTAGTTCTAAGAGAACAACAATGAATCATCCAGCCAATTAAGCTCACTATTTTCCCCCAACTGCTTCATTTATTTAATAACTGCTTTCTTGCCATCATAAATACTCTGTTTGCCTTTACACCCCTTCAAAACTTGTTGAAAAAGTAACTTAATATTATCTCATTTTTGTGACTGAACCTCACAAAGAGTATCTTAGAATCACTGTAATCCTGTTAAATCTCTAAACGTTAAGCTTTGGAGCAAAGAAATTGCTCTTCTCTGAGTCTGTCTGCATCCTCTCAGTCATAACCTTTCAGCTGTGCAAGATTGGTGTTTTTATGTTTCTTGACGAATTACAGGTTATGTAGTCATCAGGGAGTGAAGCAGTGCTTGGCCTGATTTATGACTCCAGAAAACATATGATTCCCAATCTTAGTTTATGGGATTTCTATCCTGTTCAACTTGGGTTCTATAACCCCCTGAAAAGCTTGCTTTTTATTTTAGATATAAGATTTTGACTCAGGGGTATTATGTAATCCCTCTCTCAAAGTTATCATTCTTCCACTTTCCTCACCTGCCTGTAAAACCTCACCATGAGAAATGTCTAATGGGAGAAAAACCAACAGACAAAATACTCCATCGATTTACTTTTAACTGAAAATGTGTCTTCCATTTAGCCAGTAGATTTAAAGAACAACCACCTCATTTAGCATGGCTTCAGACACCATCCATTAGAATTGCCTGAATAAACTCCACCAATAAATGGAAGCTTTATAAACATAGTTCAGATCATTAAACTTAAAAGGCCATTACTCAGGCACCCCTGAGTGCTCCAGCTGAGCCTTAATGCAATACACATTTAGCACTATGTTTGGGTCACTTAACTTCTTGTACATAGAATTTTGACACATTCACAAAAGCACGTTAGTCAGAACAGATAAATGAATAATGTTAGTTGACTTTAACGGCAATTCATGTGTGATAATTAGTCATTGGTGCTTAGACTTCAAAGATAAAAAGATTTCAACAAAAAAGGTGCTCTGAGCAGCAGCAGCAAGGAAAATCCCCCAATAGGGTCCAGAATCAGGGGGTGGTGACTGTCTAGACCAGGGGTGCTCACACTTTTTCAGAATGCGAGCGATTTATAAAATGACCAAATCATCAAAAAGATCTATCAACTACAAGAATGCAAAAAAATATATTCATTGATAAATATATTGAGATTACACAGTATGTATACTGTGTTGATCTGCCTCGCATAAAAGTTTGAGTCCAAATTCCATCACAAAACACAACACAATGTACGGTATATTTTTTGCTCATGTCCTGAGTCACAGTCAGCTTTATCCAGATGTTCACAGAATGGCCATCTTTGAAGAAACCTGGCACTTATAGAACAGGCGATCTTTGTCACATCCAGGGGCTCTTTCATATGGAACATTTCAGCACATAACACTTGTTGATGGATTATGCAGTGGTAATACAGGAAGTTTTGGAAAGCATGGTCCTGCCTGCACTTGGCACAACCATTGCAGATTCTCCATCTGTGGTGATTTGTACACTGTGAGCTGGATTTTCTCAAAAAAACTACGGAAGGACAGAACAATGCCCTGTCCTCACGTTTGTTTTTTCATGGACAATGCTGGTAATACTGCAGTGATGTCAGTAAACACCGTTCAAATAAAAATGCACATCTGGGCTGAGAAAAATGATTGCTGTCCGGACAACTGGCTTTTTGCTTCCTTCACCTTTCTCTTTCTCAGCTCACTTTTTGTCCGAAAGTTTGTGTTTATTTTCTATGAACAGTCCAAAAATACTGCTCCACGTTTCCCTTCTTTGATATTGAGATGGTAGACTGGCAGATGAGGCAAATGCTCTTCGAAAATGTGATTAAAAAAAACAAGGGGTAAAAATTGTTGGTAAATTACTAGTTAACTTGTTGCTGTTGTTGGGTTTTTGTTGTTGGCTTAGCTCTGTGTCTGCGCATGTGCGCTGCCCTAAGTTAAAAAAAATTCAAATGTCCTCTGATTGGCTGTCGTGCACGTCAATCAGGTGATTGGGATTGCTGATTGGCTGATATCTATTTTAATGTCATCCAATCGCTACCCAATCGCTAGCGAGGATGTTGGTATTACTGACCCCTAGCTCTGTGGTTTCCGCATGTGCAGTAACCTAAATTCAAGATGTCTATTTTTGTAATGTCATGCTTTTTACCCAAATTATCTTCACAGCCTACCAGATCTACAGTGGTGATTGACCGGCCAATCACAATCGTTGTATTGAGAACTCTTGCTCTACATCGGTGAGGCTGTGGAAGTGAAGCTGGTGAAAGTGTAAAGATTTGTGGGTGATATTGAGGCAGAAGTGCACAGAAAGGGTCTTATATAAAAAATACATCAACAAGATGGCAGACTAACAATGACAATGGTGTGTCTGTCTGCTACTAGACACATTTAACAAGTTAATGAGAACAGCTCAACCAGCTGACAGCCCAAGACGGTGACAGCAAGACATTTAGAGTGTGAATCCCATGAGAGGCATGAATGAACTATGTTTTGAGCAAAGAAATGGTCTTCCTCACAGAACATTGGTCAGGGCTTCATTTTGCACAATCAAGGGGTTAAAAAAGATTGACAGACGAGGTCAGGCAGGAATCCCCATGGACTATGATGTTTGCAAATGACAGTGGGATCTGCTGTGAGAGCAGGGAACAGGTGGAGTAGTAAGACAGAGTACATGTGTGTGAATGAGAGGGACCCAAGTGGAAGAGTGAGGTTACAGGGAGAAGAGATCAAGAAGGTGGAGGATTTTAAGTACTTAGGGTCAACAGTCCAGAGCAATGGAGAGTGGGGAAAAGAGGTGAAGAAGCGTGTCCAGGCAGGATGGAATGGGTGGAGAAAAGTGTCAGGTGTGATGTGTGATAGAAGAGTTTCAGCTAAAATGAAAGGAAAGGTGTACAAAACTGTGGTGAGACCAGCGATGTTGTTTGGTCTAGAGACAGTGTCACTGAGGAAAAGACAGGAGACAGAGCTGGAGGTAGCAGAGATGAAGATGCTGAGGTTCTCTCTGGGAGTGACCAGGAAGGATAGGATCAGGAATGAGTACATCAGAGGGACAGCACATGTTAGAGGTTTTGGAGATAAAGTCAGAGAGGCCAGACTGAGATGGTTTGGACATGTCCAGAGGAGAGATAGTGAATATATTGGTAGAAGGATGCTGAGTTTTGAACTGCCAGGCAGGAGGCCTAGAGGAAGACCAAAGAGGAGGTTTATGGATGTAGTGAAAGAGGACATGAAGGTAGTTGGTGTGAGAGAAGAGGATGCAGAAGACAGGGTTAGATGGAGGCCACTGATTTGTGTGGCGACCCCTGAAGGGAAAAGCCGAAAGGAAAAGAAGAAGAAGGGTGAAAAAAGATCTTGCTTATTCACTATCTTAGCCAAAACCAAAGAAAGAGACTTTAACCTTGACAATTAACCCACTGACTGGGTATAATCGGGTTTGTTCATAAACACAAAAAGAAAGACATTTGTGAATACATATCACTCATTGAATAGGGGTGTTGACATCAAAAACGTCCCGGTATCTATACTTGAAATTAAAGGAAACAGGAAACTCAATCATCCAGACCATTGTGTGATCCATATCAGGCCATGTGCAGTTTAGTTTAAATTGTATATTACACTTCGATTTGAGGTATGAAAAACTACAAAGACAATTAAAACAGTTAATGAACACTGTTTCTTCTGTAAAACGCCTGAGTTATAATAAAAATGTTGGTGTTTATTTTCTTGACCATTAAACATCCAATTAAACATGCAGACTGCAAACATTGCAGATTCAATTACCAGAAATAAAATCTTACAACTGCAAGAAGCCAAAAACAAAAAAAATCTGTGAGAGACACATCACACCCTGTCGACTCTACTGTCTGTCAGATGTTCCACTTTTAACAATTAGACATTACTGAGGGCTGTTGAATGGCTATGTCAAAACACTAAATGTACTCACTATTCAGAAATGATTTATTGCGGCGCTGATTGTTTCCCTGTTTTGTTCATCACAGACCTCCAGATCTTGCAAGAGTTTGTTACTGAGGCGGAGACAATTCGGACTGACGGTGACAGTCAGCATCTCAAATAGCAATCACTCTAGATACTCAACAAAGAATTACAAAGATAACAAAATCAAGAGAGTGTTGTGTATGTTTCTTTACACAAACATCCATCCGTCTGTCCGTCTACCAAATATCTTCACAACCGTTGCAGATGAAAGATGAAAGAAAAAGTATATTACTCGGGTGGCAAAGGGAATGAAAATGAGATGATGACCTTGAGAAAACTAGGTCAAGGTCAAATTTAAACTTTTGTACACTCAGGAACCAGATAAGATAGAACGACAAGGGAGAAGGCCAGTGTGAGTAAGACCAGAGATGAAAACTACTGCTTCGATCAATGACAGTAGGTCCGAGCGCTAGCTTTGATCTTTGACCCATGCAAGTAGGTCAGGCTAAAATTTTGAATTCAGGGGTGTCAAGGGATGTTGCAGTCTGTGACTGCATTGGTTCTTGTTCATGTTTGTTTTTTAGCATTTGGCAGCCATTAATTCATAATAATTAGTGCGATTAAGTTTTGACTCTGCTATTATGGCATTTAATAAACATACTTTGACCTAAAATAAAACAATAGTGCCCTTCAACACCTTCAAAGGTACTAGATCTTCATGCCAACAGCTTGTTCATGGTATGGTGATCTATCATGACAGAGAGGCCCTCTGTGTTTTACCTGGCTTGACTTGGCTGACTGACAGGACACCACAGTGAATGTAGATGGATTTACACTACACCAGGTGAATAGAGACCCAGTGTGAACTGAAAAACAAAGAAGACGTAGGTGTTTGCCTGGATGTGAGTGATCTGTGGTGTCATCTTTGTCATGGTAAAAAAGGAAGTGTCCCAAACATTAACCTTCTTGTGGTGAGTTGTTGAGTTGTTTCTATGTGCCCAGAGAGAACAGCTTTGTTGCAAAGATTCTTTCCTCTCTTGGTCAATCATCCATAATTTAATATTAGTGACATCCAGATAATATCAAGCTGAGGATTGAGAATTTGTGTGTATGACAAAAACAGGACCAATAAGCTGATCAAAGGGCTGGCTCAATGATCATCATTACTCCAGACTCACTTGGGATCACCTTACAGGAGAGAAGGACCAAACCAAAAATAGTCCTGTACTTTGAAGACTATCCTTCACTCAGGGTTTCTGATGGACTACGAAGCTTTTTGTGAGTGGCTGCTGATGCCTCTGTGCTCTGCTAAATGAATTAGTCTTTTGTTTTAGCAGTAGTCAGATGTTTACACGGTCGACACAATGCCACATCAATCCCCTGTGGTAAGTAGGCGAGGAAGCAATCCATCGTGGTGCCCCGTAGCATGAAGGGCCCAAATTAGGGTTTGAGCGAGTACACCACTATCTGTGTCTGTTCAACCATCTAAATTATCTGTATCCGTATCTGTACTCGTTGTGGGAAATCAAATTCCATCATATTTGATTTCCATCAAATTTGAAAAGCAGAGTTTAAATGTGATAAAAAAAAAAAAGAGTCACAAGCTTTGTGTTTATTATTTCCATTATGTGTGTGGGTCCTTGCCTGTGCATTTTTGTTAGACAGTGTGTTAGCCTCAAGAAGTGTTGCTGATTGCTTACCGTAACACAATCCACCAGATTCTGAGCATGATTCTGAGAAATCAGTAGTTACCCATGAAACATCCCCCTCAACATCTCTCTCTCTCTCTCTCTCGCTCTCATTTGCTAAAAATAGAGTCCTCTGGGATTAGGGTACATAATCAGATCATATAGTTGATTGGCCATACCATTACAACTACCTGCTTTGTATTGTCCTTTTTTTTGCCACCAAAATGAACTGTTGAAGTAGCTATGGCTCATCCATTAATCAGATTGTCCCTGGTAACCATGAAGAGATTGGTTGTCGTTTGGCAAGGTAGTAAACCTCATATTTCTCTTAATTCTTCTCCATTGGTATGAATGGTGCCTGCTCCGACTGCGTGGATGACGCTTTTAATGGTATGAAAACCACCACTGTATAGTGAGAATCTTTGGTTAACCAGTGGCTTGAGATGTAAAGTACATTCACTGGTCACTCAAACTACAAAGGTGCTGTATAAATACAGCTTATTACCACTAAGGTACTCGCTCCATGGAGTACACTTGTTTGTCTCAATTCTGCTGCCCTACACAATCAGGCACTATAACCAAAAGAGTTGGCAGCAGAGGTTCTTTCGCTGATTTGCCTTACAGGTTACTGGAAGATGCATGCAGTGTTTCTACATTTGAGAATGTAACTGCATTGTATGGGACTACGCCTCAACAATTAATGTTTCATAGTTCAAGAAACCAGACTGGAGAGGTTGCTGAGAGAAAAGAAAACCAAGATGCATCAAAGTTATTTTTCCTAAATTGGCCATTCCTCCTGCTCCATTCCCCATCTCTCCTTCCTTTTATGTGTGCTTTTAGCTGTTAGATTATTCTTTCCATCTCATCGTCTTCTACCTTCCCACATTAGAAAATAAATGAGCAAAAACAAACACATTTAGTGTTTTTTTTTGTGTGCCTTTTTCACTCTCCATTTCTTGCCATTCTGGGGGCTAGTGGCAGATATACACACATAGAGACACTCTATCACACTTCAACACATACATTTTCAATTACACACTGCTCTTTATGATCTTCCCCCAGCCCCAACCCCAATCCATCCCACATTACGTGCACGCACACGCACACACACATACATACACACACACACACACACACACACACACACACACACACATGCAAAATCTCCAATGTGGATGGTGCAAAAACACACTGATAAAACCATTTCTATAATAAGCTGTGTTTGTCAAAATGTCAACCCCTCGGCCCTGCGGCTATTATCACTGCTTTAACATTTATAGTCTCTTTAAATAAACGGCACAGGCCTTCATAGCCGACAGTGATAACCATCTCAACGCCCACATACACACAAAGTTGCACACGCATTCTATCTTCCCAATATCTCTTGTATATCCGCTTAGATATGACTGACGCTTTGTGCATCCTCATTTTATCTTGGCTTTCCTTTTGAAATAGCAGCTATAATTGACAACCACTGAATATGAAGAAAACACTGAATAATAAGAAAATGTGTGGACTGACAGATGATGGAAGTTGCAATTTGCCTTTATTTTCTGTATTTAATAGGATTTTAAAGGGGTCTTATTATGAAAATCACACTTTTTCAGGTCTCTGCATATACATAGTGGTCCTCCCTAACCAACTCCTAGAATCTGGTATAGGTGTATAGGTGCCTTATAGACTTGGAGTTGAAATCAACATTGATGTCCCAGAAGAAGGACGTTGGGAAAACAATAGTGCCATCACAAGTCAGAACTGTACCATAGAAATTTGCATCTTCAGTTATTGTGCTATGCAAGAGCACTATGGGTAATCTAGCAAGAGCATGGCAACATCCGTGTCAAGATCACTAAGGAAGCGCAGAAGTGACGCTACAGTGCAGCACTGGAGCAACGGCTCTATGCAACTTTAACACAGCTACTATTTCTGGTGAGGGTCATCATCTTCTCGGTGTGCAAAGGAAAACACACTGTTGACTTACTATTAAACTTATTTAGCATATAAACTTCCTTTCAGCTTGTCCCCCTTAGGGGGCTGCCAAAGCATGCCATCTTTTTTTTTTCCATGTTAGATGAATGCTCAACAAAGTCTTTGCTATTGTGACAGTCTACTCTGGCACTTTGCCTGGAACTAACCTTTCTTTTAATTACCACACATGCACAGAATTAAAAGCATTATCTTGATTTAAGGGTTCAATAACTGGGGGAATGTCTTTATTTGTTCTCTTTCTGTGTGGGATATGAAGATAAATTCAACAAAGTATATGCAGGATTATTACCATTATTTTTCTTAAAAACTACCTTAAAACGGACCCCGTAGAATAACTGTTACTGTACTTATAATTGAATGACTGGTCAAAATTTGGCAAGATGCCATATGTCCTAGTAGTATTACAAGTTACAGATTTACGTGTGTTTATTATATGTCAGGTATATAATGGGTATGTGGTGTATATGTTGTGCTGAAGCTTGCACAATAGAAACTAATTTGGCATCAAATTACATTTTACTGCCAGTTGCTTGATGTGATTTCCCTGGATCGTCTGCGTTATCTTTGCTAAAACCACATGAAGGGTGTCGGCTCCAGGCCTGTAAGTATATGCAGCTCTCTTTCTCTGGATTACCCTAGTTTTCTGATCTCTAAACTATTTATTATTTGTAGCCCTGCACTGGCCTCCTTTATTTCTGTTTCCCAGCCAACCTACCTACAATAAATGCCCCCCCTTCCTTTCACCCCCCCAACTGCGTTGAATGTGTCTGCCCTGCCAAAAAGATTGCTGAACTAGAAGCTGAGAAACTCATTTACCCCATAGTTGTTCCTCCAACACGGTCTGAGTCAACCTGTGTCTATAATTCCAGTGGCAGTCCTCTCATTTCTGCTGCTGAGTCTAGTGAGGCTTCTTTCCCTCCAGAGGCTGGTGTCAGCGATAACTGTCCCCCACACACAGTGCCTCTGATGAGGAAGAGGAAAAAAAAAAAAAGATTTTATTAAAGTGTCACGCTTTCTTTATAGTATATCCACAAATCAAATATCACAATGAAAAGCAGAATTCAGCTTGTTAAGACTTATGAGATTTGGGAACACATTAAGGGAATAAGAATAATAACTTTTCATGATGTAGCTCCTTTCATAATGAAACTTGCAAAGTGCATCACAAAGTTGAATTAAACTGCTATATACAGTATATAGTCACATTTACATCATCATTTTACAACATCAAATACAACAGCATTACATGTACAGTATCATATTTACAGTGTAATTCTCCTTGGAATAATTTGAAAAGTACAGTATGAAGGCAAGAAAGTGGCCAAAAGGCCACTGTACATAGATAAACACTCCACGTTGTATGAGAAAGTAGGTTCAAAATGATTTGGAAAGATTTGAAACAACTAGTGACCGAGGACAGTAAAATGGACAGTGATTTAAAAATTGCCATATTTTGTCGCTCGGTCTCTGCGGCTGGCCCCACGGGCTGCGGGGGGCATTCCTGTCTCCTGGGGATGGGGGATTGTGCGGGATGTAAGCGTGGTGAATGAGGGTGGGGGGATGCGGGTTGGGTTTTTCTCACATTTTCAATGCTCAAAAGTTTCAATACTCCCCACTTGATGGACAGAATGTAACTGTGTGCATCCTGCAGATGTGATTCTTGCAATTTACGCAAGAGGTACTTGTTTTATTGTCCTTTCCTGAGGGACAGACCTGTCATTTTTTCCCGTTTCTTTACAGTGTCCACTACATATGTTGCAGATTGGTTGGTTGACCTGATCTTGTCTTGATCTTTTCAATGACAGCTGTTGCTGCTGCTGGGGATTGAACTGGCCTGGCTCACCTCTGAATCTTGGGAGTGACAAGTGCTTCCAGGAAAAGCTGACATCTGTACAATTTTCTGACATTCCATTTCAGGTTGATTTCAGTCCACATGACAAAGGGATTGTAAGCAGACATGTCCAAGATGTTGTAGAAAATCACCAAGGGCCAGTGGACTGTCTTGCACTGGAAAGTGTATGTTGCTGTTACTTTGTCCGGATTTCCAACTCCTCCAATGGTGAAGTTGTAGTCCAGGATCACTTGTGGCTTGATGTCTTCTCTTGTGCACAGAGATGTATCCGTTGCATTGTACTCTTTACAAGAACATTCTTGTTTCTCTTCGGGTAGTAAGAAACAACTGCTGCTTTCTCCATAAAAACAAATCTTGAGAAATGCAAAGGTCTGCACTGCATCCTCAGAATAAGTTCTGACTTATTTCTTGGTCTATTGTTAGTAAGATGTATGTTAGCTGCACCTGATAAAACACGCATGATGTCTGATCTGAGTGTAATCTTGTTCAGAAAATAGAAATAATTCTTGGACTAGTTTTAAAGTCATCCATAGAGAACTCAAGAGTATAGTGAATAATGACTGGTAAGGTTAACGAGTACTGTAGCTTGGTGAGCCAACATTGGACCTGCCTCTGTGAAGTACTACACGCCTCATCAAATACAGTCAGAAAACTCAAAGCAGTGAATTCACCACAATCTGTACCTGCTGAGGAAACCATATCATAGGTGAAGTTGAATTACATTGTACATGTGTATGAGCACACGGATCACTGAGTAGTAATTCGTAGTCATGATGCCTGAAGGCTATATCACACAATCAAATATCAAATGTCACATGGGTCACCTGGCAACAGCTAATAATGAAGAGCTGTCAAGAAATGTAATAATTCTCCTACCAATCATTCACAAATTTTGTAAGAAGCAGCATCCACCCACATTCAATGTCCACATAGAAACATAACCGACACATATAGTTTCATCATGACTTCCCTGAAATAATTTATCATTTATTTATGTAGTTATTTATTTATTTATAACCTGTCCAGTCCAGCGTCCTCGGCTTGCAGTTTTAAGATCTAGATGTCTTAAAATCGCGGATAGATGTTTATCTGCAAATAGGAAGTCAATCAAACAACTACTGTTTATTTGCAGTTGTGTGTGTGCCAGTTGTGAATATTCTGTGAATCATTAGATCCCGCTTCCGAGCATGATGTATTGTGATTGTCAGTGTTTGTGAGTCTGTCCGTTCGTCCGCCCATCCGTCCGTTTGTCCATGTTTTCCATTAGTTAGTCTTTTTACTTAAATAGATATGACGCCATTATTAATAAAATAATTTAAATTAGCAGTTTGTTTCGTTTTTTTATATTGTACTATTGGAAAAACTCAATCCTTGCATACTCTTCTACCGTATATTCTTTTATTACTATTGGGATGCATAAACATCATGTTGGGATGCACAGATTTTTCTTGAAGCGCATCCCAGGGATGCACAAGTTTCTTGAGGTAAAATGAACTCTGTTTGTCTCTCAATAAGTGATAATGAATGAAGAATGAGTGATAATATTCGCATGCAGTGTTTAGGTGAGTTGAACGTAACCCTTGACTTGTGACAGTGAATACCTATTAGGCTGTAAATAAAAGCTGAGACTGTTACTAAGCGGTGTGGATACATGCAGCTGTGTTTGCTATGACGATGAGGATACGCCTTTAGCGGGGACACACACACACACACATGACTGAAGCGGAGCTAACTAGTTAGCCGAATGCTAGCTGACTTCAACAGCACGTGAGGAACTTTCAGTGTGTATCTCTGAGACAGTTTATTACCACACACTGTTACCGTAGCTTGAACGAACTCCCCCTCGTGGACGACCACGCCCAAATCCTGGTGGACAAATCCTGATATGACTCCGGATAGGTCATTTTACTCTATCAATCACTACGGAGACGACGTAAGGTTCGGCGCTTTATGAATCCAATCGTTTTTGATTCTGTCCAGCCATGAATCCAAAAGATTCCAAATATCTATTGATGCAGGAAGTGTTTGTGTTCCAGAGTCTAGGATTTGGTAGGGTTAGGGGGGATCACTATGTATATGTAAAGACCTGAAGAAATGTGGTTTTCATAATAGGACCACTTTAATTCAACTCGATTGGCTGTCGCATTCAGTATAACATAATACAAAGTTCCAGAATCACCAGAAGCTAATGAACCTGGAAGCAATAGTATTTTAAGCTGCACAGGCTAGGCAGACTACACAGACTAGACTACACAGTGATGTATTTATAAAAGTAAAGCTCCTAAGTTCATATTCAGTATACAGACAAAAAAAAATTTTGCATTGAAGACTCTTATTTTTGAATTTCTGTGTCAAGCACAAAAGTAATTCAGGTCCTGCTGTTACACCCATGGTATCTTTATTATCATTATACAGTACAAGTACTATACAAAAACAAAACAAAACATTAGTACAGCGTACTAGTGAAGACCACCAAGTTGCTGCAACTGATGTGCCGCCATTTAAAAAGTGGGGGAGGAAGAAAGAAGGGTTGGAGGAAGGATGGCTCAGTGGGGAAAGAGTGGCCAGAAAAAAATGGCAAATATTTGTACATACGTAACACCAATCACATGATGGGTGAAGAGCAGAGGACAGATGTGTCTGAGTTGTGTGGTAAGTAAAATGTTAATGTGTGTTTTCAGTGGACGTCCTTGGCCTAGGTGACACTGCCAAAGAGTCAACAACAGGTGTCCTGGGAAGGGAGAGAACTCGTCTCAGCCTTGTCTCCTCTAGAAGAATTTCTTATCAGCTTGATGACTCATAAACATGGGGGGTGCCATGTTGTGAGTCACCAGGGCAATGCTCACTGCCAGGAGCAGCAGCCCTGCTGTCATGAAGTCAAACAGATATAGATCTTCTACATCCTCCACGGAAAGAACCGCCAGACACACAACTCTCCATTCCTCCCAAGAGTCCCTCATGTAGTCTGCAGTAAATGTCCCGTCATGACCGGCATTCCTTCCAAAACATTTTGTCCATCACCCAGAGGGCCCAGCTTATGAGTTCCAGGATGGATCCAGGTGGTTTTCAAACAAACAGTGCAGACAAGAGTTCTAAAAAATCATGGGAGTTAGCAGGAAGACAGAGACAAAGAGGAAGGCGTCCACCCTCGTTGAAATTTAGATTACATAATTTATAATCCACACACACCCACAATGACTTAGGCATTTATTTGGTCTGTTTTCAGAGTGGTGGATCATCTGCAATTGGTGAACTCTGTCTGCTTCATATTCTTGATGTGACTCACTCTACTGGATCAGAGTGTTTCTGTCATAGATTTATTATTACATCCCACGAAGCGGAAATGTATTGTAATTGTCAGTGTTTGTGTGTTTGTCCACCCGTCTGTCCACCAAATACCTTCACAACAGTTGCAAATTAAAAGATGGAAAAAAAAAGCACATTACACGGGCGGCAAAGGGGATGAAAATGAGATGATGACCTTGACCTTTAGAAAACTACGGTAGGTCAAGGTCAAATTTAAACTTTTGTACATTTTCTTGTACAGGTTACAGGAACCGGATAAGATAGAAAGACGAAACATAAGGCGTTATACTCAGGGAGGCAAGGGGTTGAAAATTAGATCATAACCTCGACCTTATAAAAACTAGGTCAATGTCCAATTTTCACCTGTATACCTTTTTAGGTATACATCTCTGGAAAAGAAGAAGTCATGTGATACCGTAGGAGCATTTTATTGGCTGCCGGCATTCGGAAGTGCGCTCCGTTCTGTGAGTCTCGGACGTACTTGAGAGACAGAAGTGCTTCGAACAGTCGATGAGAGTGTGGGAAAAGGTAATACAGATAGAAGGTGGTTTAATATAAGTATGGGGAGGGTCATAAAACGTTTAAATTACCGTAAATGATAAGATGAATAGTTCATCGCTCGATCGCGGGATTCGTTTACCGTGTGTGGTTCCTGGAACGCATTAAACGCGAGGAACGAGGGCGCACTGCAATCACAAAACAAAAAGCAACATTTTCAGGAAGCCTGAGGCACAAAAATGTCATGATGACCTTCAGAAAACTAGGTAATACTCGATAGTACTCAGGGTAAAATTTTGAATTTAGGGGTGTCGCGGGATGTTGCAGTCTCTGACTGCCTTGTTGTTATTGTTACTCTTAGTGTTATTATAATTGTTGGGGTGTTGATCTGTATATGCAGTATCTATTGCTCCGTCTGTCCGCCTCAGGAAGAAGGGGTCCCTCCTCTGTAGTCTTCCTGAGGTTTCTGAGGTACAAAAATAAATACACTTGAAACTTGAAACACATAGAGCAATGCCTCATACAAACAGATTTACAGATATTATAGGATATTTAGTTGTTTAGAACCCAGCAGCCTTTAAAAATCCAGGTGAAGGTTAGGGTTAGGGTTAGATTCAGTTGAGCAGTTTCATAAAGAAGTAAACTGATACCGTAAATATGCTTCAGCTAGGCCTGTCTATTCTTCCTCAGGGTTTGTCCTCTTCTCTGAGGGGGAGCTTCCATGTATGATAGAGTTTCTTCAGATAGGTATGCCTCATACACATCACTGTACTTTGCTCACAGGTCTCATTGTGGTAGTTTAGGTAAATACATGTAATTTAATCACCTTGTGAAGCGGAAAATCCAATTAGATCCAGCTTCTGCATGCTTCAGGGCTACAAACAGGTTTTCAAAGACTGTCACCACGACTTCCGATATTCTATCAGGGGCCATTTCATTCTACTCTAAAGGAAATGTTTTTATTCTAATCGTAGAAATCTTAATGAGACGCTACAAATAATTAGCCTTTCCCTGGAAAACAGGATTTTCCATAGATGAAACATTTCTCCACATAATGACCTGAAGGGTAGCCCTCATTACACCTGTGGTTGCTGCATTGTCTAATCATTTTGAAAACATGATTTTATGATTCATGGTTTAATGGCAGCCACATGTCTTTACATATATGCAGGTAATTTTTCTTTATCTTTCTCCTTTTTTTTCTCATTCTGCTTATTAAAACTGCTTCTTCCCATGCAGTCCAAAAACACAGTATAAAATAGTGTAAGTTATACAATGTTACAAAATCGGAGCAGAAATGAACAGATTTGGTTGTCTTTTTTTTTTTTTTTTTTTTTGCTTTTTGGAAACAGCCCAAACATCTGAAGGGTTCTTAGAATAACTACATGAGGCAGTTTTAGCTACATGAGCTATTTTGTTTTGTGCTAGAGTAAATTATTTTCTACACCAAGCTGGAGCCTGAGGAATCTTTACTGTGCCAATGTAGATTTAGACTCACTGAGGTGTGTTGCAAGCATCCAAAACTATTTATTCTTTTATGAAGCTCCGAGTGATTGTTGGTATTTTTCTCGTGTGCTTCAGGTTCATATCCTCGAGCAATATTTACATGTCTTGTCCAACCTTTTGCTGGTCTATCTTTCAGCTCACAGCCTAGCTTTTAAAGTTTTAAAGCTCTCCAAATCTAGACCTCATTAACATTTTTACAAAATCATAATTCAACTGATACAGGTCTTCCCTGTCCAAACACCACTGATATACAGTACATGATACAACAAGCATGCTCCTCACAAAGTAATATTTCCTATATCTTCACTTATAAACAAATGGAGCACTTGTGGTTCTTTAGTTTTTTGTTTGTTTGTGAGTAAATATTTTAACTAATCTTTTTAAAATAATGGTTTCTTTTGAGAAGCTGCTTAATGTTTACGTTTGTATTTTATGACCATCTTGACTAACACATTAGTTCATTTTCAGTTGGAAAGTCCTGTAACTTTTCTTTGACAACAACGAAAAAGAACATGACAATTGAAGTGTCTGGTGTTTGGTCCAGACTTTTTTTTTTTTTCTTTTTTTTTAAAATTAAAGAATATCATTCTGGGCTTTCTGGAACTTGCATTTTACAGCCGTAAAATAGTTGTCGAAGTTATTTAGCTTACATCGAAATTCCACAGTGGGTTATTCTCATGAGGAATTTGTTTTCCCAAAGATGTTACATGATGTTAACTATAGGTGTTATGAAAACATCCAATTAGGAGGATATGTTAAACCAAGTAACAAGCCTTTCTCCGCCCAGCATCCTGAACTTATCCACGTATTTCTTCTCTATGCGTATCTCCTATACACCTCTTAGCTCGATGATCACAGAGCCACTTTGTTTACGAAACTGTTATTTGAAATAATGAGAACGATATAAAGTCTGGCGATGGGATCATGTTCACTCTATAATTAGTCTGCATATGCTCAGAAGAATGTGTGCGATCAAGTTGTGTGCAAGATTAGGAGTGTCTGTGTGTATGTGTTTCAGGTATGTGTGTGTTTGTGCCTTTATGCATATGTGAGCCAGTGTCAACATTAACATTAACAATGTACTTGTATCTCTCATTTGGTCTCCCTGGCGTGCCATTTATACACGTATAACTGCGTGTATAATTGTGTGGGTGGATGAACATGCATGCAGTGACTGAAGTGGTAACCCAGGCTTTCTCTTATTTGCGGATGTCATTCTCGCTTTCTCATTTTCTCATTTCTCTTCAGAGATCAGAGTTCTGTTGTTTGTTATTTTTTGCCTCTTTTATCCTCAGCTATGCATCATGCATTATTAGCTATTTCTCTAAGAGGCAAGATCAAGAAAAGAGCGTGCCAAGTATGCCACGTGCCATAGACACACTATATTGCTGCTGCATTCAAGTCTCCTTTCACTTGAACTAAGGGGCCAAGCCCAGCTCCCCACACCATAAATCCCCCTTCCACCAAACTTTACACTTGTCAAGCATCATTTTTCCTGGCAACCGCCCAGACTCATCCATCAGATTACATAGTACTCTACATCTCCATGGTAACATATGTGAGACTCCTCCTCCCCCGGAGCAGGTTATAATCAAAAGTGAGAGATCAGAACATATAAATCACCACCTGCTGATCGATCCATTCTCTAGAAAATGTTCAAATGTTCATCATTATTTATAAATGATCCTGGAAATGCACAGACCATGAGAGGAGGATTTGTGTGTAGGAGGGCCCCCTCCTGTCCTTTTCTCATTTTCTTCGTCATCTGCAGGCAACTTCAAAAGTCATTTCATTATGTGTTTGTGTGCTAATAGCACCCTGCTGGACAGAGACATTAAACGATGTACACGTTGGTTTCTGTGAGCTTGTCAGCAATAGTTGGAGTTTGATTTAAGGATTTGTGCACTGGCGTAAACTATTGAATGATATCAATGCATCATCAACTGTCCTGGAATGCGTTGTGTAACCGATTGATTTTAATTTTGGCACCGATGTTAATGCCTGTGCTCAAGCTAATAGTGATACTCGACTCATTTGAGTGCACGCACGTTGATGTCCAAATGTGGATTTCCATACAGCATTCACATGCACAAATGTACAAGTCTGCCACTAATGGTTGCAACGCGCTGACGAGTCAAGCTCTTATTATTGGACTGAAATAGTCCAAGTGTAGTCAGAGTGTGTATTAGGGGCATTAAATTAAACAGCGAATCAAACAGCTATCATTATGCTATCATGCTAATTTCATCTAATAGCTCACACAAATCAACAAACCTCTACCACTAATGAAGATTATCTACATAATTAAGATGCAGATGGCTGTTATATTGATGTGTTTTGTCATAAACTGTTTCCAGTTTACATTGAAGCTTTTATGATGGCAGTCTTCGTATGATGTACTGTTACGTACTGTTAAGGGTCGGGTTACATTGACTTCTTTTCTGCTGCCTATTCTGCAAATGGGATGCTTTGCCTCCTCCCTCTACTATCTGTATACCAGTTTGGGTTGCAGGTAAAGCAAATCGTTTATATGAAATATGTGATTTCTAACTTTTCTCTGTTCTTGTGGTGCGATAGTGCAGTGGGTGGCCCTCCCCAGCTTCCACTCCTCCATTGCTGATTTGTCTCTTGACATTGGCTGATGGATCTCAATCTCACCTATTTCACTGTTAACAGAGAGGATTTCTGTGCACTAAATGGTCATGGATTTAAAAGGGTCCTACTATGAAAATCACACTTTTTCAGGTCTCTACATATACTGTACATAGTGGTCGTCCCTAAACCGACCAACTCCTAGAATCTGGTAAACAAACGCTTCCTGCATCAATAGATATTCGGAGTTTTAGGAATTCATGGCCCCTGTTCCTCACAAACTGTTGAACTCAGTTAGCATTTGGCTAACTAGTTAGCAGTCAGGTGTGTGTATGTATGTGTGTGTGTGTGTGTGTGTGTGTGTGTGTCCGCCCAAGGCTATGATTACTGATTCAGAACTATTGTATGTTTTTTGGTGAATGAAAGCAGCTTTACATCTTCTGAGTGATCGGAGAGCTGCGTGTATCTACACACACACACACACACACACACACACACACACACACACACACACACACACACACACACACACACACACACACACACACAAACAGGAAGCAGGTCCACGCTCAGTGCCGAAATCAACCGTTATATCAAGAAAAACAGGAGTGGAGAACACAAGAAGAATTAGAGCGAAATACATAACAGGAACGTTACTGAAAGTTAAAAAAGTCCTTGGGAGGAGTAATAAAATAAAGTCATATATAGTAAGTTTCACCTGAATCTAATTTGAATTGCTAGTTTTGCATTGAGTGAGTGTATGTCATCACACTTCCTCCACCTTTTGCAGAATGTATAAACAGCACGGTCTCCATGCAATAATCAGTCTCCTTTAAAATGTCTTTTTTTCTCAGCATGCAGCCGACATACAGCTAAAAAAAGTAATCAAATGTTTCTAAAGTGTGCTAAAATTAGCCAGGGTTGCTTTCTTGCAGGACAGCCATTGATTTATTTTATTCTTCCTTTAGCAGTCGTGGAGAGAAGTGTTTGTGTTAGATGGGGGGTGGGGGGGAGGCTTGCTGCTGTCAGTCCACTGGGAAATTTACAACACCGTCTGCTCAGTTCCTGCTTAAGCATTTGAAACAATTGATTAATTAGTCACAATTATACCATTAATAAGGAGCTGATGGTGATTTGACGAGTTATGATGGTTGTGTTTTTCCCTGGTTTTAGAGGGAGGGCAGAGAGAGAGAGATTTGATTTGGATTTTTAACATCACGTTTATTCATAAAAGTCAAATAACCAAAAAAAAAATCAGGTTGACACAAAATCCAAAAAGAGATTCACATAAAGAAGATTTTCAATAGTACTGTTCGTTTTCTGAACGAAGAAACATCTTAACCTTTTAACATTTATCAAATAAAAAAAAAAACAGACAAAATTAAGAAAAAATGAAAACAATTATCCGTTCTCCAATCATCTCTTCCACAATCATGTCTTTTACTTTTTTCCTTCGTTTTTTCAATCTATAAAACTCTTGCTCTGTAAAAACTGGCTCACCATTTTTTACTTTTCATATAAAAGCTGACGCTATCCAGACATTTTTCTACTTTTGCCCTCGAAAATGACTGGTTGTCATTTTCGTTCTCAGAGCTACTTGTATCAGGAGGTGTCTCAGGTGCTTCTTTAGCAATTTTCCTCACTTTATTCCATTCCTTTGTTAGTGTTGTTCCTTTTAAGAGCTATTTTTAATAATTCCTCGTCTATCACAATATCATCATCATCATCATCGTCCTTCTCCAGGGGAGACTTTACCATCCTGGCGAGAGAAAGATAAAGAATCAATGGTGATTCTGGGAGGTGAGTGAGTTAGGAAGATGGCTGAGAGAGACAATTACTGTGTGCTGCATGTAACAGCATGATAAGTAGGCTTACAGTTCGCTGAAATGAATCTGGGATGTCAAGAGCCAACTGTTTATAGCCTTCTTGAGCCTTCATCAGCTGGGTATTAACGTGTGTGTGTGTGTGTGTGTGTGTGTCACAGAGAGAGAGGGAGTGAAAGAAAACAGAGAAAGAGAATGAAGGACAGACTGAATTTCTTGGTCTAATACCGTATATGTACCTGAAGTTTTGGAACAAATGGCAACCTGACAGGCCCTTAGGCCGTCACCCTAACATCATGTACAGTAACTACAGTCTGTAAGGTACAGTGTGTTTGCATGAAATAGCTGTCTGTATAAGTGTGACTGTGACTATAAGCCTCAACTCTAGGGTACAGTTTACTATCCGTAAGGCTCGGAGAAAAAAAGAATGCAGCATTGTAAAGAGAAAACATTTTGACACTTTAAATTCAAAAAAACCACAAGGCATATAATTGAGCTACTTCTATAAGACATCAAATATTCAGCCCTTTTGATTGTAGTAGCAGAATTAGGAATGGATTTCTCTGTAACCGCAAAAACAAAATGTTAATCCCTCTTTATCACACTAGAAATTTTAGCAAATCAATAAACTGTAAGTTTTGACAGTTGTTTTCTACCTTCTATGTAGTTTGTATCTCTCATTAGTTTTGTTGATCAGCTATTATCGCTACTATTCAAACAACACTTACCTGTTAATTGCTTTAAAGAACAATGAAGTCACGACTGATCAGTGATAGGAGGCCACAAGGTCACATCTCACATCATAAGAGACCTTCAGCTTGACAACATCCTTTATGCTCCGATTCATCTTCAATGACAGTGATCAAAATGATTGGAAAGGCATTTTCCTGATGTTAAGAAAGTGAAAGCAAAACATTTTCAGAAAAAAAGTTTCCAATGTGACACCTAGATGTCTCACTTTTACTTGGTCAGCTGATGGTGCTGTGATTGCTGAAATTCATGAACCTTATCAGAGCAGAGCCTCATTTATCCATATGAAGGATGTGGTAGAGAAGAAGAAGAAAGAAGAAGAGTCATACTTAATTCATCCCCGGAAGTGCGCTCCGTTCCGTCAGTCTTGGACTTTCGTGAGACATGAAAGTGCTTCAAACAGTCGATAAGAGTGTGGGAAGAGATAATACAGATAGAACATGGTTTAATATCAGTAGGGGGAGGGTTCATATACATTTAAATTACTGTAAATAATAAGATAAATAGATTGTCATCTTGATACCTTAATCGCGTGCGGCTCCTGGAAATTATTAACTGCAAAGAACGAGGGCGCACCGGATTTTCTTATTCTCCTAAATAATGGAAGATACAGGTAGTCCTCAGCCATTCAGTTCTGAGAGGTTTTTTGTAAGATGAATTGTTCTTAGGTCATTACTTATTAAATTTCAATCTACAATTGCTATTTCAGGTCTTTTAAATGCTATTACTCTACTATACTCTAAATATGAAAGGAGTATTTGCTAAGACTTACCAGAAACAGTTACGGGAACATAAAACAACACATAAGTTATATAAAATACAGGCACAGGGTGCTTCAAGTTAAATTATTCTCGATTATTAATCTCTTTAAAAAAAAAATACACGAAAAAATAAAAATCAAGTTTTACGTTATTTTGCTTGACTTTAAGTCCGTCTGCACCAAATATTAGAAGCATAGGATCACTAGAAAACTATTAAAAGTACTTATCATCATGTTACTGTACAATAAAAAAAGTCTTAACCCAACAACACTTGGTCAGCTGTTGCTGTTGACGATCCACAGCTATGTACATCTGCAATGTAAACCACCAAAATTGAATGTACGTGTTATATTTAAAAAAAAAAAAAAATTTATATATGGCAAAATAATAATTCCTGCATTTGTTCAGTTGTTTGTATGTATGAATGTTCTTGAGTCAGATGTTCATATCTTGAGGATTATCGGTATTGTTCAAAGTCACAATTTACAGTTTTTGTGCACATCAATACAATAATTTAGTTGTTTACAGGCTTATAAGAATTTACTTTCTGTATTCAAACACAGACATTTTACACACTTTGTGTCACATTATGGAACTTTACAAAACCTTACATTTATATCTCTACTACCATATAAAAATCATTCACACAAGAATATCAATTAACAAGAAAATAATACAATTAAAAAGTTTTGTGTAGTAATTATTTTAAAAGCTTTTTACCCGTTTTTGTTTAATTCAAACAAGCTTTCACTTTAGAGCTATCTGTCTTTCCATTTCCAACCACATAACATTTTCCAAGATAACAGCTACTCAGGAAGAATGAGAAAGACATATTTGTTTATTCATAATCTTGTCAATCTAATGACTGTTTCCTACCATTTATTCCAGCACACAGTCTTTCACCATCAATTACAAAAGGAGCCACACTGACGTAGATTTACATATACTTTTCTGCATGTCCACACATATGAAAACACAGACACTGATGCAACTAAACAGAAACAACTGAAGCAGCACTGATACTAATTACTGAGGCTGTAGAGATGCCTGGTAAAGTGTGGACTACAAATGAGAGGAGAGGTCGGGGCGCAGTGAAGTGGCATCACGGCCAGAACAGACGGCAGAAGAGCTTCTTGTGCTTGTCTCGATGCAGCGGGGCGCCAACATGAAGGTCAGACGAGAGAGGATTGACAAATGGAAATTTGAAGCCCCTGACTACAAAAAACTAGCACATTGTTTTTTTTTTTACTTAAATGCTTGAAATTTTGTTCCACTGTTTTTTTTTAAATTATGACAAAATTGTTCTCTGTAGTGATTTCAATATTCATGTGGATAAGCCAACCTCGCTAAACCTTGCAAATTCCTTGACATGCCTGGCACTGCTTACGACCAGGGTCGCAGCCTAGACTTGGTTTTTTAAAATGTGCATCAAAATATAAGTTGAAAGCACGACACGTTCACATCTAATCATCTTAATTTATAACACATTGCCTCTAAATTCAGCACGCTGCATAAACCTTCTGACACTGTCTTTCCTGATTTGTCTCAAATGATTCTCTTCAACTCTTTTCTACCTCAACCTTAGACATCATACATAGCTCCCTTGAGTAGACCTGGCTCTAGATTTAAAAAAATAATAATAAAAAAAATAGAAGAAGCAATGCTTTAATGACAACATTCATCTGTACAAAAGGTCGAACAGAAGGGCAGAAAGAAGGCGGTGGGAAAATAAACCTAGTTTCCAGAAACATGGTGCTGCTGCTAGGATCTCTGATTCCTCAGTAAGGAGACAGGAAGGAACACAATATCGCACCATTTCTCAGAATTCATGTCAAATAATCTCATTATCATTTCACATAATAAGTAAGTAAATTCTGCCTCCACTGAGGCCTGTGCTGTTTTTATCGCACTTTTCTGGAATCATAGAACGAATAAGATGTGGCATTTGACCCAACTGTGCCACTTCAGATGTTAATCTCAAATGATGAGATGATGTGATCTATTTCTCTCTCATTACTCTACTTTCATTTGAAAGCATCCTGCAGTTCTTTTGGCATACTGGAGAAAAAGGAAAGCTTTTTGAATTGTCCAACAAATTTTAATAAAACAAATTAATTTGCAGGAGCTTATTAAAGCATAAACTGAGCTAAAGGCATATTGAATATGTAATTATTTCAATACAGCCAGCTAGCAGCAATGAAGGAACATCAGCAGCATTCAATAAGGATCCTTAATCTCATTTCTCATTACAAACACTACAAATAGTGAATCAACACATGAATAAAGTCTCACTCTGTCCATTGATGACGTTACTGTGTTTTCATCCTCATACTTAGTGAGGTTATTATTCACACACAAACAGAGCCAGTATAAGTTTGTCCAATTATGTTTCAAGTCTAAGAAGGTCACACGACAAACAAATTAATTCCTAACTAGGAAGTAAATTTGTTCTGGTAAATATAAAAAATGGTAAAATAAATTTGGAGGACCAACTCTCGATTGTCTTCAGCCCACTGTATGGTTGATTTTTTTTTGCAAAATCTGTAAGCATACACAAACACACAATGACAATTCTTTCCAGTGATTTGATATAAAAATAGTCTGTTGTCTCTACTGTGAGAAGGAATATTTTTATTCACCGTAAAAAAAAACCCTGGTCTATATGCAGCTCCATTCCTGTCCACCCACACATAGCAGGTTACATAAACGGTTCCACAGCTCAAATGTACTTGCTGTAGTAGTGGGCAGTCTGCGAGAAAAAGAAATTGACTGCATGTTTTCTCTAAGTGACCTACATATGCTGCCTACATTCAGGACAAAAAGTTGTTGTACTTAAAACTTACCTTAACTCAGCATTTGTGAAATATTGGGGTGTTCCCCCGCTAGGACGGGTGCGTGTGACCCTGGGGAACATGCTCTTTTTTTTTGTCGTACTAAAATAGTGTAATTGCACATCCACTACAGTAGTTAGCAGTGGTGCTCTCATTGTTGGAAAAAAAAAACAACAAAAAAAAAACTGCACAAATTGTTTTATTCATTTTTGTTTTGTATTGTGCTCCTCGGTTAATATTGTTGAACTGATTTTTTTTAATTTATTGATTTTATTTAATTGTATTTTTCAGTATCAAATGGTGCCATGAGTCAGTCAAAAATTTGAGTTTAAACAAGGTTTTGTAATTTCAGGCAAATTTTTGTTAGACTAGACTAAAAATAATGTTAATAAAATTATTCTTTGTTATAAATTGAACTATATTTCTATTTTTTTGGTTTTCTTTAATGTTAACAAGGATACAATGTTATGCAGAGGTGTACGTACATTTTTTTTATAGACACTTGATATTATTTGTAGTTGCGGTCGAGAGTGGAGGGGGAACTTATTTTTTTCTTGCTGGGGGGGGGTTGCAACAGAAAATAATTGAGAAGCACTGCCTTAACTTATCTGATGGTACTTTGCAGCACTGATTAAAGTTAAGTGCCTGTACAGCAAATGTTGATATATTTTGTGTCCTCATATCTGTAAAAGTATGAGAACCAGGACTCCAGTGTTGACAGGAATGTATAAACATATCTCTGAAAAGCAGACAATCAACTCACTACCTGACGAAAATTGAAATGCAGTCACAATCTGACCTTCCATTCAGTCACATTGCTGAATGGTTACATTACATAACATATTTATGTTGTGCTGAAGGGTAAACCCGTTGGTGCATTATCGACTTAAAACTCTTGATTTTGATGAAATTGCGGAAATTCCAGCAAGAAAGTCTTACAATACTGCAAACAGCAATTCACAGGTCAGTGTGTCTGAACACAGCTCAACACTGACCATGAAGAAATGACAGCCACACCGACAGGTATCAATACCTTTATTCTCCAGTGTTGACTTATCAATTCGAAATGATTTTATGATATAACACACAAGAAAGAAACTGCACTATGTAAGAATGTCAATGAACTGTGACAGAGCCTTCTCCTTTCTTCAAGTATCTTCTCGACTCCTCTTGACTTCTCAGACCACCGTTTCTCCAACCTCTGACCTTCTCTTTCTTCTTTACTTAATGAGGAAACTGGAAAGCAAAAAAAATAAAGGAAGCAGAAAAGGGAGAGAACCAACAGGGATAAAATACAGTTCATGTATGTTCCACATAAAACAGCAACCCCCCCCCCAAAAAAATGATTTTCGGGATGTAGGAGTTTTTAAAAAATATTAAAACAAAGCTTTGATGTGATTTCACTGCGCTAACTTCATCTCTCTACATGTACACCTTTTATATACAATTTGCCATATTCTTTATTGTAGGCCTGAAAAGAAATGAGCAGCAGGACATGAGCAGGCTCTATCATACTTTTCTCACCTCAGATTCTGAAGTTCTTACTTCTCATAAATAATTTGTTTCTTGTGCCATGACTTCTTTCAATGGCGTCTCTATTTTGAGAACAATTGGTGCCAAAATACTGAATTATTTCCAGGAAACTTCCAGGTTGATACAATGGTTCAGCTATCCTTTGATAGATTAAAGTCTCTGAGATAACAATCAGTGAACTATGCTCACAGTTCTCTGGAGGGTTGTACAGGGCCTGCATGACAGTAATTCATGTGCCCTGGGGGCTAAACCCCAGTGCCCCTAAACACGTCAGAGGTGAGCTTCTGCTACTGAAAGTGTTCTATTGTTGTGCTGTGATATTCTACAATTGCACGAGTGAACACAGACTGCAAACTTGTGCGAAAAGTGTTATCACACATTCAGTCTTTTTCATGCGTTGGTGACCTTTAGCTCAAATTGACACCAAATTGCTGCTGTTCTGGTTCACTACGCTGAAAGGGATGATAAAGAAGAAAAAAAGTATAAATAGAATCTGAAGACTTGAGACAAGAAAAAAGTGAAAAAACTACAAAAAATAAAAAAATATTAAATATTTATTATAAATATTAATTTACTAAATATTAAATAAATATTTAATAAATAAAATAAATAAATAAAATAAAAATAAATAAAAACCAGGTAATAGGGACCGAGGGCATTCTTTGTATCTTTTGATTTAAAAAAAAAAAAACATGTTTAAAAGAAGACGAGAGAAAATATGATACATTCTCTATCTGATTAGAAATCTTTAAATAATAATTTATTCATTCATTACACTTGGTATCACTACATGAATCTACAAGTGGTATTAATTAAAATTCTACATCTGAGACTGACAATGCAATCGAGTACAAAGGACAATATAAAGTACAAGTATAAAGTCTAATTGTGGTTTTATCAATTTTTAACAAAATTACTTAAGAGAAAACTAAAATACTCATGGAAAGCGTTACTTTATTTATCTGTCTCAATTTAATTTACAACTAAATGTATTTAGTTACATTCTCTTCACTAGCGGCCAGGTAGAGAAATGGAAATGATCCTAGCTCGAGCTCAGCTTAGATCATGTTACTTATCTTGCTTTTACAGCATTTGCCCAGGCTGCAGGCAATTAAACCAAAGCATAACACCAGCATGACATTAATGTGAATGCTGTATATGTGTTCATGTTAAGTGTTCTCTTTCGCCTCTGCATGTCACACCTTCCCTCCATTCCATCTGCTGTGGTGAACGCCTGCAGGCATACCTTTAAAAACCTTGATTACCACTGGCGTGATGCCAGAGAGCCGGCTTGCAGCATGTGTGGTTGTGTGTGTTACCTGTACTTATTGCTTTTAAAGAAAATGGGATCATTAGTTATTGTTTGGTCTTCATTGCAGGAGTTTCTTTTGTTTTTCTCTTAAATATTTGACAATTTATAAATGAACTATTTTCTGACCATTAATATTTTCAGTACCTTTTTTTTTGTATGAATCCCATTTATTGAACTTGATGTGCTACCCAATTTCTCAATTGCCAAACAACCTCAACAAGTAAAATTGCAATTCTTTTTCCTCCTAACGCATTAATCTTCATTATGAAAATAAAAGCTCGAATTTTAAAAATTTGATAGAAATGTCTACCTAATTGAAAGAATAAAGAAAAGCACACACTTGATTAGCACAACTCATAGTAATGACCTACAGTAGAGATCAATGAAATCATGGGAAAGGACAGATCCTGGGTTTTTTTTTTTACCTGTATTTTTGCAATTTATCTGCAATAACTGCATTGATTTTATGTCCACTACAGTCATGTAAAATTCATTGCATGCTGGTACATTGTGTTTGAATAAGTGTCGAGTAAGCTGAGTGAAACTTCTGCAAGTATCAAGTACAGTTGCTATAGTTACCTGTAGGGATATCCATGGTACTTGGACCT
Organism: Antennarius maculatus; assembly: GCA_013358685.1. Taxonomy (NCBI): domain Eukaryota; kingdom Metazoa; phylum Chordata; class Actinopteri; order Lophiiformes; family Antennariidae; genus Antennarius; species Antennarius maculatus. Next base: position 23,397,746 of record CM023612.1, read on the forward strand.
AAAAATGGAGAGTAGGAAGCTGAAGAAAAACACCACCAGACCAAGGCCAACCAAACAGATGACTGAAATAGGGATACACACAGACACACACGTACACACACACATACACACAAGCTAAGTTAGTCAAAAATAACTTGGAGAAGCTGCAAAAAGCATAAAATAAATGATGTTTAGGGACACAACATCAATGAATATAAAAAATATATATACAGTAGTACTATTACACATTTCTTTACAACTAGAATTATTCATTTACTAAAGAAGTACTTAAAGTAGTGCAAGTTGAAAGAAAATCCATTAAATTATAACACACATGATATTTTTTAAAATTACACAAAAAGAATTCTCAATTGACTAACAATGAATTTATTATTTGTTCAAATGAGGTTTTTTATTTATTGGGAAATTTATTTGACTGTATTATCAAAATTTATCAAAAAAAGACAAATTATATTTCAATTTTCAATCCACAAATAAACCAATAAACAGATCAAGTATTCAGATATCCCTCCAGTGCTCATATATTCAAAAACCTGACTCTAGATGTAACAGCTGGTACATGAAAAAAGTTACAGTAAAGTGAATGTAAATCTGTTGACTGACTTTAAGTTTCTATATCTCCTGCAGGTCCTGCAGACACCCTGATGTAAGCATAAAAATTATTACACAATGGCCTGTGAGAATATTTTTAATTCCTAGTTAAAGGCAACAATTGAAATCATTCCATGCACATTCTAACTGCTGATGTAATGCTGTGTTTGATCTCTGTTCAAACTGAGTGTGCTTCCAGGGTTTAGACATGATAAATAATGGAAGCATCCTATTCACATTGGTTCCTTAACACCCACAAAGCACACATGTTAAGCAGTTACATACGTTTACATATGCACAACCAAATGAGAAAAAAAAAAAAAAATTAAAAATCTTGACATATTTAGCGAAAAGAGTTTCAGAAATGCAATAGAAATGTCTATTTAACTTCATCTTGGCAAGTGTTCTTTTCTCTGCAAGCACTAACTGAGATCCATGACATGGTTTGGTGTGTCTGGAGTAGAAGACCTTCCCCGGCCTCCACAGAGCCCTGATCTTAACCCCATCTCACACCTTTGGGATGAACTGGTATTGCAGATATTGCGAGCCAGTCAGCGCCTGACCCCACAAATGCTCTTCTGGATGAATGGTCAAACATTTTCCCAGACACACTTCCAATATTTTTCAGAAAGCCTTCCCAGAGGAGTAGATAATGTTGTAAGTGCAGAGGAGGGGGGGGGGGGGGGATCAACTCCATTTTAAAGTCCATGAATTTAGAATGGGATGTCATAAAAGTTCCTGTAGGTATAAGGGGTGTAAGGTGTCCTAATATGTTTATACATATAGTGTATGTGACACTGCCTTCTCATCATCAACCCTGCTGCCTTGCAGAAAATTGTGTTTGCAGTTATTATCATCTTATTTCCTCTGTGGCTATTCTAAAGCAAAATATAAGTAAGCAAGATCTTTAATCAGCAGGGGAATTGTGTAAGTGAGTGTGTGAGTGTGTGTGCGTGCACACCCTCATGCAGCAGTTAATCCTTGAAAAGCACTGTGTTAAATTAAACTGTCACTGCCAACTGATATTGTTAATCAGGGATTAGGATGAGGACCTCTTCTGGAGACTAAAAAGTGAGATATGAGCTTGTTCTCACTGTGTGTGTGTGTGTGTGATTGTGTGTACGTGTGTGTGCATGTGTTCTGTTATCTGTAATGCATCTGTGCATAGATTTGCTGCCATTGCTCCCTGTCAGTTCCACTACAATTATAAAACTGGCTTTATTCTCTAGATGCATGTAAAAGCCAATCATGTAATACTTTCCCAATTATGTAATAAAGATCTCCACTGAACATCCTCAGAAATTTAATAATCTGATATCAATTGGAAAGTTATTCCACAACTGTGTTTGATTGGGTTAAGTGATTTGTATTACATTACAGGAGTTTATAATGTTTTAAACAATATGCATGCTATTCAAGGTGTTATAATATTTGTACAAATATGTAAAACTATATAGACATAGAGTTATATAGAGAGAGCAAGAGAAAGAGAGAGAGAGAGAGAGAAAGACAGACAGACAGAGACAGAGACACAAACAGACAGAGATATTAAGAAAGTTCCGATGCATTTATTACAAATACAAATACACACGAAAATATAAAAAAGAATTGCACAGGAGTTCCACTCAGCAATGCTTGAGTATGTTTTTTTTTTTCCCTGTTATATTAGGATTTAAGATGAGACTGTGTCACACTTTTTATTTTTAGCACCCATTGAGAGCTGAGAGAATGGACCTGGGGTTAAATCAAGCTTGGATTCATAATTAATTCAACACAGTGTCACAGGTATTGAGATACAAACCCAGGTGCTTGACATGAGAGCACTGAATACTCGAGAGTACTGCATGTTGTGAGGGAAGGCCCTCATGTCCCTCTGTGGCATGTACATGTATGACTGAGAGTGCATCAGTGACAGAATGTCCGTGCATCTTCATTAATTACAGTGGGACGTATTTGTTATTCATCTTTAATTATGACTGAGAGGTATCTCAATTCAATGATAATTACGCACACCTACTAAGCATGCTAATATGCTAAGTGATTCATGACCTTGGCAAAATGACAAGTTGTTAAAGCTGACTGATTTTCCCTCTGTGACAAAGGTAGTAATCCCTCTTTTCACTGCATGCATCAGCTCAGTTTAAACCATGATGTATTGGTATTGGTATTGGCATGGTGAAAATACATACACATTTTTCAATGAAACCAATTAACATATTAAGATAAGCCTATCACATTAGGGCAATTGTGAATGGATATTCAATATCCGCTTCTTCTGCTGTCGCGTGTCGCGGGGTTGCTGAAGCAGGGTACACTCCGGGCGCGATGCCAGCGCACCACAGAGCCTGAATAGATATTGTGATGCAAAATGGTTCCTCATATTCTATTCTACAATTACGAGCATGTTTTGGTTGACACTAAGTGTCACCATAAGGGTCAAGCCATAATTGTTTAGCTCATTTTAGATGAGTCTGGATCAGGTTTATGTCAACTAGTGATTTCTGGCAAGCAACAGTGATACGACACAGGGACTGTTCTTTGGTGCGCTACCACGGCGACATGTTTAATCTGCTCTGAAGCAGGTTATGATAGATTGTCATCATCATTCATAGAAGATAGCTGAATTCATTGCGAGGTGTACATGAGCGTTACTCTTCTGTCTACTTCATTACAACACTGTCAAGGACATTTTACTGTGTGTTCAATGTAATCCGACAAAAGAGGACTACACCAGGACTTCCTCTAGGCCTTACTTAGTAAATATAAAAGTAGCACTTATAATTTTAGTTAGTAATTTCAAGATTGTAAGCAGTCACAATAATTTCCAATCAATAAAACCAAAAGACATACACAAAATTGAAATGAGTTAGGCCAACATGTGCCCAAATGAAGACACTGTTCATGCCAATGGACACTGTTTCTTTCATGCTAAAGGGGGCATTGAGAAAGCTCTGGTTGACTTAGTTAGTTGCTAAACACCTTCCCTCAACTGCTTACCATTTCTTGTCAGGTTTTGTTAAGTTGGATGGTTAAATAACACATTTGGTTTTTAAAATTTGTTTCAATGCAGGCTATTCGAGTCAATGGTTAATAGCTCTGTTTCTTCACCATTTTATTCATGTGAAAGCAAAAACAATCTAAGAGGGTTATGTACATACATGTGCCAATTTGAAACTTCATTGCACAGTTTCGTCCACTAAGAAATAACTAAACATTTTTTTAGATTAGTTCTCTTATTATCACTGTGCCAAAATGATTTACGTCAACATATTTTTTATATTTTGGTCATTCAAGGGGAAGTCATTGTTCTCCCTTATATCGCAACAATCACATCAAGCATGTTTTTTGAATTCTGGTCTAATGTCCTATAGTTGGCTTGTTTTTATCTTGACAAATTTCTACTGTCCTTAAAATCCCTAAAATCCTAAAGACAGCTATGCAGCAAGTTGACAATTTTCTTCACAAATATGTAAATTTTCAGTCGTGATTTTCAGTGATCTACAGAAATGTAGCACAGACCAGGGATTTAACACCCACATCGAGTGATTACGCCATCATTCAGCCTTAATTGTCGCTCCATTGCTGAAAGGCGGCTGTTCTTTATGTTGCTTTTGAATGTGTATTGTGTGTATGTATGTGCATCACTAATGATAATGGTAGGTAGAATAAATAACTTCCTTGTGTCTTGATACTGAGCATGCTTTATGCGGCAGTTGTCAAAAAACATTAAGATGTTTGTGAAGGAGTGAGATAAAGAATGAAAGGATAAACACAAAACACTAACAATAAACCAATTCTATGTATATAAGATGTATGTATGCTGTACCTGATAAAAAACACATGATGTCAGATATGAGTGTATTCTTGTTCAGAAAAAGGAAACAAGTATTCCTGGTCCACAACAACCACCTCTTCTAGTCTTTGCCCTCCATACATTAAGAAAGACATCATCCATATCTGCTAAGTTTAATACATGAGTCTGATTTCTTCTTTTATATTACTTCTTAGCACAACTTTAAAATTATGATTAATATTATTCCAACATCAAATTTAAAGTTCATTTAATTGTATAAATTGTTTCATGTATTCTTTTTATAACATTAAACAGTAACTGTAAAACTTTCTGAGTAACAGAATGTGCTGCAATGGAAAATGTTTCAGAATCTGATTGATTCAAATTGACCTCCATTAAATAGGATATTCATTTCAATAAATAAAATTTGAGACCTTGACATTCCCGAACTCGTCGATTAAAACCCAAAATCTTTAAGCTCTTCGCTATTTGAAGAAATGCGGTGCTGTTGTCAGGGTCATACTCACCATTTCAGTCACTACACTGTGAGCTTTCCCTCTCTTTTATTACCTCAAGGTAAACCACACACACACTAAATCATTTTTTCATCAAGGCAAATCATTTCAACTTTGATAGCACCATGTAAATACAAGCTGATCAAGGCTTAACCAAAGATCAATCACATTACAAATTGTAATATCAGACAGTCTGACTTGCACTTAGTAGTATTGTGACATCTTTTTAAAGTAAAACTAGTCTGAAATGACTGCAGCCCACAAACTACAATGATGCAAAATGAAGTCTTCAGTGGCACAAAAAATTATAGATCGCTGAATGAATCTAGATTATCTGTTGTCCACAAACATAGATGATACCTGAAAAGAAATATGACTTATTTTTGTGTTTGTGCGCCAAAAAAGAAACAGCGTCTTGTATTGTGGCACCAACTGATTTGAAATTTGAAGAGCATTCATGAAAGAAGACATTCTGGCAAAATGGGAAATGAGTGCAAAGAAATAGAAGAGGCTCAAAAGACATTTGTCCTATTCAATCTAAGATTGAAAATATGGGGGAGCCAAGTTATTAGAAATGTTATTTTCTACTGATATGGAGTCACAATAAGAGGCCTTGCAGTGAAATCGTAGGCAATGAAGTTGTGTAACTTAAAAGAGGATAATCCTTTCAACATTGAGTACCTTTGACAGAAATTGAGTGGAATACTTCCCTGCTGCTAATGTTGCACCAAGATAGACTGTTTTAAAGGTAGTTAAGAGGCCAAGTTTTCAATGGCAGCCGAATTTGCCGAGGACATCTTTAAATCTTTAATAAATTAGCAAAAACATTCACTATTATGTATGGTTACATTTATTTTTCATTATTATCATGTTGCATTTTGATTTTTCTCACATTTATAAGACATCTTGTGATAATTCTTTCAAGAATTGAAACAATGCAGTTCCTTTACTTATTCTGGAAGAATGTACACCTCGCTAGCAACGGAGACACAATAACGAACGATCATCTGCTGGTTAATACAACCACTCAACTTGCTGTGCTTTTTGTCCGAAAATGAGAAACTGAAGCTGTAAAAAATGGTAGCAAAATGACTAATAGAGGAAAAAAAAAACCCAATCTTGTTCAACTTACTCCTTCTCTTGCCAACATCACCCTTGGAGGTGGCAGCTTCATTTAGCAACACCATTCCCATGGTGATTGCAGCATCTGGGACAAGGTTGTCAAGGAAACAAGATATTCATAACACAGTAGAGGGAGCAACTGGAATACACATTGGCCCAGCTGGACACAAATTTGTACTTAAACATACCCCCCTCCCCACCACACACACACACACACACACACACACACACACACACACATGCACAGAAGCTTTCATTCAGATTAGCAAACACGTCAGCAACGTGTACCAACAATAAATTAAAATGGGAAAATGTACTGTGCTTTTTCATGAAAGTCTGTGTAAAAGGTGCTTGAGTCAATTAAAAGCACTTTTTTTTTTAATCATTCTCTGTCAGAGCAAAGTGAGCACATGCCAACAACAAAAGGAGACATTTTTCAATCTTTTCAAATGTCTTTTGCTACATTCTTACCCTTGGAAGAAAAAAACATCTTAGTGGATTTCTATCGAAATTGATTTTTTAAAAGCTCAGAAAGGTTATTGATGTTGAGTCAACTCTCAAAAATGACAAATTAGTCCTTGTCAAAATGTTTCTTATATTGTCTTAACATTTTGGAAACCTTTCTCCTGTCTTCACAATATCTTGGACTGGGTTGGGAAGCATTACTGATAGGGGCTCCTTGATATTAACTCGATGAAAGAATTGATTATTTAAGTTTTTTACCGTAAATTAAACTATATTTTTGTATTATATATCTAATAGTACAGCAAAACATGACACAACTTGTTGAACTGATCCCAAATCATTGTAAAACACGGCCCGATGTAGCTAAATAATTACAGATCATTGTCGTCTGTATCCCAAGATGTATAACTGAAGTCAGCAAACAAAAGATTAACAAAAGAACAAAAGATGCAAAGTTATAATGAAACCGTTATAACAAACGGAGGCCTATCAGTTGATAATATAAGATACATCTTCCTTTAATGGTTGACTTTCTCAACCATACAGCTTTCCTATGACAACCTGTTTACTGTATGAGAAAGAACATTAGAGTTGTGAAGTATGTTAGCTTTGAATGAATTTCCCCAAACTATTAAATCTAAATGATCTCTTTATGAATTTGGTTTAACAATATATTGCTCACTACTTTTTTTGTTTTTACTTCCATACACCACATTCATATGATAATAATTTTCTTCAAACATCCTGCCTCTGGTGATGTTTTTGCAATGTGTACTCCAGGTTTAAAGTTATCTAAAAAAAAACAGAAGGGAATCTTAAAAATCATTTATCATTTCAGCACTTAGCTCCCGTACCTGAAATAAAAATAACAGCAACATATTCATATTCACTGCGATCAGGCCATATTTAAAGGTCAAAGAACATATTTGTTAACAAATGAGGTACCTGATGATAAAAGATAAGATGGTGAAGGTACATATTATTTCTGAAATGTCATTGCATATCTTGTACACATTTACTCAATCCTGGAAGTAAAACATGTTGAATGTTAAAGGGACAGTAAACTCATTTTAAAGTAATACATATTTTGTTTTATTATTATGAAAAAAAAAAAAAATTCCAGATGTCTGGCATCATCCCTGGTGTCAGGACACCTTAAAATCTGCGCTGCAGCAGCTCCGTCACGTGGGGTCATGCGTCATCGGCGATACCCGTCGCTTCATCGGTCAGGGCAGCAATTACAGCACAATACGATCAATACGAAGCGATACATTTGATAAAATCATAGTTACCTGTGAGGGGAATGGACACCACAGGAGTTAGACACAAAAGATAAGAAAGTATCTTTCTTCAGAATACCTTCTGGAAAGACTGGAGAGTAATGGAATGCAAGGATAAACAGGCTGAAAATAACCAAAGATCCAAGAATCTGCCACGAGTACCTCACCCCGGATAATTCTGAAAGAGATTTGAATGTAAGATCATTTTCGGACAAGTGGATGATTAATTCACGGCTGGAGGCGCAGAAGGTATTGCACAAATATTTTTACGACCAGATTATCACACGATTATGACACTCGCGAAAAGTAAACAATATCAAAAGTGATAGAAAGGTCAGTTGATTGAGCTTGTTTCCCCCGGGGCGTGTTACCAATTTACAACAATTGCTGCAGATTTTTTTTGGGGGGGGAGGGGGGTTATCTCCTTGATTGGTATCATATAGGGGCTTGTATAGTTTGCAGTTACAATGCAGTTATAAAATCGGGTCACAATTATAGGGGATAATTACACCCCCAGCTGAGTGAAAAAAGGGAACTCCTCTTCTGAATCAGATGATGATGACATGATTTCAGATGATTTTGTGATAAATAAATGTGAAAAGCTTGTTATGTTGTCACTAGCTGTATATTTATATAATAGCACTGATATGGATTCACCCCGGTGTCTATGATTGCATCATTTCCGCTGTGAGGGAGCGAATCATAACTTATGATTTTTTTTTTTTTTTTTTTTTGTCCAAGGTCCCCATTGATCATAAAAATGCCACCAAAACGTTTGTTTAATTATGTACTTCAAATAATACCCCAGGTTCATTTTGACTTTACTGTCCATTTAACTTGAATTATGTAGTATCATAATTTCATACAATAGGCTTGCTTGGCACCCTACTTACACACCGGCTAAATTGCTCATCCAACACATTAGTGCTTGATGGTCAGAAAATAGAAACAAATTCCTGAGTGGAAAATGTTAAATGATGCCTATGGTACCAAGTTACTAGAACATTACTGATGTCCGATTTCATGTTACACGACAAGCAAATTCCTTTTTTTTTTTACTTAACAGTTAGTTGTTATTTCAGACTTGATGTCTGCCCTGCTTAGTATATTGTGTAACATAATATGGATTGTCAGAGTCTCAGATTTTTCAGTATCTCATGAATTGTAAAAAATAAATAAAAGGAGAATCATTTCTCAGTTTCTCTTCACTCATATTCCTAGAAAAACTGGAATGCAGCCGTTAGACACCTTTTAGACAGCTTTTGATTTTTTAACTCGAAGCATAACGGTGGATGCCTGAAATTTAGAAGCTTTGAGACGGTCCACTGTGTACTGTTTACAGTTTCCTGAAAAAAAATATTCACACAAATTAGATCTCATTTGAATATGACATATCTCGATGTTAAAACTCACACTGAAACAAATGGCACGGTACGGTATTTTTCAGAAATTCAGCAGCTGTGAATGTACGATTGTGTTTCAGTTTGATGTAATCAGATGAGTATAAAATAAGAAATCAAACTGTGAGCATGGACAATAAATATTGGTTTGCAGCAGGTGTGACCTAGGACCTGCTTTTTTCCATGGGGACCACAAAAACAGCAAAGAAGGAGCAACATATCATTATCCACAAACATATAAAAGCGCCAGTGCAAGTGTGCACAAGGTGCACAAGCATTGAAAGAAGTAGGCAAGGAAAACACATATCTTGCTAACAAGTACACAAGTAAACACACAAAGACGCTCCATGCAATCAGGGCATAAATTTGGAACAAGTCAGAAGTACAATCTGCCTTTGTATAGTCTGTTTATTCAGTTCAACAGGCACCCTCCCTATGGAAAATCCACACAGAAACCCTTTGTGCTGGGAAAACAAATGTAACAGACAGCAAAATTGGATGTTGCTTCAGACTTGTAGAAGGTGGTCTTTGAGTAAGAAAAGGCAGAAATTGGTGTCAGGATAAGCTGCAGTTGTAATTACTCAGGACAATTTGCATTTTGAAGCACAATCCTATTTCCTTTTATGTCGATATATATATATATATATATATAGAGTCAGTAGTACTGATATTGGTGAAAGGATACTCAGAAGAAGGATGATGTGGGACTCAGCCACAAACTGAGCTTGACTGCTGCCGTGAATGTAACTCTGTGGAGGAGACAAAGAGAAGGACAGAGGCAGATGGAAAATACCCATAGTGAATTTTCTTCAGTTAAAGAAATGTAGCATGAAATGTATAAATAAAGTCGTTGCTAAATTCATTAATATTGATTTCACATTTTGTGACAAAAAGTTCTTCCCTGTACTTAAAATGACCAAAAATGGTAATGACCAAAACTATGTGGACACACCTGAATTGAAGTGTTTCATTCAGACCCATTATCACAGGTGCATGTGGTCTGCTTTCACCGTAATGTGGGTCATTATGAATTCAAGCACGGTATAAAAGATGCTACCTTCGCAATAAGGCAGTTTATGAAGCATGCGTTATATTTTGCAGTCAACAGGAAGTGGTGCAACTGTAAACGACCTGTATTACTGCGTCGTACCAACTGTAAGGTGGTGATGGTGGTGGAGGATGGGTAACTGCAAGAGGTTGTTGAATCTATGCAAGAGCCATAACGGAATCTGCATTTTTCCCCCAATCAGATATTTCAGTGCATTGATTCTCAAATTGTTGGGGGGGCATGGTGAAATGGAACGGGTATGCATGTGACCCCGGGAAACATGCACACACACGCACACGCACACATGCACACACATCAAAGTGTGTGGATAAAGGGTGGAAGGCTCAAAACACTTTCTTCTTTCTGGTAGGCGCTAAACAGAGAACAATTGAGAAACACTGATTTACTGTGTTTGCTGATTAGGTAGCAGTCCTGATAAGAGTTGACAGAAACCTATGAATGCTATGGAAGGGTGCTTCTATACATCAAGTCTTATCTTTATTATTGGGTACACTGGGCCATCAAATACAAAAGGGAAGAAGATAATACCATCCCAGATACCTAGAAAAAATGTGGCAATAACAGTCAGTTTCTCCTAGCACTAGAGTTCTCATTCATTACTTTCCCTGACTTCATGTCATTTCAATTGTATAAGAAAAGACACAATCATTTTTTTTAAGCATTCTTTTCAGCCATGGACCTTGTTGCAGTCAAAATTGTGTTAAATACTTGCTATACCTTAACAGACACAAAAGACTGAGTAAATCATGGAGGGTATCTTCAAAGAATAAACAGTATTATGCAGCAAAGCAACAAGAAATATTATTGCTTGTGTTTTCACACATATTTCTGTCAAATACCTGAATAGGAAAAAACAATTTCTGAGTCACAATGATAGTATATACTAGTGCTACCTTTTCACTGAGTGGGCAGTAAGGTCAGTCTAACCCTATAGGAAAATACCAGACTGACTGTAAGGTTTTGTGAACTCATTTAGTTTCAGACTTAAAACAAATAGAACCCACTTGAGACATTTTCATGCTGTATTTTTTATTTTATACAATTTCCTGTCTCAATGTTGCTTCCATATCTTTAAGGAGATAAAACCAGTGTACGAAGCACTACACGTCATTAAATACACAGTCAGTCAAACAGTATAAAAACGGGGTCATGTATGGTGCAAACAAAAAGAATCCATTCATGTATTCATTTGGAGAATCATATATATTAAAGCAGATTCATGACACTGTGATTATATGTTAGCATCTGTCGTTTAACAATGTCAGTCATAGGATTAATAAAAGGGAAAGGAATAAAAAGAATGGTCATTTCCTTTTTTGCAAAGGATTTCCATTCATTACCAACCTTAAATTAACACAATGTATTTGTCTGTAAATGTATTTTAGTCATCTTTCTGTATTTGGATCACTGTCTGCTGCACAACAATTGTCTAATCTATTGAAGAATGTATTCCATGCAGCGTAATCTGAGGTAATTCTGCACAAGCAAATTCTTTGATAAGATGCCAGACGTCTTTATCAAGTGACGTCTGTCTCTGTGTGATGAAATAGTTATGCAAAAGAAGACAAAGTGGTGGTCTTGTGGAAACGAGACAAATGGAGGAAAAGAGATATGGAAAAAGCATTTCAGTGAGTTCAACCCCTGAAGATTATCATTAACCAAAGTTTTATGTCACATCAAAGCTGTTCTTTTTATTTCTTTTTATTTCATTGCCCCAGTGTTTCTTTCCTTTTCATACACGAGCGAGGATAGAAAAAAGGAATAGAGGATGACATAGGGGGAGAAGCAAAGGGTGAATAACTTTTTCTTGCTTCACTTGAGAGAAATTAAGTATTTTTCACTCTCCTCAAGTCTGCAAGAGATCCTTTTGTCTTCAGCAAAACTTGTTGCTCTGCATCAATTATTACAGGAAGTTCACAACCTACAAATACAACGGGCTCCGATAGGCCGTTTGTAAGTTGTTATTTATTTAACTTCAATCTCTAATTGCCATTTGAGGTCATTTAAATACCATTACTACTCTAAATACAAGAGTACTTTTCCATTAGACGTATCAGAAACAACTATGAGAGTTATGAGGAACTTCTGTGATTTTTTTAATATTAGTTAAACTAGTCTAATAACAGGCATTTCAATTTCTTTTTCAGATCTGGACAAACATAAATGATCACTGAAATCATTGAAGTTTCAAAGAGCAAAAGCACCTTTGTAAAATGGAGAACTGTGTGGGGAAAAAATGTCCTTTGAGGAAATGGCACAGCTGTGTCAATTTAAAAAGGGCACACACAAAGGCTTAACCGTATGAATAAACCTCAGTCTCCCTCAAAGTAGAAAATTAACAGTAACTTGGGGAATATTTGCCAAATCAAGTTCAGATAGTGATAGCTCAAACAACCCATAATAAGCACTTTCTTTGGCTCCTGCAAATCCGTGCAAAGATTTGCAGGAGCCAAAATAGAAAATTAACAGTAACTTGGGGAATATTTGCCAAATCAAGTTCAGATAGTGATAGCTCAAACAACCCATAATAAGCACTTTCTTTGGCTCCTGCAAATACACGCAAGGAATTTGTAAAGGCAAAACCCTGTTTTTATTTCAAACATGTTAAAATGATTTTCTAAAATAATGAAAAGTGTATTTTTCAAACTTGCAAGAAACAGGACAAATTCTGTTAACATTTTTTTTGCATAAATCAGCAAACTATTTGGAAAAAGACAACTTTTATTAATCATCATATCATGAAAAGACAAATACTGTATTTGCTACATGGCTAATACACAAATATCAAATTGAGATTTTAAGTAAAAACAGAAATTTTCAAAATTTCAAAAATAGGAAAAGTCCCCTCTATACATGTGACATATATTTAGTAGGTGATTGAACAGACTTTGAGTTTTAATACAAAACCCAAAACTTGACTTGAATGATTCAAGACCAAGCTGTAAAATTAATTCAGAAAAACAAATCAATTTCAACATATTAAAAAAATGAAAAAGCACACATTGAGTACGTGGGTGTTATGTGAAATGGAAATAACTGTGAACAGATGGTCGGACACGCTGACTGAAAGAACAGAAAATCTTGAAAAAAAATAAAAATCCAGTGACAGGATTTTTCTTTTATGACCACAAAGTAAACTAATGTTGCTTCAAACTGCTTTTTGGGGACACAGCTCTCTGCATGCTGCCTTCCTGTACAGGAACACAACCCACAGATGGAGGCTATGAACAACAGTCGAGTTGGGGGGGGGATGAAAAATTCCTCAAGCAATTCCAATTAATCTGATAGATGAGAATACAGGAGTTCAATTTATTAATGTGCAAAAAATTGAACCACCACTGTAGCCTACATCTGCGTGATGAAGACCTGTGAATAAATGTATGTTTGTGAGTGAGTATGCTTAGGAATTTGTCTGTATGAAATGTGTGTTCATTAAAAAAGATTTCAAGGTGGTATGGACATGTCAACCAACATGTGGATTAATGAAAGTCTGTTGCTTCATTTTCTGTTTGTTACACATATGCAGATTCATTTTTATATTTGAATAAGACTGTATAAGACTGGAAATTTTTTTTTTTTTTTTTTTTTGCTGAATACAGAAAGATACTACGCAAAAAAATCGATTGGATTGAGGAATATCTATTCAGAAAATGTGAACAAACATATGAAGACAAACTTCAATGTTTTAATTTGTTAGTGATGATTCTGTGAATGAAGAACAACATACAACAAGAAGAACTTGATTTCTAAAGGCTTTTGTTACAAACTGGAAGAGCTGGAAGTGTATTTGTCCATGATTACAAAGCAAACATTATACACATACAGTAGATCTGGAACAACCTAGAGCATTACCTCTAGGTTGGAAATACTGACAGTATGAAGTATCTAAAAAGAATGTTTTCCCAGTTTTTAAAGAACAACATTTCTAACCTATCAGCTAGTATACATGAAAATTTGGGGACAGGCAGTGCTTGCAAGAAAATGTCAAATTATCATATGGGTCCTTTGGAGGAAATGTATAACTATATACGGATGCACATAACTTTTCTATACAGCATAGTGACTCATTCATCCCATCTCCTGAAATAGTCTCACTAGGGTTCTACATACATTGAATCAAATTCATGCAGTGACTGTCCGCTACTATTTAAAACGATGGTCACTGACCACAGGTGGCACAGAGAAGACACCGTCTCCGTCTGCATTAAGAGAGATCGTACGGAGAGGGTTTGCTCCTTCAAGTTCCAGGGAATCCAAATCTCAGCGAACCTCTACTGGTCAGAAAATACATCAGCTCTGTAAAACAAAAAGGCCCAGCAACAACTACACTTCCTGAGACCGCTGTGACAGAACCGGAGAAGACACTGCTGGTGACCTTCTAGTTGTGCCACCGTTGAGACTGTGCTGGCACACTGCATCACAGTGTGGTGCACTGGCTGTTCTCCGGCACACAGGAAAGCTCTGCAGAAGGTCATAAAAACTGCAGAAAAGATCATTGGCTGCCCTCTGCCTCCCCCCTGGAAGATATTTTCAGCTCTCCGTGCCTCTGCAGAGCCTAAAAAGATTGCAAAAGACAGTTCCCATCGTGGATACTAACTGTTCACTTTACTGCCCACTGAATGGAGGCACAAGAGCGTAAAAGATGAACAAAAAGACTCGAGAACAGCTTCTATCCCTTAATTCCACCAAGTGCACTTTTATTCGACTCTATTGGTTTCTACTTGTTTTATAATAGAGCCCATAGGGGAATGAGGTTAAGTTATTGATTTCCTCAATGAGGCTTTTCACTGCCATTTTTGGTTGTGTTGAGTGAAACTTTGCCATTTTGAACTCTATAAAAAGTTGTTCTGCAGCAAGTTGTGCAGAGCTATGCTTTGGTGGGCTACCCCTTGTCACTCTTAAAAGAATATTTACTCTACTGCAGTCAACTCATTCTTGTGCAGGAAATCATTCCCCTTAAATAAATCTCAGGAGTGAAGTAAATTTTATCACATTTTATCTCTTTTATCACGTTCACATTTTTACTTTTAGATGTCTGCATTTCATTTGTTTTCATATTCACTCAAAACTGTAGGACTTAACTTAATGAAAATGGATACCAAAACACTTCTGGCTCTCAACGAGAGTGGACGTCTTTCTTCTGTCTCCTGTTGTCACTATCTCTCTAAGTCATACTGACTCACTGATTCTCTGCAAAATGACAAGGGGAAGAGGAAAATCGGGGGATACTCTAGACCGGATGGTCTCATCTATGAAATAGTTAAAGAGCGAGTTAAAGAGCGACTCTGATAAGTTAAGGAGTGACTTTGATAAAAAGTTTGAAGAAAAGCTAAAACCGGTGCTAGACGCCATGGAAGAAATGAAGAAAATGCAGAAAGACATGGACCGAAGGATTGTTGTCTTAGAACAGGGACAACAAAGAATGGATGAATTGGAACAAAGCATTCGTATAAATGATGTGATCACCACTGGAATCAAAATCAAGCTGAGGAATTACACACATGTCAAGCGTTGACATCGAGACTGTGGAACGACAAGCGAGTTCTCAACTGAGGGATCTGGAGATAACTATAGACCCGGACCAGAATGAGACACGTTACCCACTACCATCTGGACAAACACCTGCAGTGCTGATAAAATAATCACAAACACAAAATTGCTTTTCTGAAACAAGGCTTCAAACTGAAAAAAAAAAAAGTCTACATAAAGAATTGTTGATTCTAGGGGAATGGGAATTTCACAAGCCTATTGGGTTCTACCCGTCAGCCCTTTTTTTTTTTTTTTTTTTCCGGATGTTGTTGATATAAATGTGATGAAGGTGTGAAGAATTTTTTATATTAACATGTCTGAAAAAAATAAACTAAATAAGTAAGTAAGTAAATAAATAAATATTAATGTTAAACACTATGGTACATTACGGGATCTTTGTTAGCATGTAGCCTTTACTACAATAGCAGGAAGATGAGCAGGACAAGCCATGCACAGTTGTTCACTGTTTAGTGAGGTGCTGCAGAGAACAGGTTCAATTATTCTACAGCTGCAAACAGTCAACCTCCAACAGTCCATCACCTGTCATGCAGTCTGATTGAAAACTACTTATGGCAAAAAAAATAACAGTAGACATGAAATGTGTTTGCCAACAGTTTTACAGCCACTTGTTTGACTGTTAGTCGCAGCCCAGATAAGCTTATTGCTATTTAATGTGATGCACTTAATGCAACATGTAATCAATCAAAGACGCACTTACCCACAGACACACGCACGCACGCACACACACACACACACACACACACACACACACACACACACACGCACACACACACACACGAGAAATAATTATACGTCCTTGTCCTTCCTTCTTGACTTGTTCTAAAACCAAAGTACTATGATGCGCTAACTGCACTACGGGCTTGACAACCTTTACAAATAGGTATAGCCATCAGTTTCTACCTTGCATCATGGACTTGCGTCTGGTTTGAATGTGTGTTTGTGTGTGTTTTGTTTGGTAAAGGTCAGGAGGCACTCAGACAGGAAGAGGGATAAATGAAAAGTCAACAAAGCAGAAAAAACAGAGGCGAGGGAACAAGTAAGGTAAAGGAAGAGAAACTGAAATGGGCTTCATTACATAAAGGAAAGGACAGGTATGACTGAGTTCACTACAAATTAGTATGATGACAAGCAATCTTGAACAAACTTTGTTGAGTAAGGTCGGCTAAATGCGTCCACACGATAAGATTGTAAAAAAAAGAGAAAGCTAAGGGTAAAGACGACAGTTTGAAGGATGATACACACAATCAAAACTGTAAATTATTAATGAGAGGCGAAACGTCTTCAAGAAACTCTCTTAAGTTCAGTGGATTGATTTAAACAGCTTTGGAGAATGAAGACACAATCCTTGATCTATTCCTATAACTGGAAAAAGAAGTAACATTAACAAGGAGCACACTGGGAGCGCTTTATCCAGAACAGCTGAGGGACTAAGGGAAGGTTCACTGAACCCTTCGTTTTGAATAAATATGGGAGGTTATATGCGCAATTCAGGTGATGCTTTAAAATCTCATTATCTACTCCATGTTTATGCAGCTTGTTCTTTACACACACTTCAGGGAAAGTTGGGTTTAATTAACTCAAAAGCCAATTAAGTAATTTAAAAAGCCATTTTATTATTTGAAGCCATGTCAATCATGAAAATGAGATGACTTCCGATTTTCTTGACAGCGTGCATTTTCTTATATTACATTTATGAGATTACATTTGGTGACAATGATTTTTAAAAGAATTACTAAGGTGTAGCTAGCTCAAAAAAAAAAAAAAAGAAATTTCTCACCTTCTGATTGTCAAGTTGTCAATGTGTGTATGTGTGTGTGTGGGTTTGTCTGTATGTGAATTTATGAGAGAGAGATTACTTAAAATGTTATAAGAATATCTTCATAATTTGTATTTGCTGGATCTCCAAAAGTCTGTACATTTCCCATTTTTTAATGTCTTTATATGTGTGTCTAAGCAAAAACACAAAGAACTTGCGGTAGTTTCTTGGCCACACACTGAGATGCTCACTACAATTTCATCTTGCTTGGTCAAGTCATTTGTCAGCTGGCAGATCCTTTCAATAAAACCTACCTGGACTCCCTTGCTCATCATTTTAAAGGAATTACTCTGTCGGAGGGGAGTGAGGAGAGTGTGGGATTATAGAGGAAGGTGTGAGGAAGATTCATGGAAAGTGGAGAAAAGTAGGAAAAGGAAAGATAAGACTGGCATCTTTTCAATACGGTCTGCCTGGTTCTGTTGTAGGATGGAGAAAGCAAAAGGATTTGCAGAGAGCATAAGGGGTGTAGATGAATTTAGACATGGTATCAAGGAATGGAGGAAATAAGAAAGAGAAGAAGGCAATTCACACAGGATGTAATGTAGCTGTCCAGGATGCTATTTTGGTTGAATAGCTGCAAAACAGCAGTCTAGCCAGAAAGTTTAAAAAAAAAAAAAAAAAAAAAAAAGTGGAGTTAAAGCATGTAAGTCAATGAGGCTACTGCTGTAGAGGAAATGGAAACAGAAAGGGAAATGATTAAGGTCAAACTATATAGAATAATATAGGCAGGCTTCAATGTATTCACACAATTTCGCATTAGAGGCTCACTTCTTCTCCTTTGGGCTTCTCCCTTCAGGGGTCGCCACAGCCAATCAGCTGCCTCCATCTAACCCTGTCCTTTGCATCCTCTTCTCTCACACCAACTACCTTCATGTCCTCTTTCACTACATCCATAAACCTTCTCTTTGGTCTTCCTCTAGGCCTCCTGCCTGGCAGTTCAAAACTCAGCATCCTTCTACCAATATATTCACTATCTCTCCTCTGGACATGTCCAAACCATCTCAGTCTGGCCTCTCTGACTTTTCTCCACCCGTTCCATCCTGCCTGTACACGTTTCTTCACCTCTTTTCTAAACTCTCCATTGCTCTGGACTGTTGACCCTAAGTACTTCAAATCCTCCACCTTCTTGATCTCTTCTCCCTGTAACCTCACTCTTCCACTTTGGTCCCTCTCATTCACACACATGTACTCTGTCTTACTGCGGCTAACCTTCATCCCTCTCCTTTCCAGGACAAACCTCCACCTCTCTAGCTTCTCCTCCACCTCTTCCCTACTCTCACTGCAGATCACAATGTCATCTGCAAACATCATAGTCCATGGAGATTCCTGTCTGACCTCGTCTGTCAGCCTGTCCATCACCATAGCGAACAAGAAGGGGCTCAGAGCTGATCCCTGATGCAGTCCCACCTCCACCTTGAACTCCTCTGTCACACCTACAGCACACCTCACCACTGTCTTACAGTCCTCATACATGTCCTGCACCGCTCTAACATACTTCTCTGACACTCCAGACTTCCTCATACAATACAAAACGTTTCAGTATCTTAATGAAAAATTTCACATAGTTTTCACCTACTTTCACCTTTTCTTTTCATATTAATACACACACTGCTGTGGGTGGAGCCACAATCATGTTGAATTGATCATACCAAATACAGTTCATAGATTTGAGAAAACAACCGTTCAGGAGGGTTTACATTGAACCCTACTGAGCATTTTCCTCATTTTTTCCCCCCTCTTGGATGTCATTAAAGACGTGCATCACTACAACCTGCTTTGTTTCACTCATTCTGTGCTGCTTGAGACACCATTGTTGAAAAGATTGAGATTTCTTAACAAGATCATAAACAATAGAGTATAATATGAAACCATGGACGATTCTCCATTGTCAAATGAGAGATTCTGTCATATCACATGACCCTAGGTTTTGAATTCTTTTTTTTTGAATGAATGATGTGACACTCTTCAGTGACTGCAAAGGTGAAGCTATTTGTCATGAGATAAAGCCATGCTATGTTATTTAATTAATCAGAACTCACAGAGTTCTAATATTTATCTCAAAGAAAACATTTTTTTCTGTATGGATGCTTGTCTGTGTGGAATGTATTGTAAGTTGTAGAAAAGGGAATATGGAAACAACCACTACCTGCGAGCTGCAAAGGATAAGGAATAAACTACTGACAAATGACAGAGAACCTGCAGAGCCTGAAAATAATAATGCAGACCAAGAGATGAAACATTTCATATGGAATAGGAGATGAAAGGGCCAAGGAGGTTGTGATGCCTTTTTATTATCTCTTTCTGTTCACTTTATGAGAGTGCACTCTGGTTTGTTGCGTGTTTGTATGTCTTCTCTACGTGTGAAGCCACAGAGAATACCAATACTCAATCTCTGCATGAGCTGATCTAGCATTTCCAAACAACCACACAGCTTTGTATGCTTGTGTTCTCATGACCTCATGCATCACTCACTATGGAGGCATTTTTTTTACATATGAATATACATTTGACATGCATTAGACAATAATAGCATGGACCAACGGTTATGTCTTCATAGTATATTTCCTTCATGCTGTTTATACCACTTTCTTTCTCTCTATCATGCGAATTTTTGTCATATTTTTGCCATTTAATTTCATTCTTGGATGAACAGACTTAAATGATGAGCAGCAACCTTATACCTGCACAATTCTGCAAGTGTGTACAGATATTGGTAATAAGTGGCAACTGCCCAAAAAAGCCAACATATATCAGAGAAGCAGAAATAGATAAATGGGTAAATAAAACAATATTGATATTAGCACACAGGAACTGCTGCCAGCTGTCCTGAAACACAGTTGCTTTGTCAGCATTCATGAATTATCAGGTGGCAATTGCGTAAATGGCTGCATGTTATTTGGGGTAAAGAGTATTTTTTTCTGTTTTTGATCTGATATAACTTTATTATCAAAGGGACAGAAATCAAAGAACATGGAGTAACAGGCAAGAGAAGAAGGAAAAAGATGGTGGGATAGAAGAGGAGAGGAATAAAAGTGATGAAAGGTTGAGTATCTAAAAAAAAAGAGAAAAGAGGGGGCAGCAAAGAGGAAAAAAATAATTGATTGTTATTCATACCACTTGTCCATTCTGGGGGTTTTTGTGGGCGTAGGGAGGACCTCTGATGTGATTCCACATTTGGCCAGATGTCATTGCAAACACTACACACTAGCAGACAGGGAAAGGGGGAAATAAAGGGAAAGAGATTAGCATACACATATACACACTATCCAAATTATTTTTAGCAGAAAAAGTGAAAAACATAAACAACCCAACTTGACTCCAGTTTGTTAAAACTGGATAAAATATTCTAATGAGGAGAGATACCCAACTGTGACTTGTGAGGGTGAACGTTTTTGGCAGGATGTGTCCAATCCAACAGAGGATTAAAATCCAAATCTAAAACCCAGTGTGTGTGTGTGTGTGTGTGTGTGTGTGTGTGTGTGTGTGTGTGTGTGTGTGTGTGTGTGTGTGTCATACCAGTGCAGCCATGGCCCATCCAGTCTTGTTGTAGATGAATTCCAGGTTGTTCCGTCTCAGATACAAGAGACCTCCAACGAGAGACACTAACAGTGCCAAAGCAATAGTCCCTGAATAATTAGGTGGACGGAAGACACGGATCTAAAGCGATGGGGAATTAGAAAAAGAGCGATCAAGAGAATTAGACTTATGTAGACTTAGTATTACCTATCGCATGCTTTTTTTGCAGTTGCAAGGAGTGGAATTTATGTATGGTAACAATATGGGTGAATTGCCAAACTTTTTTCATTGTTGTTGCTGCTAAACAACTTTTCAGCATCAATGTTGCATCGTGTGAATGCGCAGCTGCAGGATGTGCATCGTCAAGTCAGGAAAATTATTCAGAGGCACCATGTTACTGTTTTGCTGATTGATAGAGAGGAGTATCCTCATGAATCTCATTTTCTACAATAAATGAACAAATCTCTCTCAGAGAGGTTGTTTGTATTTTAAATTGCTTGAACATTCTTATTTATTAAATTTCAATCTATAAGTGTCATTTCAGTTAAGGTAAGATATACTTTATTGATCCCAAACTGGGAGGTCATTAAAAATTTAAATGAGTTTACTACTCTAAATGTGGAATTACTATTCCCCAAAACTTATCAGAAACAATTACAGGACATAAAACTAAAATAAAAGTAAAATAAAAATAAAATACAAATAAAATAAAGTAAAGTAAAATAAAAAATAAATAAAAACAAAATAAAATAAAAATAAAAATCAAGTTTCATTTCACTCAAATTTATATCTGCCCACCAAAAATATTGGCATCATAAAATCAATAGAAAAACACTAAAAACATATAATATCATGTTAGTAGCCCATAGGAACCCCCATTACCCACAGTGCCGAAGAAGCCACTGAAAACAAGACTGTGAAGTGTGAGACTTAACATCTGTCCGCCACAAATACTGGACTCTTAAAATCACTATAATCACTATATAAGCACATAATATCATGTTCCTGTACTATAAATAAGAATAAAAACATATAATATGATAAAATACGGATGGATGTATATTTCCAATATCTACCGTTTAGCGCCACTCGTGATTCACACAATTGCTTTTAATCTAGATTAGTTTACGGTAAGATTTTGCTCCTTATAATTTAATCCTTGAGGAGCAGAATAAGAAAACACTTCAAGAAACTCTCAACCATTTTTTTAAGCGCATCCAACAACATCAGCTGTTGATGTGGATGATCCACTGTATGATATTATAGCATGTAACATGTAGCATGGAAGAGGAGAAGGATGAGGGAGTTATTGCTGGTAAGAGTCAGAGTCACTATCACTATCATCACTAACCTTTGCTGTAACATCCATAACAGACAGTAAAGTATCAAAGGTACAAAGCCTGACACTGAGACGCTAACAGGGACAACAATAAACAACCACAAAAAGGGGAGATGAGTGTTGGAGATGCTGCAAGTAAAGTACTGCACTGTTAGTCTACCACAAAAATGTGTAACCCCAATCATTATCAATAAAATAATGGTTATAACGGACAATCAGCATCAACAAAATTACCTTTTGTGTTACTCATTCATTTTTAATTCCCACTCTTCTCTCTCTACTTTTTTCTCTCGCTTCCCCCCCATCAGCTGATATCAGCTATAATTTTAATGTATAAGTATAATGTATTAAGAATTTGCATTTGAGGCAAAATCTAATCGTAGATCATCTCTTCAATCCATGGTAAATGATCAAATTGCAAATGAGCACAAGGCAGCTCTGCAGAATTCTATTAAATATAAAATACACGAATAATCGAGATCCAGATCTATGGAAATTTTGTGCGTGTGTGTGTACATGTGTGTGTTCGTGGCCATAAAGCAAATCTGTCAAGAGGCAGTGCTATGAACAAATGCAAGATAAAAGGGTGTGAATGTTCCATAAGACTACACTCATACGTGTCACCAACACTGATTATTTCACGGACAAAAATGCATGTACCATCTGCTTCTGCTTCTCTTCTGTGTCAGCCTAACATGAAACATGCTAAGACTATGGGTATGCATAGGGTATGCAACCCTAACGGGCAGGTGACACACTTCTGTATGCAATACAAGTGCTCTTAAGGAACAGGTTTATCTCTGTGTATTAAGTAGAATAGAAGAACACAGCAAGAACTTATAGGTGCTAATTGTACAACAGTACATGCCTCACCAGATGCCTCACCCATCCTTGTCAGCCTTCAACGTTAAAAACATTCAATTTATATCATTTAACTTCAACAAATGCATTCATCTCAGCATTTTATAAAATTGCAAATCTGTCCTCTCATTTTCTTTCCTATAAAGATGAAATAAAGAGACTGAAAGCTAAGCATGTAAGATGGAAAATTCATCTAGATGCATCAACTACATCTGTCAGTACACAGCTGACAAGTTGTTCAGAAAAAGACACAATGACACAACCAGACAACTTCAATGTATTGGCAAATTCAGAAGAGTTTAAATATTTTTGCTCCCCATCAACCACTTAGAATCCAGTAGCTTCAATAATTCTTTTATGCCAAAACATAGTGCCTTTATTGGCCAGTCTCCTGTAGTTTCTTCTGAGAGCACAAAGTTTAATATATCTTTAGGGTTCATCAAACATTTTTATCAAACTTAAATGTGTAAAATTAGTAGGTGTGGAGAATGTTAATTGAACACTGATGGAAACTACCCAACCAAAGTTTCTCTGAAAATGTGGACGTCTGACTGCCTCAACTCAAATACATTCTAATTAAATTAATCTGAATTTTAATCACTATTCATCAGAAGCTCTTTTCCATTATTTTGAAATTTTATTGGCTCAAACTAAACTGCTTATGCCAAAAACTACATGTTTTGTAATTATATGCATTTTTTTCTTGTGTATGAGTCACTGTAAAAGTGTGTGAATTACCTGAACATCTGTACGATCTGCAATCCACTTTGCCAGCTGCTCAGAAGCAAAGCCAATCCTTTGCAGGTCAAATGTATCGGCCCTCTTTGGCTTTCCCTTAGCTGGGAAATGCATGAAGGTTGGAGCACTGTTCATGTTTAACTGTAGAGGAAGGGGAAAATGATGGTAAGAGGACATCAACTTAAAATCAAATGACAAAACATTCAAAGACCATACATTATTATAAAATGAAAATATAGAAAAATGCTTGGTCTCACACCAAGTTATTTTAAATTAATGTGTAATTTGTGATTTTCTTGTACTTGCTTTTTTGTACTTGTATTACTTACTCCAATTATTATGACAAAAAAAATAGAAATGACCTTCAATTATCCATATTTGACATTCTCCGGTTCTGTTTAACAATATGTAAAGAACCAAAAAGAAAAGTATTTAAATTGTAAAACTACTGTATTCTTGACTTTTCTTTTGACGTGAATAATTTCTGCAAGTAACAATGTAACTCTTGTTGCACGTGTCGCACACATCTTTAAATCACTTAAATTACTTATTTAGCAGTAATTCAGTTTGTCACTGCTGTGTCATAATGGTAAACATAGAAATCTATTAACTGAGCAAACAACAAAAAACAAAGACAAAAAAAACAACAATGACAAAACATCACCTAGAATTTTCAGTCTAGATATTATTATATTCCAAAGCTGCAAGTGTCCAAAGTCTATTTCTTTATCAGTGGCATTTTGAAAGTGTACAACACCTGCAAAATGCTGTCCACATCTTGATGTCAACATCTTTAGATTGACATTCAAAAGGCATAGTATACAAAAAACATGTGAAGCGAGATGGAACCTGTATGTGTGTATGTATGTGAGCATGTCGGAGCACAGTCCTCACTGAGGGCTTAGTCACATAATAATATAATCAATGCAACATCTTTACATTTGATGGATTTTAATATTGTATGAACCACTTAAGGGAAAGAAAGAAAAAGACAAAGCTGAAATGCTTGTATGTCCTTCTCGAATATGTCCTTTTATCTATGAGCACACATTTTTTTTGCCCACATTTTTTTCTCAATTGCACAATGTTGTGTGTCATTGCATCTTTGTCTGCATATATAATAACCTTTTAAATACACTTTATGACTTTACCTCTATGGTTTTCTGTAGGGTTTTTTGCTGAACTACATCTGAAGTTTTTAGACAGCCCCATTCTAATGGAAATTTGTTGGCAGGTGAGTGGTATATTGTAGATGATGGGAGAAACAAGAGCAATGGGAGGAGGGAAAAAATAAATAAATATGAATCAATAGACAAGAATGGACAAAGAAATGTAGAGACTTGTAAGAAAGGAGTGAAGGACAGCCGCAGGAAAAGCAGGGGATTGATGACGGAAGAAAAACAAGCAATGTCTATATGTGATAATATGTTACTCAAGACACCTTCCAAACTGTTGGTGCAGTTTAGTTTAGCAAAGCAAATAGTAGACACCTTTGTGTCTACTCCTTATGCCTGACGGTTACTTTATTACACAATGAGCATTTTTTACAGGCTCTCAATCACTTACACGGAATCCCACAGACAAAAAACCGTCTGTGGGAAGAAGCCAGAAAAACCCCAACGGAACCCAGGAAGATAATGACAAAGCAGACAAGGTCGACACGGAAAGCTCCCAGTAGCCAACGCCTTTTAAAAAAACACCAATAATAACAGTGAACATACAACCATTAGTACTTGAGATGAGAAAGAATTCAACCTTCATGTGAAGTTTCATCAAAAACAAAGGAATCAATGCTGCAAGGCAACAGTATTACTCAGTATACCACTGCGCCGAACCATTCTGCTGGGTGCTATGGTAAAAATAATTCTACTACTAATGAATACTATCAGCATGTGCACATTCCCTGGTGAATATTTTCCACATTCCTACAATTCATATTTTATTGACAATTTTCCATTTTTCAGTAATGCTCTGGACTTACAGGAACGATGATATCTTGAGCAGAAGTATGGAGTGCAGTGTGATATAGCAAAGACAACTAAAGATGAATAACAAAAAAAGTCACCACAGGAGATCGGGTAAGGCTTTAACTCGAAAAGAATGAACTAACTTAAGACAAAAATTATTGTGTCCCAAGGAACATTTCTACACTGATCTTTGAATGGTCCTGATCTCGTTGTCATCATAAACCAGCATTGTGACAGCAGGACATCTTAAATCTTCTTATGGCCTAAACAGTCCTTTGCAGAATGTAACGAGATCAGTCATGAGAAGATGCGGCATGTCAAAATATTACGCCACAAAGGATGAATGAACAACAGCTCGATGTCAAAGGGATGTGAAATCATGCTAATATTAGTAGCATTACTTTTATCATTTTAAATGTGCGACTGTGTGATACCTATATATTTAGATACCTGCTGGAAAACATCGGCTCCCTCATCATAGTCCACTATGGTGAAGAACAGCTTGTTGGAAAATGCAGATGAGTAACGCCAAGAGTTCGCCAACACCTGGTACTCCTCATTCGCCTGCCTGTAAGATAGCAGTGAGAGAGACAAGAACAAGAATTAAAAATTAAGAACACAGTCAAAACAAAAACTATTGTCACATTTTAATATGTTAGATTCATGCATATAAGGATTGGAAAACTATAGCACGACATTAGTGTACACATCACGC
Source organism: Antennarius maculatus (assembly GCA_013358685.1). NCBI lineage: Eukaryota > Metazoa > Chordata > Actinopteri > Lophiiformes > Antennariidae > Antennarius > Antennarius maculatus. The sequence goes on from CM023612.1 coordinate 23,424,483, forward strand.
AGTTGTGACTTATGCAAATTAGCGTAATGTTATACTCGTGATGTAAATCTTTATTAACAGTCCCTAATTCATATTTTTGTCTGTATTCTGGCAACTAAATGACACAAATGTGTAATCAAGATGCGTTGATTATAATGTTGTTTATAATTTTTGCCGCCCCTATGAGAAAGATTTCCGCATTACTTGGATTCCCTTTTGTTTCTAAATCTGTTTCCACTTCTTAATCTACTCTTTAGTCTCTAGAAGGCATTTTTTTTGTTTTGAACAAGCTAAGGGCTGAGCCAATGCAAAAATAATAACATGAATGCGTTCAAGAATAGCTACATGCTTCTTCTATTGTGCAAATAAATATAAGCATCAAATATTTACTTGAAATATGTCATACTGTAAAGAGAAGGGCCACAGTTCCCTCTTAGAGTGAAGAACGTAGGGTTTAGTATTACCTTTATCCTTTTACACCACTGGCTATCCCTAATATTCAATACTGGACAGAGGTCATGAACCTGCTTCTGCTATTTTGTTTATTTTATTTTATTTTATTTTAGTTTTATTTAGTGTACTTTAATAATCCCCAAAGGGAAATTAGAAGCTCACTCTAGCTAGAGATGCTTAACTATTTACAAAATCAGAGGAGACTCATTAAGCAACATTCAGCACAAAAACCTTAAAGGGACCAAGTTTGTGGCAATAAAGGTCTGTCTGACTGTTTCCATGGTCTATGCATTCTGATTACTACTCTCAGTTTAACGTGAATAACATGAACAAAAACATGAACATGAAACATGGAAATCTGGATGGTGAATTTTTTTGTGTTTATTTCTGTTTATTTCCACTGATTATTATCTAGTAGTGCTGTAGCAATCTACCTACTTGCCCACAAACACCTCTAAAAATGATTGTACTTATTATTTTAACTCCACTATCTAATTTATCTAATGTTAAACTAAATTTCAGCACCATGGACAGCTCTGTGGATCAGCCTGGGAAAAAGTCTGACCCTGATTCTGTCCATGGTGCTGAAGTTATGACATCATTAGGCTGCTCAAACAATTACATTCATATTATCTATCTTCTTCTTCTTCTTCTTCTTTTCCTTTCGGCTTTTCCCTTCAGGGGTCGCCACAGCGAATCAATTGCCTCCATCTAACCCTGTCCTTTGCATCCTCTTCTCTCACACCAACTACCTTCATGTCCTCTTTCACTACATCCATAAACCTCCTCTTTGGTCTTCCTCTAGGCCTCCTGCCGGGCAGTTCAAAACTCAGCATCCTTCTGCCAATATATTCACCATCTCTCCTCTGGACATGTCCAAACCATCTCAGTCTGGCCTCTCTGGCTTTATCTCCAAAACCTCTAACATGTGCTGTCCCTCTGATGTACTCATTCCTGATCCTATCCTTCCTGGTCACTCCCAGAGAGAACCTCAGCATCTTCATCTCTGCTACCTCCAGCTCTGCCTCCTGTCTTTTCCTCAGTGACACTGTCTCTAGACCAAACAACATCGCTGGTCTCACCACAGTTTTGTACACCTTTCCTTTCATTTTAGCTGAAACTCTTCTATCACACATCACACCTGACACTTTTCTCCACCCATTCCATCCTGCCTGTACACGTTTCTTCACCTCTTTTCCCCACTCTCCATTGCTCTGGACTGTTGACCCTAAGTACTTCAAATCCTCCACCTTCTTGATCTCTTCTCCCTGTAACCTCACTCTTCCACTTGGGTCCCTCTCATTCACACACATGTACTCTGTTTTACTGCGGCTAACCTTCATCCCTCTCCTTTCCAGGACAAACCTCCACCTCTCTAGCTTCTCCTCCACCTCGTCCCTACTCTCACTGCAGATCACAATGTCATCTGCAAACATCATAGTCCATGGAGATTCCTGTCTAACCTCGTCTGTCAGCCTGTCCATCACCATAGCGAACAAGAAGGGGCTCAGAGCTGATCCCTGATGCAGTCCCACCTCCACCTTGAACTCCTCTGTCACACCTACAGCACACCTCACCACTGTCTTACAGTCCTCATACATGTCCTGCACCGCTCTAACATACTTCTCTGACACTCCAGACTTCCTCATACAATACCACAGTTCCTCTCTGGGCACCCTGTCATAAGCTTTCTCCAGATCTACAAAAACACAATGCAGCTCCGTCTGGCCTTCTCTGTACTTCTCTATCAACATCCTCAAAGCAAATACTGCATCTGTAGTACTCTTTTTTGGCATGAAACCATACTGCTGCTCACAAATGCTCACTTCTGCCCTTAGTCTAGCTTCCACTACTCTTTCCCATAACTTCATTGTATGGTTCATCAGCTTTATTCCTCTGTAGTTGCCACAACTCTGCACATCTCCCTTGTTCTTAAAAATGGGCACCAGCACACTTCTCCTCCACTCCTCAGGCATCTTCTCACTATCTAAGATCCTGTTGAACAACCCAGTCAGAAACTCTACTGCCACCTCTCCTAGACACTTCCAAACCTCTACAGGTATATCATCAGGACCGACTGCTTTTCCACTCTTCATCCTCTTCAGTGCTCTCCTCACTTCATCCTGGCTAATCTTTGCTACATCCTGGTCCACAACAGTCACCTCTTCTAGTCTTTGTTCTCTCTCATTTTCCTCGTTCATCAACTCTTCAAAGTACTCTTTCCATCCTCCCATCACACTGCTGGCACCTGTCAATAGACTTCCATCCCTATCCTTAATCACCCTAACCTGCTGCACGTCCTTCCCATCTCTGTCTCTCTGTCTTGCCAGCCTGTATAGATCAGTCTCTCCCTCCTTACTGTCCAACCTAGCATACAAGTCATCATAAGCTTCTTGTTTGGCCTTTGCTACCTCTACCTTCACCTTACGCTGCATCTCCCTGTACTCCTGTCTACTCTCCTCAGTCCTCTCAGTGTCCCACTTCTTCTTAGCTAACCTCTTTCTCTGAATACACTTCTGTACCTCCTCATTCCACCATCAAGTCTCCTTATCTACTTTCCTTCCAGATGACACACCAAATACTCTCCTACCTATCTCCCTGATCACATTAGCTGTAGTTGTCCAGTCATCTGGAAGCACTTCCTGACCACCCAGAGCCTGTCTTAACTCCTTCCTAAAGGTCATGTAATACCCTTCCTTTTTTATCTCCACCATTTCGTCCTCTGCTCTGCCTTTGCCCTCTTCATCTTCCTCACCACCAGAGTCATCCTACACACCACCATCCTATGCTGTTTGGCTACACTCTCGCCTACCACTACTTTACAGTCACTGATCTCCTTCAGGTTACACCGTCTACACAAGATGTAGTCTACCTGTGTGCTCCTACCACCACTCTTATAGGTCACCCTATGTTCCTGTCTCTTCTGGAAGAAAGTATTCACTACAGCCATTTCCATCCTTTTTGCAAAGTCAACTACCATCTGTCCTTCTGCGTTCCTCTCCTGGATACCAAACCTGCCCATCACTTCCTCATCACCTCTGTTACCTGCACCAACATGTCCATTGAAGTCTGCGCCAATGACAACTCTCTCACTTCTAGGTATGCTCTGCATCACTTCATCAAAGTTCAACCAGAATTTCTCCTTCTCCTCCAGCTCACATCCTACCTGTGGAGCATACCCACTAACAACATTGAACATCACACCTTCTATTTCTAGCTTCAGACTCATCACTCTATCTGACACTCTTTTTACCTCCAGGACATTCCTAACAAACTCCTCCTTCAAGATAACTCCTACTCCATTTCTCTTCCCATCTACACCATGATAGAACAACTTGAACCCTGCTCCTAAACTTCTAGCCTTGCTACCTTTCCACCTGGTCTCCTGGACACACAGTATGTCTACCTTCCTCCTCTGCATCATGTCGACCAACTCTCTACCTTTTCCTGTCATAGTTCCAACATTCAACGTCCCTACTCTTAGTCCAATACTCTTGGCGCTCCTCTTCTCTTTCTTCGTGCGAACGCACTTTCCTCCTCTCCTTCTTCGACCAACAGTAATCCAATTTCCACCGGCGCCCTGTGGGTCAACAGCGCCGATGGCGGTCGTTGTTAACCCGGGCCTCGACCGATCCGGTATGGAAGTCATAGGTTTGATTCGCATCTTTGATTTGGCAAAAGTTTTACGCCGGATGCCCTTCCTGACGCAACCCTCTGTATTTATCCGGGCTTGGGACCGGCACAATAAGACACTGGCTTGTGCCCTCTTGCGGCTACATTTTTCATATTATCTATCTGTTGATCATAATATCCTTACTGTTGAGCACACTTGAATTTTTAAAGAAAAAAAAAATGTATGTAGGCCACACCTGTCAATAAAGAGCAGGTGTTGTGATGTTGTAACATGAGATATGTACATAGAAAGACGGTACAGAGAAAATATTTTTTTAACCACTTATTTTCCAAAAAGTGCTGTAAACAGCAGTAAAACAACACTGCTGTCTCCAGCGTCCCACCATCAATTCATTTTGATCTACTTGCATAGGTCAAAACTCTAGCTTTGATCTTTGACCTATGCAAGTAGGTCAGGGTAAAGTTTTGAATTCAGGGGTGTCGCGGGATGTTGCAGTCTGTGACTGTCTTGTTATAAAACTATTTCCTGTGCTTCCTGAGGTGAGAAAATCTACATGTGTATGTGAAATATTGGGTGAGTTCTTCGATTGTGCGTGAGTGTGTCTCTGTGTGTGAACATGTGAATTGGAAGCATGTGAACTCTGTCACTAGAGGAGATCCTTGGTCCACAGACTGGGAAGAGGACAACAGAATCTGAGGCAACGGAGGGGAAGAACAAGGGGGCTTTTTGGGAACTGGGCCAGAGTGTGTCCTTTATCAGTTGTGTGTGTGTGTGTGTGTGTGTGTGTGTACCTGCAGACAGAACATTGCCTTTGAGGCTGTAGGGCAGTGAACATAACAATGACGGAGTAGTTCCTGGGCGGCGCCTTGACGAAGCGTCGGAACTTGTCCCCATTCATGCGGACTACTGAACGCCGAGAGGACCACTCCATCATTTGGTCAACCTTCTCAGACAGCAAATTCTGAAGACAAAGATGAGAAAAAAGGGCAGAGAATATCTCAGGAGTGACAAGACATTTCCTTTCCAATTTGTTAGGTTCCTTCTTGTCATTCAGTAAGAGACAAGATTGAGGATGTTACCTCAAAGCTACCTCATTTAACATGTTCTACATGTGAGCAGAAAGATCACACTGTTCACTGTATGAACATTCATGTAATATATTAATACATTCATATATACTGTACATACTGTATGTACATTTGGTTTAAACACAATATACTGTGGGCATACACAGTCCACATCAGTTAAATTAACTGCATAATTTGAGGACTTTGGCATTTTGTATGCCCTTTTCCAGATGCCAATTCTTAACTGGAGGTACTATAGTACAGTTGCACTTGTTGACACTCGTGTCATTCATTTGTAAGTCAGTGTGCACTTGTGAGCTGCTTCAACAATCCAGATTAAGACATCATCTTTGGAAGTGAATTTACACGTGGTCACAATATTTCATTCACAATTAAGGATGGCAATTTTATTATTTTTTTTACATTACTCTAGTGAGTACAGCAGTAATCAGGAAACAAATATTATAAACAAGGACAATTTAAATCTTAAAAATGTTGAAAACAAAATTCAAGAAGTGAGAATGTAGCTCATTCAGCAGTTGTGTGAAATTATGAGCATGACTAAAGTCAGCTTGTATTGGGCTAACTAGTTAGGTCTGCTTCAGTCCGTGTTTGTGTGTCCTTTGTGTCATACACACACACACACACACACACACACACACACACACACACACACACACACACACACACACACACACACACACACACACACACACACACACACACACACACACACACCATATCAACAGGGGTGTGTAGCAGGCCTTGACAGAGGAAAGTTCATAAATATTTAATGGTCATCTCAGACAAATGGCCTGTTTTCAGTAGAGGTGATTTGAGCAATTTTTAAACAGCTGACATTAAGGACCACAGATTACTTTGGGGGATACATTTCAAATATAGTGTAGTTAGACATCTAGCAGCTGGGTGAAATTAATTATAAAGAGTATATGGGACCTTTAATGTAGGTGTATTTTGAAAGATTTATTTTCTGAGCAGCAACTCATTCATTCATCTTCTTGAAGAAGCGATGATTGTAATTTTGTCACCTTCAGTTACTTTTCTGTTTCGCGGGTCACGGGGTCTGCTGGAGCTACAGGTGGGAGGAGGGATACACCCTGGATGAGGTGTCAGCTCATACAACCACTCGCACACACACTCACACCTGCGGACAATTTGTAGTGATCAATTCACCTAAGTTCTATGTTTTTTTGCGGGTGGGAGGAAGCCAGAGAACCCAGAAAAAACCCACACAGACACTGGGAGAACATACAAAGTCTGCACAGATCAGCCACTGATCAGCAATGTAGACAATTAATTAAATCACTGTTAAGAATTTAAAGTAGGTATAAAAAATAAATAAAAATAACTCCATGCAGCTCATACAGCATCAACAAATAGCAATAGAACCCTGAGGTCCCAAACTGATTTCATCAGACAGCTTGTACATCCATTTTTAAACAGAACCTTTCACTGTAGCCTCCAAGCTCAAAGTGCTAACAAGCTCATCACATAAAGGTATGCTGTAGCGACAAAGCTCTTAGACAGCAACAAAAAAAAAATAGTAAAGACTGTCATTTATTTAGAAAATAACACAAAAACAGGTGAAATCAGAAATGAGGCGAGTGATTGAGCAAAATGTGCTGCACGGTAGTCGTGCAGTGAAAACAAAATCATTGTAAAGCCAAAACACCAAAGTGTGTTTGGGTGAAGCAATCGCTCCTCCAAAACTAGCTGCTGTTCTTGCCGATACGCACTGAGCACAATGGATATTGTGCTACATTGTGCTATTGTGCGACCCTACATTAAGCAGTTCGACACAAGCGGAGAGGTCATCACATTGCACAAGCTTGAATGTACGCGGAGCCAGATAAACTCAACCTCTCAATCCCAATCTGGAGCTTTTGCAGCAAACTCAAAGGGTGTGAGGCTACAGTCAAGATTTCTGCTTATAAAGGGTAAGAATAATGTCTTTTAAAAATAAATATTTAAAGACTTTGATTGTGCAATACAAGTTGTATGGATTGATTTTATATTTGATTTTTTTTCTTTTCTTAATTTCTTTTGACTTTCTCAAATGACTATGTCTCAGGTTTTGGGAGGACTGTACTAATTAGATTTTATTACCACAATTATCACTGATCCTTTAATAGGGGAAAACATTAAAAAAAAACATGAAGAATTTGCAAAATCCAGAATACAGCAAACTCAATTTTGTTGAACTCAAACAGTTCTGGATCATATGTTTGTGTGTGTGTGTGTGTGTGTGTGTGTGTGTGTGTGTGTGTGTGTGTGTGTGTGTGTGTGTGTGTGTGTGTGTGTGTGTGTGTGCGTGTGTGTGTACACCCACATGTGTTTTTTGCTGTGTGTCAGTGCAAATGTGGGAGTTTGGCTGATTAAATCTGATCAGGCATAGCTAGAAGGATACAACAGTTGCCGTGGTAACTCAATGCTTCAGTAAACAGGACAGCTGGATGTGTACACAAACAAGATAGCGCCTTTGCGAGGTTCATAAAGCTGAAATGCTAATGACAGCTAACCCATGCGATGGGCTATAGTGTGCAGTGCAATGTGTGCACGCGTATGACGTAAATCTCATCTGTTTCAGCGTTAGCTTTCAGCAGGATGCACTGAAGATTGTTCTCCATCATTTCTTTACCAATTACATTTAAACAAGAGTGATACTAACTGACCATCCTACGAGGAAAACAAGGAATGTCAAAACTTTTTAAGGCTACGCTTTCAAATCATCATTTCTCTTGTGTAAAAACACCGTCTTAATGACTGCTTTGACAGGTTCAATCCACAAACTTTGTAGGCTTATTGTGGTAGAGTTTGAAAAGCGTCCTTCATTTCAGGGTATTTGGTTTAGGAAGCCACCAAATGTAGCAGAGCCTCTGCAAAGGGAACTCACTGGTTTGATGGTGACTACAAGGAGCAGCGATGCTGTTGGAGAATGATCGTATTGCCTAGAACGGGGATTTGTGAATTACGGACTTTTTGGCTGGTTGAATGGGGTTATAAGCTAATTGGAGATGACTCTTAGAACAGCCTTGGCCAGTTCCACTGCTGAGTAATGTTAAATGTGCGCATTTTCTCAAATCATTATTATCTGGGGCAGTTGGGAAGCTTTTTTGGACGGCCTGTTGTAGCATGCAGCCTGCCAGTTGATAATGACTGATGTAGGGCTCAGTTTGAAAAAAAGGCCCCTTGGCTTTTTGAATCTGGACCCTTTCAACATTGTCTGCAATCAACTTAATTATTTATCAAAGTTATAAAAAGGAGTATATTATGCTGTCAGCATTATAGGCCACTCTGTTTACATTAACTTTACTTCTTTCTCCATCAGAATGTCTTTCTATACTTTTATAGTATTGGACCAAGACATTAACTAAATAATTAAGCACTGCGCATCCCTACCACTGCTAATCGGATCCAAAATCACACTATTTTTTTTCTTATCTCAGCACGGAATAAAAAAGTATAACAGTCACACATCAGTGTACACATCCAGAGGAGAAACCTTAGTACACCTTTGCTTTTTGTCTTTAATTTAAGTCTTTTCTCGTGTGCATTCAGGCCGAAAGGAAAGCTGTCAGGCCTGGAAGCCAAGCATCCTGGGTGTATGACGAGAACTGCCTTACTAAAGTTCTGCACACAAACAACTGTACCATGTAAAAGTGGTCCTTGTTTCCAAAGTGCTGAAAAATGGAGTGTAGTGCATCTGGAGAGAGTACTCTCTTTAATATGTACTGAACAAAAATATAAATGCAACACTTGTCTTTGCTCCCATTTTTTTATGAGATGATCTCAAAGATCTGGGGTGTCTGGGGTGGTGATCTGGTGTGACCATGATTTGCCTCATGCAGTGTCACACATTTCTTTTGTATAGAGTTGATCAGGTTGTCCATTGTGGCCTGCATGTGGAATGTTGGTCCACTCCTCTTCAATGGCTTTCCAAAGTTGCTGGATATTGGCAGAAACCTTAACACACTGTTACAAACGCCGATCCAGAGCATCCATCCCAAACATACTCAACGGGTGACATGTCCGCTAAGTATGCTGGCCATGCAAGAACTGGGATGTTTACAGCTTCCAAGAATTGTGCACAGAACCTTGTAACTTGGGGCCATGCATTATCATGCTGCAAAATGAGGGGCAGTTCTTGGATGTATGGCACAACAATGGGCCTCAGGATCTCTGTACATTCAAAATACCATCAATAAAATGCACCTGTGTTCTTCATCCATAAAATATGCCTGCCCATACCACAACCCTATGGGCTGCTCGATCCACAACAATGACATCAGTAAACCGCTCACCCACACACCGCCACACACAGTCTGCCATCTGCCCAGAATAGTGAAAACTGGGATTCATCCGTGAAAAAGAACATCTTTCCAAAGTGCCAGATGCTAGTGAACGTGAGCATATGTCCACTCAAGTCGGTTCCGATGACAAATTGGAGTCAGGTTGAGCGCCCGATGAGGACGACGAGCATGCAGATGAGCTTTCCTGACACATTTTTTGACATTTTGTGCAAAACTTCTTTGGTTATGCAAACCCATTGTTTCAGCATCTGTCCAACTGGCTGGTCTCAGACAATCTTGGAGGTGAACCTGCTGGATGCGCAGGTCCTGAGCTTGTGTGGCTACACGTGGTCTGCGATTGTGAGACTGGTTGGATGTGCTGCCAAATTCTCTGAAACGCCTTTGGAGACGGCTTATGGTAGAGAAATGAACATTCAATTCACGAGCAAGAGCTCTGGTGAACATTCCTGCTGTCAGCAAGCCAACTGCATGCTCCCTTAAATCTTGCAACATCTGTGGAATTGTGCTGTGTGATACAACTGAACATTTCAGAGTGGCCTTTCATTTTGGCCAGTCTAAGGAACACCTGTGCAATAATCGTGCTATCTAGTAAGCATCTTGATATGCCACACCTGTGAGGGCTCACTATCACAGATTTAGTCAAATTTGTGAAAAATGTTTGAGAAAAATGGTTATTTTGTGTAGGCGGAAAATGTTCTGATTTCATCTCGTGAAAAATGGGAGCAAAAATAAAAGTTACGTATTTACAATTTTGTTCAGTATAGTATATTTTTAAGTGAAGTGTACGTTGAAGTTTGACGATGCCTTAAAACAAAAGGAAACAGCGGTCCTTTCAACATGATGTAAAACAACATATAAGATATAAGAGATAACGGAAAAAAATAAAAACACAAATAAAGAATTAGGATTCGGCTCATAAATCCAACTCAACAATAAAGAAAACGTATGTAAGGCTTGAATAAACTGTAAGTAAGGAGCTTAAAATCTGACAATACAAAATTATCAATTACTTGTATCAATTATTTGAACTTTTTGACAAAAAAAATCTATAAGGTTCACATCTAGATTAAAATTCTCAATTATTTACAATGTATGTTCTAATTTAACATGTACATTTGTCACTCTAATCTTGTGAGAATAATAGTTGTTCTACTCATAAAGTATGAATTGCCTGATTCATAGATTATTCAACTGAAGTTGTAAGACTACCAAATGGTACAGATTAGTGGGTGTAAGCAGAATTGCTATTAAAAGAAGACACCCGAACAAACAGAATGGTGGAGATGGCATTAGTAGGTTGTTGCTTTGGCACTGCAGTTGCTCTCTGTATACATTATGCTTAAATATTTGTTTGGGAAGTTCACCAGCATAAAACAATTTGCCTTGGAAGGAAAGAAGACTTATTAGTAAAACTGGGAATCACTAAATAAAATACTGGCTCAAATAAAAGCCTGGTTTACGCAACATTTAGAAAAAATACCACTATTTGACAATCTGCAGTATTTTTTTGTCATCTGATGTCCAAGAAAATGATACCTCTGGATTACTGAATTATTTTAAAACTCTTACTAAAGAGCAATTCATGCACAGAGCTATTTAGCTACCTAATGTTGGACCTTAAAGCAACTGACACACACCAACGAAATGGGTTCCTACTTTATCTGACCCACACACACACACATGCAGGATACATAAGTATTCCGAAACAACCATCTGAGGACTATTAAATACATTTATCTTTGACTTCACCAAGCACTAAGGACATTACACTGAATCACACTTAGATTGTGCATGAGGGTAAAATGCTCACAGGGTTTGCAGATATCCAGCTTTGTACATCTGATACTCCATGACTTTCATAACCTCTCACATATTACAGGCAATAGAACAGGCAAATGATCATATTACTACCTCTGTTCCAAATATTTATTGAGTTCCCGTTTTCATCACCTCCTCTCACATTTCTTATTCCCTCCATTTTCTACTTAACTGTCTTCTATCTCGCTCACCTCCTCCTTTCCTTTCCTTCAACAACACCTGGTCATTACCACATTTGTTGCAAGGTCACGGCACGAGTGTGAGCTGAAAACAGATTATGACTACAGCGCACCATCACGCATTCATGCATCAACCCTCGCGACTTCACCCCATCACAGATTTTTGGTAGGCAGTCACGTGATACCGTACGTGCATTCTATTGGCTGACGGCATCCGGAAGTGCTCTCCGTTCCGTGAGTCTCGGACTTACGTGAGATACGAAAGTGCTTTAAATAGTCGATCAGAGGGCGGGAAAAGGTGATACGGATAGAAGGTGGCTTAATATCAGTATGTTGTGGATTCATTAACGTTTAATTTACCTTAAATAATAAGATAAACTGTTTGAGGCACTGCCAAGGTGCCCATCCCCCATTATGCGCACCATAATGGAGCTGACCGCCTACTCTACCTGTCATTATTTGCTGCTTACAGGCCACTTGTGTGTGTGTTATGGGCCTGTACCCACACACACACACACACACACACACACACACACACACACACACACACACACATATGTGCATCTAATAAATAACAGCCTGACTGCTAGAATGGGAAAAAATAATTTACCCTATGGGCAATCAATAAAGTTTCTTACAAACTGATAACATGATTGAAACAAAGCAAATTATTCAACAAAAATAGAAATGTCTTACAGTACTATGTATAATTTAAAAATGAATTGATGACAAGGAAGAACAAGTTCTATGTCAGTAAATAATTAATAGCTGAATGATCTTACACTGACACAAATAGTAGAGGCCCAAGTCAGGTTATTATTATTTTTTGATCCATTTATTTATTCATTTATTTATTTACTTACTTATTTATTATTTATATACTTATTTTTTTAAATATTTGGGATGCCAAACGTCAATGCGCATTTGATAAAGTGTAAATTAAAACACTTAAAACAAAAAAATCAATGCAACACCACAATGATCTGACCCTCGGAACTGTGAAAGGAAGACAACTAACATGATGGATGGGGGGGGATTAACTGTTTAAAAGGCTTTCATAAACTAACTTGATAAACTCACACTGTAATAATGTAAGGCCCAAAAGCCAAAGATCCTAAATTGAAATTGAAATGTTCTGTTAAGTGGTGTAGTTATTGAATGGGGACAGACAAGATTTCCCCAGCCAGCCGGGGGCTTGATCTACAAACCTTCCTTATAAAAAGTATTTATTGAATCCACGATCTCTTGCTCCTCATGAAGCAAACAGAAGTTCCCTGTAAATGAACGGGTCATGGCTTTGGTCATCAAGACATACAGACTTGACTCTCATTGTCTTTCATATGATACACTCACAGTGCATGGCACTGAAAAATAGATAATTATTTTCTTTACAATAATTTGGGGTCTTTTTATATTAAGATAAATTAAACATACCTGTACATGCACACACATACAGGTGTACAAGAGGAAGCCAGGAGACCAGAACAAAATGAGAAAGGAAGCAAAAGTAACATTATTAGAAGTTGAATATTTTTTCTCTCTCATTTATTTTTATTTGGTGGACAGAGGAAGGATTGCATGAAAAATGAAAAGAGAGAAAGAGATTAACAAGAAGAATAGAGGGTAAATATATACTAGGGTGGGAGAGAAACAGCACATATAGTGTTAGATGGAATGGGGGGGGGGCTCTAAGAGAGATCTAAGAAGAAGAAAGCAAAAGCAGCAGTGGAAGAGATAAATATGTCTGGAGAAACAAGGGTTTTGGGATGACAAAGGAGTGATGAAGATGGACAAGTGAGCATAGTAACATAATGAGCCATGGAAATCTTTGCACAATAACAAGCGGAACATGAATACACTTTTCTGCTTCTATTTGTGTCTCCAAGCACAGGGGAAAGCAAACCAGAAAATGAGAGTTAACATGTAAAGTAAAAAAAACACAAATTTGACATAGAGTTAATTTACCCACCAGTGCTATTTTCCATCATTCACCTCCATCGCATCAGACCACCATGCTTTCATAACTGTCAGCTCATAAGCCGTGCTTCCCAGATAAGCCTTTACTTGTTATTGGAGGGGTAGGGGAGAGGATTTGTCAGCTTATCTACTTAATAACAATTGTCTGGTATAAATATATTTTCCACCTTCCTTTGTTCATCTTTGCAACCATCATGCTCTGGTAATCCTTTTTGTTTTTTAAGCAGCTCATATCTTTGGCACAATTAGTCTGTCAGTTTTTGTCATTCTACGTTAATGCTTGGGAAACATACAGTACAAAGAATTGTCTGCCTTTCTAACTTAAAGACTACAAATTCTCTTGAATTCACACAGGCATTAACTGTGACGCTTTAAATTTTGCTCTCTGGATTTCCTGTCAAGGGCTTTTTTTTTTTTTTTTTTTTTTTTTACATCCGCTAAGAAAATCAGTCTCTGTTGTTCAAAATAAAAATTGGTGGAGGAGTGGATTATTTGCCAAAAATAGGCACTTCATTTTGAAATAGATTCAAAACCTGATTTATTAACTGATTAACATTTTGATGGTGCACCTCTTTTTTGGAATTTTGTAACATGTTGAGATTTTATGCAAATGAAATATGATTTAAAAAGGACTATTTTTAGTGGAATTACTGGCTAATTGAACAGATGGCTGCTTTTGCGTTTCAAAACTGCTTTCAATCACCATAACATTGATTAATTTTTATACATTGGTTTCAAATGGGGTATACTGACTGCCTTACAAGTCAGAAACACAGCCTCTGATTCATCAGCAGGCACATCCAAAGCATCATGGTGATGCCAGTACAAGCTAAAACCAACAATATAGAACCTTTCAAAACGGAATTAAGGGTAAATTAGAGGGATACATGTCACATCATATATCTCTGCCAAGGTAAATTGACCTCTAATGAAATCAATAATCCAATTGCTCTTACATTTGTTTAAATTGCATGAAAAATATACTATGAATCCTTTAAATGCATTTCATGGTTTCTTCCATGTCATTCGCTAAACTCTGCTAAGTTTACAGGAAATCTATCAAATAGTTTTGTGTAATCTCGATGATGGATGGACAGACGCTGTGAAAAGATCACTGCCTTAGGGAAGGTAATAATGGCAGAAGACATTCAGAGTCATGTTTGCAATGATGCACAAATTTACTTCAGAAAGTCACACAGAGATATCATCGAACTGCAGCCCCCATTGGAAACACAGAATGATTAATTTCTGGGCAGAAAAATGATAGTCGCTCAGAAGCAGTGTTCCAGAAACCTTCGACCTAACGAACTTCATGTTGTATACAACATTACTGATCCCATAGTGATCTTCTACAGTGTTCATTTTATCAGATTTTGGTTCCAAGGCAAACTGTGGTATTAGGATACATTCAGTGTTTTCAAATTTATTGTGATCAAGGGTTTAAACAACAGTTTACTAATCTGCAAGCCTCCTTCTGCCCCAAAACAGAGCTGGATTATGCCAATTTGTTTGAGCAAATCTGCTTTTCTGCCACAGGAATGGCTTACCTGTGCAACAACTCCTCATTCTGAGAGTTGGCATCATCGTCCTAGTTCTAAGACAATTTAGGTCCAATGTTTCACTTCTGTATGTAAAAAAGCATGAGCAAAATACTGTAGTTGTTGAAGGACTGTAGTTGTTGACTCTCATTGTTGTCTCTTGTTTAGTCACTGTCACTCATCTTTCCCATTTATTTTTCTTTTCCTGGTCATTGCAGATATCATATCTTTGGCAGAAGCAGAGAGCTACAACTGGGTTTATATGGCATCTGCGCGCTCAAGGCCAAAATTCATCTGTACATTAATGTTGATAACTCTTTGCGTCTATCATAGTAAGGTTTCCTACCTTGAATGCATTGTGATGCCACTGCCGTGCAATTATTTCTTTACTTTTCGTGATAGCAGCCAAAAGCATTATTAAAAAAAAAAAAAAACCTAGAAAAACACAAGATTATCTGGCAAAATGTAAGACAAAACAAATCTTTGTGTAAATTAGTTTCCTCGGGGGTTTACATTTGTTGAGGCCAGGAGGTATGCAAGTTTATAGCATCAACAACATTTGAAAATTTAATAAAAAGAAGTGCATCGCAAGGCTTTAAAGGAAGGTAATTCAAATACCTCAAGGAAATGATGGCAATGAAGTAAGAGATGCCTTTTCTATCTCATACAACGAAATGGCACCCTCCAGCCAGACACCAGAAAAACACAAATAAGGATGTAGGCAAACCATTCTCCGATTGTACAGAATTCCCGCAGTTATAGGATAAATTGGCCGTATCCAAGAAAATTGAAAGCTTTGAAAGGTTCCTTCACAAGTCAATATATCTCCCCACCTATATATCTGAATAAGCTTCATTACAATCCATGATTTTCCAACACAAAGTCGTAACGTCACCATGTTGATTTTGGGAACGTTGGGAACGCTTGGTTTATATTACCAATACATTTGTTTTCATATGTTTGGTATGAAGTCTGATATTATTGTTTTATCGTGGAATTTTCACTAGTTTACAGCGGCATTTTTAAGGATTTATTAATATGCCTCATTGCATACATGTATTCATTAGGATTAAGAATCATGTTATAATTTGCCCGTTGAACGAGTGATTCTTGAACTTCAGTTGTGTCTAAAAAGCATTTTAGATGATTTGTCACAAGTGCTGTCAGTGAAAATGCATCCTGGTGTTGAAATGAAAGTCAAGATGTTTGAATCAAAGCGATATAGCAGACATTGCACTTATCGTGCTCGGAATTTATAGGTATGACATGGCAAATTAATGTTTGACTTAACTGAATATAAATCGATACGTTGGGAGAACACTAGTCAATCTGTTCCTCCATGCACATAAGCTATTTTTTTCCACAACCTGTCCAATAAAGTTCAATTCACCATTGCAGTGAATGGACTGAAAGGAACTGAAGTCTGTTGTCACATCCTTACCTGCCGGTACAGAGTACAGGTTGAATGTTTGAAAAAGGGAAGTTTCAGGTGAGAAGAGACACAAAGACAGGAGAGGAGTGAGTCCTGGATTCTGTATAAGAAAACATAGGGTGAGGGATTTGGATTCACTAAAGGTCAAAGATTTACAAGCCCAGCTGTGTTGGACTACAGTGTGACCTTTACCTCTAAATGTTCCACTTACTCCTTTCTCTTCAATCTTTGTATATTACGTTCTCATCTGGAATGCAGACTGGCCTCTGCCTGCAGTGATTAGTTTTAATGGTCAATGTCAGGGCCAAGTGCACAATGCACATATAAGCATATTAGAAATACAAGTGTAATTGGCCTAGTGTTGTACCTCATTAGCCTTTGGAAGCTAACACTAGTGTTAGTGCCTAATAACTGTGATCTTAATGTGCACCTAATTAACATTATAAGTCGTTCACATTTGTTATTCACTATTGCTTAGGTGAACATCCAGTCTTGCTAGACCCATTCCACATGGATGAACAGCTTCTGAATATAAAAAATATCATTAAAATAGCAAAATTTACAGCACAAAGAAAATGAAAACTACTGTAATAGGTTACCTTAAAATTCATTTCAGCTTCACATCAATAAAAGTTTCTGAAGAAAGCTTTTCCAATTTGCAGGAAAAAATAAATCTTGAGGTGGAAGGAAGCTAGAGAACCCAGAGTGAACCCATGCAGACACATGGGAGGACATACAAACTCCGCACAGACCAGGATTCAAACCTGGAACCATCTTGCTGTGAGGCAACAGCACTACCCAATGTGCCAAAGTGCCACTCATATCAGAATGTATTTTTTTTTATTTCCAAATAACTATCACTTGTTGGTCAAGGTTAAGATTTTGATCTGTTGAAGTGTGCTACTTTTATGACTCACACAGCTGAATATTTGTCGCCCACCAAGTGTCACTATCTTTACTATCTTGGGTAAATATGCTGACAGAGTAAAAAAAAAAAAATGACAGGCAATTTGTTGGGAAAAAGTAGAGCTGACAAAAAGAAAGTTTGTCTTTCATGAGTAATAAAAATTGGACATATATCACAGAAGGAAGATGTGAGGACTGCTGCTATGTGCAGGCTACCCTAACATTGGCATTGCTAGGATTTCTATTCATACGTATTTGGAAAACCCTGTACAACATGACATTCTGTAAGCATTTTATATAATGGCCGCAAGACACTTCCACTGGTGTTTTGTCAAAACATAGCATTGGTTTAATAAGCAGTGAGACCTGAATTGGCTGGCATACTAAAGAGATCATTTCAGAATGAGCCTCCAATAAAGCCACTAGAGGAAAACTGCTATTCAGAAGATTTCTTGTTTTATTGCTTGGGACAAAATGCATGCATTAAGTTTTACACCCCTGACCAAGAATATGTCATTATGGGGTGTGACAACAGTAAATTGTTCTAGCCCAACCAGCTGCAGCTGTCTAACTGCCAAAGGCAAAGGGGTGTCAGTCTCAAAAGGGAGATAGTGAGCGAGTTGCACTAATCACTAGGCGCTTAGAGCTCAACTGATGAGACTAATTGACAGGTCAATGCCCTGAACATATGTGGAAGGAGAATGATCACGAGTTGCTGAGCTGAAAGAATAGTTCACAAATCAAGCTCCTCATTACATGTCAGCTTTTTCTACCTGGTTGTACATTCTAGGCTTACCGCACTATACAAGGTAGCGAACAGCAATAAAGTGGTACAAGTATGATAGAAATCCTAAATAGCTGCATGGTAAATGCTTCATAGTGATCTCATTTTTTAAAAAAAGGCTTGTTGCATTCATTCATCATTTCTTTGAAAGCACACTTAGAACTTTATTGCTTATTTGAGATGATCAAACACATTGTTGTGTTATGGAATATCCAAAGCAATGGAGTGCAGCCTTAACACTACTAGCTCAGTAGTTCGACAGAAAGCCATTCCTGTAAAAGGCACAGACACACACATTTATTTACTTCTCCACAGGATAGACTTAAGCTGTTAAATGCTGGTCAGCGAGTTGTTTTGTTACTGCTGAACGTTGCTGCTCCACTAACATTAGTCTCAGTGTCTTCAAATTGAATCATTCTCGCAATTGATGACTTTTTGAAGCTTAATTTAAGATGACTTCCAAATGTAGCCACAAGAGGGCACAAGCCAGTCTCTTACTGTGCCGGTCCCAAGCCCGGATAAATACAGAGGGTTGTGTCAGGAAGGGCATCCGACGTAAAACTTTTGCCAAATCAAACATGCGAATCAAATCTATGACTTACATACGGGATCGGTCGAAGCCCAGGTTAACAACAACCACCATTGGTCCTGTTCACCTACAGGCTGCCGGTGGAAATTAGACTACCGTTGGTTGAAGGAAAAGAGGAGGAAAGTGTGTTCGTAGGAGGAGAGAAAAGAGGAACGCCAAGAGAATAGGACTAAGAGTAGGGACATTGAATTTTGGAACTATGACAGGAAAAGGTAGAGAGTTGGTTGACATGATGCAGAGGAGGAAGGTAGACATACTGTGTGTCCAGGAGACCAGGTGGAAAGGTAGCAAGGCTAGAAGTTTAGGAGCAGGGTTCAAGTTGTTCTATCATGGTGTAGATGGGAAGAGAAAGGAGTTATCTTGAAGGAGGAGTTTGTTGCATACCTAGAAGTGAGAGAGTTGTCATTGGTGCAGACTTCAGTGGACATGTTGGTGCAGGAAACAGAGGTGATGAGGAAGTGATGGGCAGGTTTGGTATCCAGGAGAGGAACGCAGAAGGACAGATGGTGGCTGACTTTGCAAAAAGGATGGAAACGACTATAGTGAATACTTTCTTCCAGAGGAGGCGTAATCTGAAGGAGATCAGTGACTGCAAAGCAGTGGTAGGCGAGAGTGTAGCCAAACAGCATAGGATGATGGTGTGTAGGATGACTCTGGTGGTGAGGAAGATGAAGAGGGCAAAGGCAGAGCAGAAGACGAAATGGTGGAAGCTGAAAAGGGAAGAATGTTGCAAAGACCAAAGAGGAGGTTTATGGATGTAGTGAAAGAGGACATGAAGGTAGTTGATGTGAGAGAAGAAGATACAGAATCAGGGTTAGATGGAGGCAACTGATTTGCTGTGGTGACCCCTGAAGGGAAAAGCTGAAAAAAAGAGGGAGAATTTAAGATGAGTTCCACCTTTTTTGTTCAGTAAACATCAATTGAAGATTGAGAAAATTCATTTTACTGAAATTCTTTACTCTGTGATCTGGCAGAAGCAGCCAGCTCAAACTCTGTTAAAAAAAGAAAAGAAAAAAATGTAGATGAGCAAAGCAGAAGCACGAGAAGAGCCAGAGATCAGAGAGATTACTTGACATCGCCAGGAAATATAAATGCTTTCAAAAGACTATGTTAACATGAATCAATAATTCATTGCTAGTTTGATTATTTTGAAGGGGTAGTGATCAAACAAGGAGTCACTCTGGCAATATGGGTACTTTCCCCAGGTCAAACAAAGTGAGAAGAGAAGATCTATAAAAAAAGAAATGTGCTACTCTCACATCTGGAGCTACCGTCTTATGACAAGTGTTTTCAATAAGGCTGTCTCATGGCTGCCTCTCTACAAAGCAGAGAAACAGAAAGGAACACAAACACACACATACTATAACACACTCACAGTGTTTAACTTCGTGCAGGGTGTTATCAGGCTTTTTGCCAGTGAAGCATGAAGACTAAGAGTTTAATAAGAGGCATGTCAGATATCTGGGACAGGCAACATCTGCTCACACATAACCACACATAGAGAGATTCACTGCAAGGCTCTCATTCCCAACCCTGCCACAGTCAAGGCTTTGTGCTTGTGTGTGCATGTGTTAAACCGTTTACTTGTGCATTTGCAGGGCTTTAGACAAACTTTTTTACAGTGTTAGCAATGAGGGTAAACTTGCACATAAAACTATTGTATCTAAATGGTTGTAAACAAGACTTAATATACTTTACAACTTTTGCATTATTTCCTGTGACCATAACATATTTGTCTTGTATTAACTGATAATCTGAGTACCAATTTGATTATTGGCACACAACTATTTTTTTAAATAGTGTCTGTTTCTATACTTTCAATACTGTTTGTTAAGCTGTTCAGTGTTTCTACAACATCAGACTTCAGGGTCTGGAGATCCATTAAGCAGATGACTGTTCCACATCTCATACTTACAATAACTTATGTTACTGAGAGGTGCAACAAGAACTGTTTCTTGAGAAAAACTTAATCGATGGCTTACCTGAAAATGACTACAGCAATGTCCGACACAAAGACTGTAGGAGGAGTAGAAATAAGCTAAAACTGACACTGAAATGCATGTAACATGATGTACAGAATTGCTTTGCTGTTGTTTAAGAAAAACGTTCCTCTTTTAAATCTAATCTCTTAAAATTCAGGTGCACCAGTTAAATATACTATCTGGGTTGTTGCTTGTGAACCAGCACAACCACACAGGACTATATTGGAGTACAAGACTGAGACACCTTATCAGTGACGAGCCAGACGGACACACAAACAAATATTCTTAGAGACTCACACACTGGGATAATATTCAACCTCATATCAGCTCTGCAGCAAGGCCTGTCACTGTAGGGAAGTTATGGAAAGGGAAACAGGGTGAGCAGGAGAGACATGGAGGGCGACAGGAGAAAGTTGAGGGAAAGAAAATGGAAAAGAGGATAAGGTGTTAAGAGTAGTGAGAGAGAGGAGAAAAATAAAGAAAAAAGCAGAGCTAAGGACACAGCTATGGCAAGGCTTCCATTTGAAGATAAGATTCCCATGTTCATTCAAAAGGCTTCACACCACCTGCCAATTTAACAGAAATGTACAATTGGTCATGAGAAGGTTGAAATATTGTTAATTGAGAAATTTAACACTAACTATCCGTGAGTGAGTATAAAGTGAGGATCTGATTATCATGGCTATCATGCTAACATGAGCACAACTGCATGTAGAAAGCCATTTTGGGGTTATGGCCATCATGTCTGTGAGTGTTAAAAAGAACACATAATTTTTGAGTAAGAATACCTAGTTACACATAAACAATTAAATGGTAAAGTAAGCTAAAGAAAGAAAGATCCAACCAAATAATCCTAGCCAATAGTTAATCAAAGCAGACCATAGTCAAGTCATGTGTATCTCTGAAAGCAGTCAGCATCCAAACGTAGTTCTTGGAACAGCTGGTGCTATTCACCCACATCAGAGCACATATGGAGGATGCTGTGTACCCAAACGTGATAGCGCTCGGTCATATGTTACTTGTGGGACTTCCACAACAGGTACAAGCCATCTCCAGTGACAAAATCAGGCATGCTGCAACAAAACTGGTGCAAAGAGATAACTATAGCCTTCTGTGGGCATAGGCAATCCCTGTAATTGTTTGAATGATGCCATCAAAGTGAAAATCTGTATCTGTTAAACTGATAGACACAGCAAGCAACAGACAACAAATGGTTGAAAAATATTGAATCACTGAGCAACCCCCCCCCCCACCCAAAAAAAACCCAGTTCAGTTTCCACAGTGATGCACAAATAAACCACAACTTGGGAGAAAATACATTGTTTTTCATATAAATGATCACAACTTAAGTTCATTGTGATTGATTTTCATTTGGATTCCAAACCATAACACCTTTAATTACAACAAGGAAACTATACACTTTTCTCAGCTTTAATAGGGCTGGTTCAGAAATCATCCTCAAAATTATAATGAAAATGACAAAATAATTACAAGGGAGGGACATGAGGAGGGAAGAATAAATTAAGGAAACACCAACTTGAGGAGAGAGAATAGTAAAGAATGTAGAAGAATTGAAGGAGAAAATTTATGACTATATAATAATAGAAATCTCAAAGGGGTGTACTGAGACTGGCATTTGACGGAAAAGACACAGGGGAGGGGAAAGGGGTGGTTAAGGGGATGGGAAATGGGAGATGGAAATCTTTTTGCCATAGAGAATATTTGTTATAGACGTGTTGGAAAGGGCGGGGATGAAGGGAGGAGGCAGGGGAGGAATAACAGAAGGGGAAAATGGCTTGGGAACACAGTCCATCAGTCACTGGGAAAGCAGGCCTGATGCCACTGCATCAATAATTCAGATTACTACAGTTAATGAGCAAGATCCAAATAAATCACGACTGAATGCATGGCGTGAACGCTAAAATATTTCAATGTGCAACACACAGTACTATCAGAGATGCATTTTAGCTGTAATTTAGTCTGTACTGGTAAAACACAAGGGAGCGCTGATACAATTTACATCTCTCGGGAATCCCTGACAATTTTACCTTTATTTTCATCAAAAAGGAGGACAGAGAGAATCTACCAAAACTGAGCACTGGTGTGCCTGCGCACAAGTCAAAAAGTAGGAAGAAAATTTATATTTGACCAAAAAACAGGAATAAACAAAGGGGGAGGAAATCACACTGGATGAGGATGTGTAGAAATGTGGAGTCAAGATGATACAGCAATATTTGATAGGACTGTTTTTTAGCAATTTCCCCTTCAGGGGATTAATAAAGGATTCTGATTCTGATTTATTAAAATCAATGTTATTTTATACACACACACACATACACACACACATATGTGGTAAAGAACAGCACAAAGCACAAGCCAATAGTGAAACTAATCCAAAACAAGTTGACATGACACAGCCTCAGTCTTAAATTGGAATGTGCTTGGTGATCATGAAACTGAAAAAAACAAAAAGCAGTTTCAGAATAACAGTCACACAATGTTCTCCCCATCCTAAACAGAAAGATTGCCCAGCCCCAACGGTGGGAGACAAGACGCCATCGTCATCCTGATTCGATATGTCTGTATGTGCTAAGATGGGCTGGGTAGCACAGTGAAAGTAGTGTTCTTCGATCTCTTCAGTGCATTCACTAGCATCCGGCCTACCCTGCTGTGAAGCAATCTGACAGAATGCAGGTAAATTATCCCCCAGTGTCCTGGTATTGACGACTTGAAAGGTTAACCACCGTGTAGCCCTTTTTACAGAGCGACCAAGCAACAGAGCCCCCAACCAAGGCTTCTTCACTGATCATAAATACGGTGACCTAAAACCACTCCAGTGTGTGATTCGACATAACATGCATTATACTGCAATTTTGGAAGTTATCAACACTTTATATAAACACTTTGAAGGAAATTAGATATCATGGAAAAAAAACAACATTTTTCCTCCCTGTTACATGGGAAAGAAAAGGTTATATTTTGGGCGTACTAGATTCAATTTGTCGATTGATGTAGGATTAACCACCCCCATATTAGCACAGGTTTTGGACTTTGGAGACATTAAACACATCTAGTGGGTGAAAGCCCATGGGCAGGACAACTAATAAATGAAGAAAACAACTCATCAAGAAGCTGGACTGATATGAAAACAACAAACCTATGCACAAAGACGACCAACTTTCTGTGAAGGCTCCTGTTATTCGATTTCTGCAGAGCCAATACAAGTCTGTGGTGGCCAGTACAATTTCCTGTGCTGATGTGTGCTGAGACAGCAGGTTGAAGGCAGTCAATGCCAAAAGAATCAACAAGCTCATCAGGAGAACTATCTCTGTCCTGAGAGTGAAGCATAACTCTTTGGTGGTGGTGTCTTGTGGCACAGGGAAAGGGGCAAATATAAGATTATTAAGAAACCGATGGAAGCTGTCTGCTTGTGGGATTAATGCTCTGAGGTGACAATTACTGTAAAATAAAATTAATATAGTAATAAGTCAAGCACAGTACAATGGCTTTATCTTCCTACACTGTAATTATATGGTCTAAAATGTTGGACAGCTTACAATTTAACACAACTTTTTTTCATGAACATTAGCAACAGTGCACAAAAATTGTCATGAATATGATACTCATCCATCCATCCATCCATCCATTCTCTACCGCTTATCCGGGGTCGCGGGGGCAGCAGCTTGAGCAGGGAAGCCCAGACTTCCCTCTCCTTAGTCACTTCGTCCAGCTACTCCGGGAGAATCCCAAGACGTTCCCAGGCCAGCCGGGAGACATAGTCTCTCCAGCGTGTCCTGGGTCGTCCCCGGGGCCTCCTCCCGGTAGGATGTGCCCGGAACACCTCACCAGGGAGGCGTCCAGGAGGCATCCTGACCAGATGCCCTAGCCACCTCATCTGGCTCCTCTCGATGCGGAGGAGCAGCGGCTCGACTCTGAGTCCCTCCCGGATGACCGAACTTCTCACCCTATCTCTAAGGGAGAGCCCGGACACCCTGCGGAGGAAGCTCATTTCGGCCGCTTGTATCCTGGATCTTGTTCTTTCGGTCACGACCCACAGCTCGTGACCATAGGTGAGGGCAGGAATGTAGATCGACCGGTAAATCGAGAGCTTTGCCTTTCGGCTCAGCTCCTTCTTCACCACAACGGACCGATCCGCATCACTGCAGACGCTGCACCGATCCGCCTGTCGATCTCCCGTTCCATCGTACCCTCACTCGTGAACGAGACCCCGAGATACTTGAACTCCTCCACTTGGGGCAGGATCTCATCCCCAACCCGGAGAGGGCACTCCACCCTTTTCCGACTGAGGACCATGGTCTCAGATTTGGAGGTGCTGATTCTCATCCCAACCACTTCACACTCGGCTGCGAACCGTTCCAGTGAGAGTTGGAGATCACGGCTTGATGAAGCCAACAGCACCACGTCATCTGCAAAAAGCAGAGACGCAATACTGAGGCCACCAAACCGGACACCCTCAACGCCTTGGCTGCGCCTAGAAATTCTGTCCATAAAAGTTATGAACAGAATCGGTGACAAAGGGCAGCCTTGGCAGAGTCCAACCCTCACTGGAAACGAATCCGACTTACTGCCGGCAATGCGGACCAAACTCTGACATCGGTTGTACAGGGACCGAACAGCCCTTATCAAGGGGTTCGGTACCCCATATTGCCAAAGCACCCCCCACAGAACCCCCCGAGGAACACGGTCGAACGCCTTCTCCAAGTCCACAAAACACATGTAGACTGGTTGGGCGAACTCCCATGCCCCCTCAAGGACCCTGCAGAGGGTGTAGAGCTGGTCCACTGTTCCACGGCCAGGACGAAAACCACATTGCTCCTCCTGAATCCGAGATTCGACTTCCCGACGGACCCTCCTCTCCAGAACCCCTGAATAGACCTTACCAGGGAGGCTGAGGAGTGTGATCCCCCTGTAGTTGGAACACACCCTCCGGTCCCCCTTCTTAAAAAGGGGGACCACCACCCCAGTCTGCCAATCCAGAGGCACTGTCCCCGACGTCCAAGCGATGTTGCAGAGGCGTGTCAACCAAGACAGCCCCACAACATCCAGAGCCTTTAGGAACTCCGGGCGGATCTCATCCACCCCCGGGGCCCTGCCACCGAGGAGCTTTTTAACTACCTCGGTGACCTCAACCCCGGAGATAGGAGAGCCCAACTCAGAGAACCCAGACTCTATTTTCTCATGGGAAGGCGTGTCGCCGGAATTGAGGAGGTCTTCGAAGTATTCTCCCCACCGAGTCACAACGTCCCGAGTTGAGGTCAGCAGCGCCCATCCCCACTATACACAGTGTTGATGCTGCACTGCTTCCCCCTCCTGAGACGTCTGATGGTGGACCAGAATCTCCTCGAAGCCGTCTGGAAGTCGTCCTCCAAGGCCTCACCGAACTCCTCCCACGCCCGAGTTTTTGCCTCAGCAACCACCAAAGCTGCATTCCGCTTGGCCAGCCGGTACCTATCAGCTGCCTCAGGAGTTCCACAGGCCAAAAAGGCCCGATAGGACTCCTTCTTCAGCTTGACGGCATCCCTTACCGCCGATGTCCACCAGCGGGTTCTGGGGTTGCCGCCACGACAGGCACCGACCACCTTACGGCCACAGCTGCGGTCGGCCGCTTCGACAATGGAGGCGCGGAACATGGTCCACTCAGACTCAATGTCCCCCGCCTCCCCCGGAACTTGGGTGAAGTTCTGCCGGAGGTGGGAGTTGAAACTCCTTCTGACAGGGGATTCCGCCAGGCGTTCCCAGCAGACCCTCACAATACGTTTGGGTCTGCCAGGTCGGACCGGCATCTTCCCCCACCATCCGAGCCAACACACCACCAGGTGGTGATCGGTTGAAAGCTCCGCCCCTCTCTTCGCCCGAGTGTCCAAGACATGCGGCCGCAAGTCCGATGACACGATCACAAAGTCGATCATCGAACTGCGGCCTAGGGTGTCCTGGTGCCAAGTGCACATATGGACACCCTTATGTCTGAACATGGTGTTCATTATGGACAGTCCGTGACGAGCACAGAAGTCCAATAACTGAACACCATTCGGGTTCTGATCGGGGGGGCCATTCTTCCCAATCACGCCCTTCCAGGTCTCACTGTCATTGCCCACATGAGCATTGAAGTCCCCCAGTAGAACGATGGAGTCCCCAGTGGGAGCGCTCTCCAGCACCCCCTCCAAGGACTCCAAAAAGGGTGGGTACTCTGAACTGCTGTTTGGTGCATAAGCACAAACAACAGTCAGGACCTGTCCCCCCACCCGAAGGCGGAGGGAGGCTACCCTCTCGTCCACCGGGGTGAACCCCAATGTACAGGCGCCAAGCCGGGGGGCTATAAGTATAGCCACACCTGCTCGGCGTCTCTCACCATGAGCAACTCCAGAGTGGAAGAGAGTCCAACCCCTCTCAAGAGGACTGGTACCAGAGCCCAAGCTATGTGTGGAGGTGAGCCCGACTATATCTAGTCGGAACTTCTCGACCTCACACACCAGCTCGGGCTCCTTCCCTGCCAGAGAGGTGACATTCCACGTCCCAAGAGCCAGCTTCTGTAGCCGGGGATCGGATCGCCAAGGTCCCCGCCTTCGGCCACCGCCCAGCTCACAGTGCACCCGACCCCTATGGCCCCTCTCACAGGTGGTGAGCCCATGGGAAGGGGGACCCACGTTGTCCTTTCGGGCTGCGCCCGACCGGGCCCCATGGGTGCAGGCCCGGCCACCAGGCGCTCGCCTTCGAGCCCCACCTCCAGGCCTGGCTCCAGAGGGGGGCCCCGGTGGCCCGCGTCCGGGCAAGGGAAAATGTGCGCCACTGTTTTCATTCATCATTAGGAGTCTGTGAGCCGTCCTTTGTCTGGTCCCTCGCCTAGGACCTGCTTGTCATGGGTGACCCTGCCAGGGGCACAAAGCCCCAGACAACTTAGCTCCTAGGATCATTGGGACACACAAACCCCTCTACCACGATAAGGTGACGACTCAAGGAGGAGATGATACTCATCCTTATCCAAAAATATCCACTATCCACTGTAGCAGTGGAAAGATATGATGCCTTGCACAGCAAGCTCTTATTCTCAGATGACCAGGTCACACAAAAAACACAAGTCAATAATGCTTACAGAGTGTTAAGCTTCATAAACTCCAATCTAAACTCAGCAAGTGGCCTGGGTTATGCCCTGAAGAGCCTACCCAGTAGTTTATTGCACCTTTGTGTGCAGAGGTAGCAGGCTTATATTATTCCAATCCTCTTATTAGACCAGTCCCTAGGTGCGGTGGCAAGCCCACTGCTTGGCAATCTCTGTTTCTCTGTGAAAATATAGCTCTCTGGATGTATAATTCTCCTTGACTCAGACCCACAGCCCTGGACTTTGTTTCTCTCTTTACGTCCCTTGACTCCGTACGCCGAGAGGAAGTGCTTACGCCGGTTCTTTCTTTATCCTGTAGTCAGCCTTAACACTAGAACACAACACAAGCTAGCTATAATACCTAGCAGGGCTGTGGTGATAAACGAGCAGTGTGAAGACACTTCCTTTCTTCAACATTTTTCCCAGAGGGACAGGCATGTAGCACGGCAAAAAAAAAAATCAGTTCACCACTGCACCATCTTTTAATTTTCTTTGTTTCCTAAATGTCAGTCACAATCTTGAATCTGAACTTCCTCCTTAGCTCCCCTTTTCTTCATCATACTGAGTTTTATTCATTGTCTTCTTTTGCTAGAGGTAAAAGAAAACAAGCAAAAAACAACATTCCAGGTTCCTTTCTTAGATTTTCTAGGGCATTATAGTGCCAATAACAGTTGCCAGAAAACTGCTTCTACCAGACCCCAGGGGTCTGGCTTCTGACAATAATACCATTTTCAATCTGCATGAAACAACACACTTTTTTATTTTTTTTGCAAATTGTTGTGCTGTGACTATCTAAAATTTCACAGCAAACAGATGAGCAAGATTACCAAGATGATACACTCCACCCGTGAAGCAGAGCACAAATCAGTCTGCACAACTGAATTTTCACTCTCAGTCAAATGGTTTTACACACGTCTTATTTCCTGCAGACAAGAAAGTCTGAGGAAAGTCTCCCGATACACATTTATGATAGCTTTACATTTAGCATTTATCTAAACCTGCTATACTGGCTATAACGTGTAGTCAGGGTGAATGAAAATTTTATTAAATGCTGCACGGTAAGTGTTTGTGTGTCTGTGGGGGGAGTGGGGGGGGGGCATTGGACTTTTTCATACAGTCAGCAGATTTATCTGATTAATGCACATCCTGTAGCAATGTTTCTAGGGAGGTGCCCATCACCTATAGTGCAACCTATCAGCCTCTGAGCCTACGTTGGTGCTGACGCTGTGTAATCCTTCATATCCAGCTCAGCGACCACATTGGAACCTTTATAGAGCGTAAGTAGGACAGTACATTTGTCCAGTAGATGTTACCTTAAAGATTTGGTCACCTCACTGAAGGATCTTTCATTCTGGGTAAGGTGCTGCTTTAAGGAGGAGAAAAAATGGTTTTTATACTGCTGCACAGTGAACATTGTTATTGATGAAACGTTTAGCTGCAAAGAACTTTATAGAGCATGCTAATGATTTTTGCATGTTAAAGCATTAAATGTGAGGAATAAACGCTTCATCAAAGAGAAAAAGCAAGGTTTGGGGTTTTTTTTCTATCGGACAAGTTGGGGCAGTATTCTCAGTACAAGGTACACATGCCCCAAAAGTTACATCACTGTGCAGAACATGATTATGCCTCTTGGTCATACATAGATTTTCTTGTAACTTCAGATCCACTGTATTTTTCATTCTAAC
Source organism: Antennarius maculatus (assembly GCA_013358685.1). Taxonomy (NCBI): domain Eukaryota; kingdom Metazoa; phylum Chordata; class Actinopteri; order Lophiiformes; family Antennariidae; genus Antennarius; species Antennarius maculatus. The sequence continues at coordinate 23,453,954 of CM023612.1, forward strand.
ATGAATTCCATGTGAGAACAACTGCGATTCTACAAATCTGGTTCAGATAGGATAGTTGCCTCAGTTTATCAAACAACTTTACATTTATGTTCACTTTATGTTTTTCACATTTTCAAGTTAAATTATATGTTGGAATTCAGATATGCTCCTTAAAAATGACTATAGCAAAAACGCTAATAATGTTACAAAATTTGCAAATTGGGCATAACTCTTTTCTTGATAAATGTTACATTGAATTACACACAAAAAGTGCAGAAAGTAATTGTGTATATAAAGCTCTGTTAGACTGAAAGTGAACTTGAAGCCCAGTCACCATATTTGGATGTCAAAAGTGTCTCTATACTCAAATTCCATCAAGCAGAGTAGCTAAATAATAACATGTTGCTGTTATTCTACCCAGAATGATTAAGTGGAAAACCAACGAAAGAATACAATTTAAGTTCATTCATATAACTAAACAATGCTTTGACAAAGTCTGAAGTTTTAAACATCAGTAATAGAAACTTCTGAACATTTGAATGTTTACCCATCCCTCACGATCTGAGCCTGTTGGGCAGAGCAGCGAGCTAAAGCAGTTGGTGAGATGAATAAAAAAATGCTGCTTCGCCATTTTTTCCAATTTTCAGCTAAATACGATCCTGCTGTGCCTCTTCCACCCCCCCCCCACCATAGCCCCAGGCAAGTCACTGAGAAAGGACATTTCTCACATTAGAAATCCTCAATATCTGCTCTGACTTTGTGTGTGTGCTGCAATAAAACTGTGTGAGTACCATCTTAGTCTTAAATCACACACTGACCCTCCCTACACAATGGACCAAATATAAATATTGACATGCTTATGTTGAAGGTTTATGGGTGTCCTTCAGCTGGGCAGTGACTGGAGGTAGAGTGTGGCTATAATGGAAAGCTCCCTTGTGTCATTTTTCGCGAATCTAAAACAAGGCATTGCTGAATAAGTGCTGATATCAGCAGTCTGAGTAAAGAAATGTTAAAATTTTAAATTTTTTGACAGCATTCACTCATACCTGTCGAATTTATGAGCTTCTAACAGAAAATGTTTGAGATCTCATAATGTGGTTTTATTCATCTTTAAATTTATGTGAGCCTCGACCCTCTTAGAAACAGATTATTTTAAACTGGAAAAGAGATTACAGTATAATTTCATGTCAACATATGGACAGATTCTGCACAAAAACTATCTGACGGCACTGTCTTAAATCTCAAAAGTAAAGAGTGAAAAGTATATTCGTTTTTTTAAGACTACAATATCATGTTTTTTTTTCCTTCTTCAACTCCATTCTCTTGTTGTGTATGACATCACTCAAATATAAATGACCTCTTCATAAATAAAATAATTCATATTAATTATGTCATGGCACAATCACCTTAATTGTGGCCAATTATTGTAGCTAATTCACTGTCTTCCTGTTTGACTTTTTGGCTGAACAATCTATCGACAGAATTTCTGTCACTGACGCTGGCTTTGAAAAAACTGTTAGTCATAAGTTGGCCGTGATCTAATGATAATTGTGCTGCACTCAGACCCAATTACTACTCACTCAAGGCCACTAAAATATATAAAGTTGGGACTTTTACACATCAGGTTCAGGCAGTTTTTTCACACACATCTTTCTAACAGTCAGCTCATCTGTGATCCATTCATTGGCCCATCTGTAATACATAATAAAATATAAGTGCTTCAAATATTTGCTCACCTGTCATGATACTGTAATATTTTTCAATTCATGTGATAAGTTAGCTGAGAAGAATCGTACAAAAGATGTAGAAAGAAAAAAAAAACACGAGCTAGATTAAAAGTCTGACCACTCACCAGGTAAGCATCTGTTCAGGTGCATATCGAGAAAGGTTTAGTTTTGAGTAATGGAATCATCTGCGTTCCATTACTCAGTCCATCACCATATTTGCCTACAAAGTTTGATAGGTAATATTGAGCAACATTTTAGGATGAATCAGTATGTCATATCATGGCATAACATCTGATTTACAGTCACGTTGTGAAAAAAAAAAAAAAGTTTCCTGCATCTACTTATCCTGTGTAGGGTAGCAAGTGGAACCTATTCCATCTAATTTTGGACATGAGATAGATGAGTCACAAGTTCATCACAGGACCACACACAGAAACACAGGAGCCATCAGTTCACCTACATATAACACGTGTTGTTTTTTGTTCGTAATTTTCTTTTTTGTTGTTGTTGTTGTTGTTGTTGTAAAAGCGATCTTGAGTACAAACTGAGAACTCCAAAGCTGACTTCCTGTATTATTTCATTCATTCAACATATTTCATTTGTCTTCAGCTGGTTATTCAAATACCGGTCACAGGTTAGGCTTGTTAGACCTGAAATCTCCAGTTTATCCCAGGGCCACACAGAAAGAATGCATAAAAAGTATTTTATAAAATGGATCTTGTAACCTTCAGTAAATAAGGATGGCTTGCAACTCATGCAACACACTGTATAATACAGTGTGATGCAGTGCGCCTTTTCGGAACTGTTGCAAATATTCATCAGTAATGATTATAGAAAGACAAAGAAAGAAATCAACTTTATTAAATCACCGTAGGGAAAATTATTTGACCACTCTGTCGTTCTGTTATTTTGTTGTTAATAACGCGTGTATGTACAGTACATGCGTACAAGCCCGTAACGCGATTTGTGGAGACCCGCTATAACGCAGGTGAACCCGATATAACACAGCAGCCATATTGATCAATAGGTCCTCGGCATTCTGAGGAACGACAAACTAACACTAACTGCCTCGTCCTTTCCTCTGAGGAGAAATCAAACGTAAATTTAAAGGCATAAATCGTGATAATCTTATACACGACAAACAATACGTCGATTAAAGTCTACTGCTCTGCACTCCGACAACAGGACGCATGTAAAGCGTCTACGGTGCTAATATCGTTATGTTTTGTTGGCATTTTTGACGTCATTGTTAAGTTTCTGAGAGGTAAACACAGTACATCCTTCCTGATTTTCCAAAATAAAAGCAGCCTTGTCAACGAGACTAAAATGAACAGAAAAAAAAAAGTAAATACGTGGATTACTTTAACATTTCACAACAATTTCTTCACATTAGTCAGCTCTTGAATTTGAAGGCTTGAATAGGATATATTAGTTTGCTAGCCTCCTTTATGTATGTACGATTACAAGGTTAGACAGACAAGCCAACACATTATCACAGTCAAAAAAACAAAACAAAAATAATAAAATAAACTAGTCATGCTGGAGGAGAGTGTCTTAGGTTCTACGCTACATCAACGAGTGGAATGTAAAACTGTACTCCGAACCCGACTTCCTGTCTGTGCACCTTCCTGACGCACACCGGTACATTCATCGTCTCGCCTTTCAATTTCACTACACAACAATGACGGCAAGACATTCCTAATTCCGATTGAAGCGTTACCTCTTTTTTCTTTTGTCCTCCACCGGACGGCAGACATAGCACCAGGAGGACGAAAATAGACAGGATCTGCAGATTAGACAATGATTTAGTCCAAACAGACGCCATGACGGAAGGATGCTCTGAGACACGTTTCCGCCTCGGGATTGGATTATGAATTGACCAATCAACGACGAGTATTTCTTACATCAAGTCTGTGGGTCTTGTAGTTTTTTGGATATTTTTTTATTTACTGTATTTTTTATTTTTATTTTTTGTTATTGCTGTTTTTACTGATAGTTCTAAAGCGTCACCAACACAATTTCAAATTTACTGGAAACATCTTCTGGTGTTCTTTTCTAAGAGGCTGATCAATTTCAACTCATTACATACTATTACTGTGTATAAATTGTAAGTATATTACACTTGAGATTACATTCTGTCCTAAAACATGTGTTGTTAAGAATCAAAGCCTGCTATAGTTCTGAAGAAGTACAAGTACAATGAAAAAAGCTAACAAAAAAATAATTGTCAGTGGCCATGAAAGAAGTCCTTCATCACTTAAGTTCCTGTTTATCAGATTTTTGGGCTTTATTGGCAGAAATTTGATACAGTATGGGTGAAAAATCACAGAGAATAATGAAGCAATGATTTTAACCAATTTTTTTTTTTTCCTATGATGGGAAGCATTCTCCTTTCACATGGAATCATACACAATGACAAGTTATATACTGACCCTGGATAAGGATTTCATGTTTATAACAATTAATGTAGATTCTATTACATGATTGAACAATTGCTATTTAGGTAATAAATTATCATAAAAAAATAAATAGGTGAGCATTGTGGCAGTCATACCAGAGGGCATGTCCTTGGGGCTAAGTGGACTACGCTGAGCATGTCTTCTCTGACATCTAGGCCAGTTTTCCCTTGTGGCAACTCATATACTGCAAATTTTTCCATGTGAATATGCGGATGTAAATCAGTCTCTGCACTCTTGTAATCAGTAAAATGATTAAATTAAAATTCCTCAGAAAATCAGAAATGGTTTTCTTCTAAGCCTGCCATTTACACTTTGTAAAATCACTGGAAATTACGTCTTTATGCCAGCCTTTGAAATTCTACGTAAACACTTAGTGCATCATGTAATGCATTTTCTTATCTTTGCATTAAAATATTGAATGGATTGAGGAAAATCTTTGGGATTATTTTGTCATTGATATCTGCAGATTCTACAGAAGTGATTAATGGCTAAAATTCACTGATAAACCTCAAAAAAAAAAAAAAAAAAAAAAAAGAAAAGAAAGAAAAGGCATGGACGCATTTTCATTAATTAAACTTAGTAGCTAACCTACTCTGACAAATGACATTGTGATCTGCAGTGAGAGCAGGGAACAGGTGGAGGAGAAGCTAGAGGTGGAGGTTTGTCCTGGAAAGGAGAGGAATGAAGGTTAGCCAAAGTAAGACAGAGTCCATGTGTGTGAATGAGAGGGACCCAAGTGGAAGAGTGAGGTTACAGGGAGAAGAGATCAGGATTTTAAGTATTCAGGGTCAAAAGTCCAGAGCAAACAGTCCAGTCAAAGTCCTGGAAATCAGCCTACCTTCAACAACCACTCTAAAGTAGAAGTATTTTATACATAGTATTCTGTTTTTATTTACAATTTACAAAACGTGCCAACTTCACTGGTTTTGGGTTTTGTAATTTCAAGGCACATAGAGTACAGATTTAAAGATGGTTTATGTGGCTACATTCATTCATCAGTGTCAAGGTGAATATCTTTTGGATCTCCTACAACCCCTATTCAATTTACATTCGATTCAAAATAAGAAGGGACAACAGTGCCTTTTTATGAATCAATCTTACCAAATAAGACAAGATTAGTCTGGTTAAATTGCATTGTTATCATTTGATTCACTTCCACAAAGCAATTTCAACCAGGGTGACACAGTGGCGCAGTGGGTAGTGCTGTTGCCACACAACAAGGCGGTTCCGGGTTCGCGCCCGGAGTTTCCCCTGCCTCACGCCCTACGACAAGCTGGGGTAGGCTCCAGCTCCCCGCGACCCGCGCAAGCAGATGAAGTGGGTTGGGAAAATGAATGAATGAAAGTTCAACCAGTTAAGGTCCAGTTGCAACGGAAATTCTGGGGCAGGATAATTGTCAGGCTCAGTCTCAACTGTTGTTTAACCCACTTTCCACAAGCACTGACCCCAGAGAAAAGAGGTGATTCCACCATATTAACTGACTTTATAACCACTATCAGTTATCAAAATGAAAGTTTAAAAAAAATCCTGTTAAATAAAAGAATTCAATGTATAAAACGGTCAATCAGTCATTTTCCAAAATGCTTCCTCTGCTTTTGTGGTTCACAAGGGTTATCCCAGCACTCGTATCTTATTGTTTACGGTAATTTAAGCATTTATGAACCTTCCCCATACTGATATTAAACCACTTTCTACCTGTATTACCTGTTCCCACACTCTTATCGATTGTATAAAGCTTTGATGCGTGAAGGGCACACTGTACATTCGTTCATTCATTCATTTTCAATACTTCCGCAGTTGCGGATGAAAAATACAATAAAACATTAAAACACGTACACCCTATCATGTGTAATTGTATGATTTTGTGATATCAATATTTAGGCCTATAGGACATAAACTAAGTTACAATCCAGTTTTATCAAATAAAATGATAATTTCATTATTAGGTTTTGAAACTGCAAAAATCTGTAATTTTTGATTAATTTAAAAAATTAAGCAAAAAATTTTTGTGGGGTGGTGAAGAATCAATAAAAAAGAATTAAAGGAGTTAAATATTTTTTACACCATTAAGGTATCCTGAAGACCACATGACCCATTGCATTTCATTATATTTTACATTTGTTTTTTCAAATGATCAATAATTTTTCACCCATCATCCTCTTTGGTTTTGTTTGTTGTAGCTGTGTTACATTTTTAGGTTGCTGTATATCTGTTCCATATATATCTAACCGTCAGGTCTTTTCAGTCACAAAAATATACCTGTTCATCACAAACTACTGCTGCTGGTTTGATCTGATCTATATACAGCTTCTTAGGCTCCTTTATAAAATGTACAGACTTGCAATTATTTTAACTACCTGAACTGAGCTACAGTTATTCCAGGTAAATGAGGTAAAATTTAATTTTATGGAATTGCTTAAGCCCCGCTTGATATGTTAGGATCACTCAAGTCAGGTGTTAGACTTTAATCCTCACTTTTCTGAGCATTCTTTATGAAATCCTACAAGGTGAAATAAAAAGGTTTGAAGACATTTCACCTCTCAGCCAAGAGGCTCCTGTTTTACTGCTGAAGAGTGCCAAGTATTTCAGTAACATCTTCAATGCTGTTAAGGTAGTGTGAACTCACTCAGCAATATAAAGATAAGTGAGGATATAAATGGTTTGTTTACCCATATGACCATGATGTGAACTGCTATTGTCACATAATTCAAAGTGTGAATTGTGGTGAAATTGTCAGAAAGGTTGGGTTATACCATCGCACATGTAAAAATCTTGTGCAGCACACACCAATTACAGAAAAAAGTCTTCAATTTACTGTGGAAAGCCTCTAACTGGCGTAAAATCCCTTCTCTTATTTTATATGACATCTTAATGCTAACCGGTACCTGAAAACTCAATGTCAAATTTTGTGGCGCATGTCGATAATAATGCAAGCCTTGAATAGGCTTTTGCTCCCTCTAAAGCTGGCAAAGCAAACAGCTGCCCTTCGCATTTGAACAAAAGAGTAAAGCCTGTGTCTGATCACAGCTTAAAATGAAAATGAACAAATGCAATTTGCTTTATTTTATAAATCAAACTTACTTTTGTAAAATATGATTTCATATGTGTTTACTTGTGATTTAGCTGTGGGGGAAAAAGTCACTGCAGTGTGCTGGAGGGATTTTGCAGGTTGGCCTTTTTAGATAGGGAGCAAGTAAATCAAGTGATCAAGTAGGGGGAAGAAAAACCTCTTATAATATTTAAATGAAGGGAAAAGGTGTGAAGATTAGAGGCTATAGAGAGAGAGAGAGAGAGAGAGA